>CAXITT010000920.1:0-39861 GCA_964033795.1 Lymnaea stagnalis | reverse complement strand
ATATATATATATATATATATATATATATATATATATATATATATATATATATATATATATATATATATATATATATATTCCTAGAAGACGAAGCAAAGGAATTCCCTGAGCTTAAAGATGGGTTATGTAATCATGAACTCTTCTTATTGTGTGATATTACAACACATGTAAATAACCTTCAAAGTAAGCAACAACTTCTTTTTGAAATGTTTTCAGCAATAAAAGTTTTGAAACTAAAATTGAAACTTTTCAAAACCCTTTTATAACTAAATGGTGAGAACAGCAACTTCTCCACTCGTGCACAGAATATTCCTCAAAAAAAGCCGTCTTTGGGGGGGGGGGTTGGGGGGGGGAGAGAGAATAGTTAATGAAATTAATTTTTTGATCAAAGACTTTGATACACGACTTACTCTTTCTAAAGAAGATATTCAGTTTCAACTAAATGAAGATCCATTTTCTGTGAATCAATTGCAGAAGGAGATTATCGAACTACAATATTCGGCTATTTGCCAAAGTGAATACAAAGAGCAGCCTCCAGGAATTTTATAAAATCTGGTTAGTGAGAAGTACAAAATCTTTTAGGACGTTGCGCTCAAAACTTGTAGTGTGTTTGGAACCACTAATCTATGTGAAAAGATCTTTTCAATCATGAACACCAAAAAAATGCAAACCAAACTCATGTTTGTGTGATGATCATTTTGAAGACATTTTCACAACAGCAACTTACAATATATCTCTTGAATACGTCAAACTTGTTACCGAAAAACGTTGCCATGAATAATTTAAAAAAAAAGAAAAATTGGTACTTACGAGATAAATTTTATGTGACAATTTTTTATTGTCTTAATAGCTCCCTCCAACCCCCCCCCCCTTTTTTTTTTGTTTTCTTTCTTTTCTTTCAGCCTACACACGTTTTTCAAAAAGGATTATGTCCCACCTTACATTTTGTGTTGTGCATTCCTAAAAAAAGAAAAATTTGTACTTACCAGATAAATTTTTTTTGACAATTTTTTATTTTCTTAATAGCTCCCTCCCCCCCCCCCCCCCTTTTTTTTTTGTTTTCTTTCTTTTCTTTCAGCCTACACACGTTTTTCAAAAAGGATTATGTCCCACCTTACATTTTGTGTTGTGCATTCCTGTCCTAGATGAGTTTATCATAATACCTCTAACAACATCAGCTGCTTTCATAGCTTCTATGCCAATGAAAGGTCAATTTTTCGGAATCCCAATTTCTTTTAAACATACTAGCGTACACTATTTTAGAATTAACACCAATGTCGACACGTTCTATCTGTTGTGTTGCAAATCATCCACTCATGACAATGAGTGTCAATTCATCCATCCAAGTCTCCCACTTGATCACCGAACAGCACAACCAATAGTAAAAGTCTCAAAATCAACAAACACTCCACGGTTCGTTACAATATATAAATTTAATAGGCCTCTTCAACATGACAATCAGTGTACTTCACAGTACAGCTTGGAACCGTTCAACTTCACAATACATTTAGTTGAAATTCTCACACATAGAAACATCACACAAGAAGCTGTATCTTGAATAGTGCACAACGGACATCTCTCTTCTCCAACAACAACAACGAAAACTAATGCGTCACTTCCCATTACACAATTACGTCACTACAATCTCACACAAATGATACAGCTACACGTAAAATCTCTAACTCAACATCTTTTCCCTATCAAACATGACAACAACGTTCTACACGTAACAACAGTGTTTCTCATACCCTTGACAAACATCTATGTGTTTGATTTGAGACATTAATTGAAACATTGGTAAGAAGAAGGGTCATTAAAAAACATGTGAGCAAGACAGAAGTGCTCATAAACATAAGAGAAGATAGGGCTCTCACAGCCATGTGAGAAGACAGAGGTGCTTATAATCAAATGAGAAAATAGGGGCTCTCCTAAACCAAGTGAGAAGATAGAGGTGCTCACAACCATGTGATAAGACAGGTGTTCCTACAACCAAGTGAGAAAACATAGGTGCTCACAAACATGTGAGAAGACAGAGGTGCTCACAACCATGAGAGGAGACTGAGTTGCTCACAACCATGTGAAAAGACAGAGGTGCTCAAATCCGTATGAGAAGCCTGGGAAACTTACAACTATGTGAGAAGACAAAGGGGTTCACAACCATGTGAGAAGACAGGGATGCTCACAACCATGTGAGAAGACAGAGGTGCTCACAAACATGTGAGATGACAGGGGTTCTCTACAACCAAATGAGAAGACAAAGGTGCTCACAGCCATATGAGAAGATAGGGGCTCTTCGAACCATTTGAAATGATAGAGGTGCTCTCAAACATGTGAGAGGATAGAGGGACTCTCACAAACATGTAAGAAGACTTGGGTTCTAACAACGATTTGAGAAGACTGGGGTTCTCAAAACCATGTGAAAAGACGGAGGTGCATACAGATATGTGAGAAGACAGGGGTTCTCACAACCATGTGAGAAGATAGATTTGCTTACAACCATGTCAAAAAATAGAGGTTCTCACAACCACGTGAGAAGACATGGGTTCTCACAACCATGCAAGAAGACAGGGGGTTTTCACTACGATGTAAGAAGACAGAGGTGCTCACAACCATGTGAGAAGACATAGGTGCTTAAAAACCATTTCAGAAGACAATGTTGCACAGATCCCCGTGAGAAGACAGGGATGCTCACAACAAGGGTGCTAACAAACTTGTGAGAAGACAGGGATGCTCACAACAAGGGTGCTAACAAACTTGTGAGAAGACAGGGATGCTCACAACAAGGGTGCTAACAAACTTGTGAGAAGACAGGGTTGCTCACAACAAGGGTGCTAACAAACTTGTGAGAAGACAGGGATGCTCACAACAAGGGTGCAAACAAACTTGTGAGAAGACAGGGATGCTCACAACAAGGGTGCTAACAAACTTGTGAGAAGACAGGGATGCTCACAACAAGGGTGCTAACAAACTTGTGAGAAGACAGGGTTGCCTAAATCTACGTTGGACGACAGGGGTGCCCGATACGAGGTGAGACTCCAGTTGTGCTAACAAAGGAGAAGTATCCATGACTACAACAATGGCAGAAGACTAGGGTGTTACAAGACATTTTAGGAGACAGCTTGTTACTAACAACCATGGAAGGAGACAGGAAGGTTACACATATGTTAAAAAACAGGGATACATTCAACATTTAGAGAATACAGGGCTAACCATAATCCATGTGTGAAAAAGGGCTTTCTACAACCTACATGAGGAGACAAGGGTGCCAACAAAGAATGTAAGTATCGTGGAAGGCAATACTTCCAAGCTCAAATTCACTTCAATCTTTCTTTAATTTACTTATATAATTTTTTTTCAATTTCCTTTCACTCATGAATGTTTTAAAACATGTTTTCCTCTCAGTTAACAAACATTTTTCTAACGGACAAAACTTTAAGAAGATGTGTTTCTTTACGACCATTCATTTTATTGTTTTCATTTTAAATTTTTAGTGAAATTCAATTAAATTAAATAAAATTTTCATCTTCGTTATAAATTTCTAAATGTCATTTAAGATGACTTGTTACAGAACGGGTTCATTTTCAGTTGAAATTTCATCATATATTAGAACTTCTGATCAAGTCATCATATAATCTGAAAAAGAATGTAAATAAAGTCATTTAATTTGTGAACGTTTCTTAAAAATGAAAGTTTGTATATGAAAATGTGCATCGTTTTGCTTAAAAATTTCCAATAGTGTGCTTTGTAATGTTTAAAATACGTTATTAGAGAAGGTGAACTTTTAAAAATTATATACCAAAAAAATTTATATTCTTTCACAAAAGTGATGATCTGTGTTTCAGAAAAAGTTCGTTACGGAGCTGAATGGTAAAAAATGGACTGAAATCATTTTGCATTGCATCAATTATTTGGCATGTCCCACCTAAAAAAAATTGACGATACCATCTACCGAGGGAACGAAGATAGCGTGCTCATTGACTGATTGAATCAAACGATGAAGGAAATAGCGACACCATTCCTACACCATTCCTACACCATTCCTACACCATTCCTACACCATTCCTACACCATTCCTACACCATTCATACACCATTCCTACACCATTCCTACACCATTCCTACACCATTCCTACACCATTCCTACACCATTCCTACACCATTCCTACACCATTCCTACACCATTCCTACACCATTCCTACACCATTCCTACACCATTCCTACACCATTCCTACACCATTCCTACACCATTCCTACACCATTCCTACACCATTCCTACACCATTCCTACACCATTCCTACACCATTCCTACACCATTCCTACACCATTCCTACAAGATTTCTTGACATTGCTTTATCTCTAAAAAACAAACGTTAGAACCTTTACTTTGAACTACTGATAATGACACGTAGCCTAAACCTGACATTGTTGTATCACTACAGATATTATAACCTTCAAGTAGAACTACTTATAATAAACACTACTATATTTAAACTATTGTAACTAATGTTGAAGGACTCAGTTCTGGAAATGTTGATCGGATGATACCGTGAACAAAAATGTACAAGATACTAAAGTCAAAATGTATCTGATGCATAAAATATAGTTTTTTTTAAAAACAAAACAACAAAATGGTGCAGGCTTAAATCACATCTAAATAATGTTTATGAAGAATAATGTATGATGGGTTTCTACTGGCTTACGTGATAAATAATGTTTATGAAGAAAGGTGTATCATGTATTTCTACTGGCTTACATGATAAATAATGTTTATGAAGAAAAGTGTATCCTGGGTTTCTACTGGCTTACGTGATAAATATTGTTGATGAAGAAAAGTGTATCATGGGTTTCTACTGGCTTACGGGATAAATAATGTTTATGAAGAATAATGTATGATGGGTTTCTACTGGCTTACGTGATAAATAATGTTTATGAAGAAAATTGTATCATGGGTTTCTACTGGCTAACGTGATAAATAATGTTTATGAAGAAAGGTGTATCATGTATTTCTACTGGCTTACATGATAAATAATGTTTATGAAGAAAAGTGTATCCTGGGTTTCTACTGGCTTACGTGATAAATATTGTTGATGAAGAAAAGTGTATCATGGGTTTCTACTGGCTTACGGGATAAATAATGTTTATGAAGAATAATGTATGATGGGTTTCTACTGGCTTACGTGATAAATAATGTTTATGAAGAAAATTGTATCATGGGTTTCTACTGGCTTACGTGATAAATAATGTTTATGAAGAAAAGTGTATCCTGGGTTTCTACTGGCTTACGTGATAAATAATGTTTATGAAGAAAAGTGTTTCATTGGTTTCTACTGGCTTACGTGATAAATAATGTTTATGAAGAATAATGTATGATGGGTTTCTACTGGCTTACGTGATAAATAATGTTTATGAAGAAAATTGTATCATGGGTTTCTACTGGCTTACGTGATAAATAATGTTTATGAAGAAAAGTGTATCCTGGGTTTCTACTGGCTTACGTGATAAATAATGTTTATGAAGAAAAGTGTATCCTGGGTTTCTACTGGCTTACGTGATAAATAATGCTAATGAAGAAAAGTGTTTCATGGGTTTCTACTGGCTTACATGATAAATAATGTTTATGAAGAAAGGTGTATCATGGATTTCTAATGGCTTACATGACAAATAATTTTAATGAAGAAAAGTGTATCCTGGGTTTCTACTGGCTTACGTGATAAATAATGTTTATGAAGAAAAGTGTATCCTGGGTTTCTACTGGCTTACGTGATAAATAATGTTTATGAAGAAAAGTGTATCCTGGGTTTCTACTGGCTTACGTGATAAATAATGCTAATGAAGAAAAGTGTTTCATGGGTTTCTACTGGCTTACATGATAAATAATGTTTATGAAGAAAGGTGTATCATGGATTTCTAATGGCTTACATGATAAATAATTTTAATGAAGAAAAGTGTATCCTGGATTTCTACTGGCTTACGGGATAAATAATGTTTATGAAGAATAATGTATGATGGGTTTCTACTGGCTTACGTGATAAATAATGTTTATGAAGAAAAGTGTATCCTGGGTTTCTACTGGCTTACATGATAAATAATGTTTATGAAGAAAAGTGTATCCTGGGTTTCTACTTGCTTACGTGATAAATTCTGCACGGGAGACGAAGTCGTCCCCATCCAAATCGAAATGTATGAACAACAAGTCAAAATCTCTGACAGTTAAGTTCCTGTCCTTGTCAAGGTCATATTGAACATACAGGTATCTCCCAACATCCTCACTTAGCCCCTTGCTGGCGATGCGTTTAACGAACGTTTCCTTGCTAACCTCGCTGTCGGTTTGGTTCATTTTAAAGGTCTGGAGAAATACGCGTTTTAAAAACTCTGTGAACAGTGGCCTGGATTTTATAATGATAAATTTTCATTCAATAAGAAGTTGACATTGATAAAACTTGATCATTCCATGTCATTAAAAAAAATGTGTATATGAATTGCAGACAGCTGTTTATTTTGAGGTAAATTTAAACTGTTTCTTTATTTTTTTTAAAAATTCAAATTTATTTATTTATTTAGACATTTTTATATAGCGCTTATCATAAAGCTCTAAGCGCTTTACAATTATTAAAACATGTAAACTAAGTAAATAAAAATGAGACACTAGGATAGTAACTACTATACTATAGAAACAATGAAAATGGCTATAAAACGAGGACACTTTGACACTTCAGGATCAACCCGAAACAGAAAATTAGGTAGGGCAAGGAGGGTGCATCACAGGTCATAGGCGGACCTAAACAGATGAGTTTTAAGGGACTTTTTGAAAGTTGACGAGGTTTCACAATGACGTATATGGAAGGGGAGCTGGTTCCAGAACGTTGGCCCATGGAAGCAGAAGGAGCGTTAACCGATGGTCTTAGTTTTAGTTCTTGGGATTGAGAATATATATATATCTTTCAATAACATTTAGTCTTGTGAACTAATTTTAATTTTTTTTTAATATTTATAATTTATTTTGTTTACAGATTTACTCGATTCTGGGATAATTCAGTTTCACTTTTTATATAAACGGATATTTCCGGCTCTATTTTCAGCCCACAACTCATAATCATACACATGCATGCCAAAAATTCCTTTTTGTCCGTCCATTAATTGTCAACAAAATAGGTGAAAGGGGGGGGGGGAGGGAGAGGAAATGTTTGACATTTGTTGACAAGAGGAAGGGAGGGGTTTTTAGATTAGTTTACTTCAGCAATAATGTTTTGTCTGTTACATTAAAATTGACTGGTTATTACATTATTTTTTTTTGAAGTAATGATTTTAAATAGTCATAATGTCTAGGTGTCATGTGCAGTCAAGATAAATATTATTGTTAGAGTAGGAATACGCTATTTTGAGAAGTAGTGGAAACTAAAGTGAGTATCAATAGTAACATCGCTACTTCAACGAATTTGCAAAATCTGTAACATCTATTTTGCATTGCAGGTCATGTTGAAAAAAGCATGTTCAACAGCACCGACAATGGCCTCTTTAGCATAAGAAATTAGCACCTGCTCCTCAACAAAAAAAGGATTTCGACCAAGGCAAGTGTTCACCAGGAAACAGAAAGAGTTTAGGGCAATTATTGATCACACTGACAATGCTTCGATTTTAAGTGCTGAATGGTTAGCTGAGGATGATGTTGACTTGTCTGGTAGATCAAGTCCGCAAGATGTAAATGATCAATCAGCTACTATAAACTAGGTCCATCAGGGGCGTCATTTCAGGGTTTTTTCGAGGTTAGGGGGGGGGGAACCCAAAACTTTGTCGGCTATTAAGTTTTTTTATTACGCATATATAAGCAATTTTTATTTATTAAATTGTGTGATTTTACAAGCTTAACTACTTAAGTAAAACAGTATTAAACTATCTAAAAGTCAATTTAAAGGTATTTAATTTTAACATGGTTTCTGCTGAGTATCGAAGATGTGCAATTATTTTTCAAAATTAGATTTCATCATAAAAAATGTAAGTTTTAAAGCCAATTAAGCTAAAAAATGCCCTAGGCATTAATAAAAGGCACTTATTTGCATAGTTCTCAATGTCCTCGATTCCACGTTCGACGAGCTCGATAAGATAAAACGTTAAAATAATGGACATTTATTTTTTTTTATTTTTTTTTTTTAATTTAGAACTTAACGGTTGCATAAAACTAGCGCACGTTTCAAACAGTTCTCATTAAAGGGAAATCTTTTGTGTTTTCTTTTGATGCACAGCTTTTGTAGCACAGTTTCCTGAATAACCGAGTTTAATACGGAAACTTAACGTATAATGTCTCTTTTTAATGTCAGAATTAGAAACAATCTCCCCCACCTATTGGCCCAATTTTTTTTTTCACTTTAATTTTTTTTAGATGAAAATACTGTAGAAAGCTAAAAGATAAAAAAAAAAACAGAAAACAGAAAAAAAAAATTTTTTTGGGGGGTAAAATATGATATAGCTACTGTTTTAACTAGCGTCTTTTCCCGTTGCTCTCATACTAAGTGTAGAGTGATTCAAGATTAAATTGATTTAAGTGCTAAAATCTATTTCAGCATGTTATCATTTTTTTATGTTCTGGGGACGATCAAAAGTGTAAGGGGAGTCATTAAGCTAGTGCAAAGAGTATACCGTCAAGAGCATAAGCTGGAATGAGTTTAGTTGATGTTGTGCTGGGGCGAAATTAAAGATGAACCTGATCTTTATTATGGCTAATCACAGCGCTTCCCACAAGAAATTCAAAACTACCCCCCTTCAACTTGTCTAAAAAAAAAACTAACAAATTCAATGGTGCACCAAAATACATCCCTGCATTTTAAAAAAAATTAAATCAAAATAATTCGATGGAAGACCCTGTCCCTACTTTTGCTTGTGAGTTTTCTGATTCCTCAATTACTGCTAATGCTAAAATGTTCCCCCATGCCAGTCAAAATTTCAGTAAAGGGGTGAATTTCCGCTGGGGTTAAGTGGTTACCATTGGGCGTTAAACAAGCGGAGTAAACTCAGATTCTAGATATACTAGGGGCAACAATGCCTCCCTCGGGCACTTAAAAAATCCCCCCCCCCCCAATTAAATAGTTTAACAGAAAACAATAAATTCAGGAACACTACCATTCTCTGAAATTAAACTCATGATTTTGAAGTACTCAAAACTATTCCAAGAAATAATCCCTATATCGTGAATCAAGCGGAGTAAACCCAGATTCTAAAAATACTAGGGGCAAAAATGCCTCCCTCGGGCACTTAAAAAATCCCCCCCCCCCAATTAAATAGTTTAACAGAAAACAATGAATTCAGGAACACTACCATTCTCTGAAATTCAACTCATGATTTTGAAGTTATCAAAACTATTCCGAGAAATAATCCCTATACTCCTCCCCATTTTCCACTTACGAGAAACCGGTGCCCTCGATTTCTGGCCAAATGTTCAATAAAAATGACATCTTTGTAGACCACTCTTCCGCCTAAGAGCAATCGGTGCCCACAATTTAGCCACCTAATTCCAGTAAATATAATCGTTAATTTTGATGCCGATATATGCAGTGGCTAGTGACGTCGCTAGTATTAGTGCCATCATCGGCAGGCCAAGATTTTGGTCACCCTCACTTTCACGAGAAAAAATCTGGAATTTTCCTAGAATGACACACCTATATATAAAGAAAAAATGACACCTACCTCGACAAGCCCTTTCCACAACCACTTTCTTTGCCACTGGCAGAGGTGTATCTGGAGTGTTTTGCGTATTAGTCAATTTTCATTTTTTTACCCCCCCCCCAACCCAACCGTATTATTTCGGAAACCTTATGTCTTCATCAACTAAATAATATCAAAGCTCATTTCACTGGCTCAGCTCGACTGGCGACTGAGGAAATCAGTCCCTGTCCGAATCCCTTATTACGTCACTGACTACTTGCACTGCAAATCCCTCGCGCCAGAGAAAAATGAAGACATTCTTCAAATATTTAGAAGAGAATATATTCATAATTTTATTGGTGATAATACCAAATCACAATCGTCGTTTTAATGTATCGTTGTTCACGTTGAAGAACATATCAGCACAGAAACAAAAGAACACACGCTTCATCACGCTTATGTTTTAATATGACAAGTTTTTGCGTTTCATAACAGGCATTTACCCTTCAAAGGGAAGAGTCACTTGACCATGTTGTGTTTATATATATTTAAATCATAGCCCAATTATACTTAAAATGGCTGCCATTTTGATAAGTAGATGTAATGTAACGTAAAAAATGAATATTGTGATTGGTTATTACGTCTAACAACTTGGAATTTGAACTAATTTTGAAGAAAATCTAAAAAAGGAAGCCAAATATTTTATAGTCCTTTTATACACAAATTTGATGCAAAAATTTGAAGCAAAAAGTAAGTTGATTGTGTGAACTGAGCCTAAGAATCTGACCTGTGACAAATATTTAGCATCTCAACCATATTGTCTGGATCTACCGGACTAGAACAATGTATAAAGTACTTCTATTTCTATTTTCCAGTTTCACAAATTGTATGAGTACTTTTAAACGCAATTTATTTCTATCTCCCAAAATCTCAGAACTTCACGTTTTTTGTGAAAAACGCTAATTCAGACGTCCTAAATACGCTACGAATACGTCTAAACGCAATCTATTGATCAACACAAAAGTAACTCTCAACGCCACATATTCCTATTTATCTTTTCCCTGAGTAAATATGCCTATAAATAATTCTAAATGACATAAATATATTTAATAATATATAAATATATATTTATATAATAATATAATAATAATAAAGCTTATTTGAAAATCACGCTTCATCCTCAAAGGCTCGAAGTGCGGTACAAAGTCATCAATGTGTATATATTAATATATATATATATATATATATAAATTCCTGACGCCCAATTAATACTACTCATACTTTCGATTTTTATATTCTAGACACAACCCCTTAGTAGTAACTTATAAGTTAACAGACGGAATATATGACTCACATTAAAATATGAAGTGAACTCTGTACTTTCCAAGAATATGTTATTATTGACGTCGATGAGGCTAAACTCACGGTTGGCCACTGCGTAGTTGGGGAGAGAATTGATGTTTTTGTATCCACCGCCATACCAACTGTTGATCGCATTGTATTTTGGGAAAGAAGTAAGCTCTTGTGACTGCGTTAAAGTCAAGGGTAGCACAGATATCAGGAAAAGCCATAGGGAGTTAATATTTTTCCTGTAAGTAGACAAAGTGTTCTTTTAGTAATTTCAGTGTTTATAATAGTTTCAAGAATTTCAGTAAAGAAATTAGCAACGAAATCGGAGAAAATTTTTTTCTGATTCTGATTCCAACTTTTAGATGTAACTCGAGCACATAATATGTGCATTAGAAAATGGCGTCAGGACTTGTCGAGCTCAAAGCTCTTAGTGCTCTGAAATATTTCATTCACTGTATGGGACCGAGCTATTGCTCTTTAATGGCCCCGGCAAGTATGGAACAGGCCTGCCTCATCTGCTGGGCAGACCCGTATAACAGGCTCTCGACGTGGTTGGCTGGGAGAACCCCAGTCACGCCAGTCGCTAGTGTTGGGCGCCCGGCTAGAATGTGCTCTACTGTTTCCGGTGCCTGTCCACAATGGCGGCAGCTTGGGTCCCGTAGTGGGTTCAACCTATTTAAATAGCTCCTCGTGGGGCAGTGCTCTGTCCTCATCTGTGTGATGAGGCTCTGCTGGTGTCGCTTAAGGCTCCACCATTGATCGCCCTTTCGGTTAGTTTTAGGCATGTTCCGGTACAGCTTTGGTGCGGTGGTACCCTTTTCCCATTCTTTCCTCCTGAAAGAGGTCCTTTAACCAGGCTTTGACCTCTTAGTGCTCTAGACAAAACAATGCCCCTCAGGCCCGAATAGCCCCTAACTATCGGACCATAAAGCCGTAAGTTGAAGATCTTCTCCTGCTGCGACAGCACCACCCGAAATTCTGATCGACTGATTTTATTTTCCTGGGACATATTAACCTTAGCGTGTCCGTTTGCTCTCCAAACATCACCAATACACTAAACAAAGGGTCGGTATGTTATATGTACGTCCCAAGATCTCCCACTGCCCAGCCAGGGAAAGCGTCGACAGCACACTAAAAGGGTTTTCTACAGTGTTTTCTTCTACCTCGCATATAGTTAACAAAAAAGATAGTTTTAACGTAATGGTCACTTGGATGATCCTCCTTAAGGATTTTGTACATATAATCATTTGCCTGAGGTAGCTTCAAACAAATGCATGCCTCATATCCGTCAACGGCAACATGTGCAGAGCTGTTAGCAGCACTGTAGATGCTATTATTTTTGGCAGACACCAAGCATGTCCTTTGACTGCCCCCCCCACAGGCTCATACAATGGTGGCTTTGTTCCCATGGTAGCGCCGGATGTCTTCAGTCCGATAGCCATTACAGACTTGTGAACAGACTTGTTGTGAACTAGTTTGTTGTGAATGTTGGGTAATGGGAGTCGTGGATCGTGAGAGTGTGTTGTGAGTTGTTGATCGTGAGATCACAGCGTGAAGTTAGTCCGTGGTGTGGAACGTCAGTGTAGGCTGAGTTGTTTTGTGTGGTATTATTAAAAGGGATGTGTGTTAGCTAGATTTCAGAAGAAAGGTAGAAGAATTGTTAGTCGTCGAATGTTGTCAGTCAAGAGATAGACGAGTAGTTGTGCTAGGAGAGTGGATAGTTAGTATTTGGACTGATGTGTGTTCCACGCGCCATAGTATATTGAATAGCAGTATCCTGTTTTGTAAAGTATGCAATAAATTGTTATATTGTTACACTGGACCTTGTGTTTTATGTGATAGAGAGATTCATACACCCTAGACAACGTAAGAAGGCCGAGCCAATTGATGAAGGTCTCAAGTTAGTAAAGTCGTAACAGTACTATAGCCTTTATTATAAAAGCGCTAAAACTATCTATATTGTAGTCTTAAGTAAGAAGGCCTATAATTTACTACAACTATAACAATTAAATCTTAGTCTTTAGAACTATTGCTTTTACTATAATGCGAAATAGTGTAAATGGTAAGTTCTGATTAATCAGGAAAACAACCATGAAATCACTTTCCTTCGCACTGACAAGACTATCATCTCTACACTGACAAGACTACCATCTCTAATCTTTACTTTCCTAAATCGAGGTAATTTTTCATGCAGGTATCAAAAAGCTGGCAAAGTCCAGTCTATGACTTTCTCGAAATTTTTCATCAAACCAAGTTTGATGCGAATGCGTGATCGATAGGTTTTGTGAGCCTTGAACAGAGTTTTGTGACGCGAATTCTTCTCTTGCTGCTGCTCCATTTTTTTCTGCAAAACTATTCCTTCCCCAAGTAGTGGAATTCTCTTGCTTGGGATCAAACACTCATATCAGACACACTTTTTTTTTGTATGTGCCTGCTGCAGTCTTATTAAAAAATGGAACAACTCTCAAATTACATGAGAGGTGCCGACTTTACTTGTTATATTCAACGGAATTCAGGGGCTGTTTTAAGTTGATGTATATTTCTTTCATGGGGAAATAATAATCTACTTCTAGGGGAACAGTTTTCCATGGTGCAAAAATATAGAATCGGAATTTCTAAAATAGTCTCCATTCTTTTGGAACATGAGTGATCATTAAGGCCCTCGGTATTGGAACAGAATACAAGTTCACTTACTTTTTCTGGAGAAATTGTTTCATCTGCTAGTGCCGCTTTCGATATAGGTTAATCCCAAAATCGTTTTCTAGAAATTTCATTTTGGAGTTCTAGTCTAAGTCCATATTAAGATCCAAGTCATTGGGTTCTCCCCGTATTTGCGTATCACTGAGTAAGTTTGTGTGGGGTTGATGATGTATCACTGAGTAAGTTTGTGTGATGTTGATGATGTATCACTGAGTAAGTTTGTCTGGGGTTGATGATGTATCACTGTGTAAGTCTGTGTGATGTTGATGATGTATCACTGTGTATGTTTGTGTGGGGTTGATGATGTATCACTGTGTATGTTTGTGTGGGGTTGATGGTGTGCGTACGTTCATTTGTCTGTAATTTCATTTGTCTGTAAGTTCATTTGTCTGTTAGTTCAGTTGCCTACGAGTTCAGCTAACTATGAGTTGACTTGTCTCTGAATTCAATTGTGTATGAGTTCAGATGTCCATGAGTTCAGTTGTTTATGAAATCAGTTGTCTATGTTTCAATGTCTCTAAGTTGAGTTGTGTAAGTCGTTGATTTAATATGTATTTATTTATTTAGGCATTTTTGTATAGCGCTTACCTTACAGCTCTAAGCGCTTTACAATTCTTAAAAATATGTAAACTATTTAAACTGCTAAAGTAAAATAAAAATGAAAAACCAGAGACACAGAATAGTAACTACAAGGAGGGTGCATCATAGGTCATAAGGGACTTTTTGATGTTGGACGAGGTTTCACAATGACGGATGTGGTAGGGGAGCTTGTTCCAGAACGTGGGCGCGTGGAAGTAGAAGGAGCGTTCACCGATGGAATCGATGAATATGTGTGTTACATTGACAGTGTGGTCATTTATTTCTGTGGTACGCTTGACCACGGTATATTTCTCCAACGACAGAAAAATACGTTCAAGTTCACTAATACTGTCCTGAAATAGATCCGCTGGTATCTAACAAATCGGGCCCGATAAGTTATTGCAAACAGCATGACCTCGAAGCAATGTATCATCGAATCCGAAATAATCCAGGGCTCGGTCCCAGACCCAGTGCTATTGACTGTGTATGTTTAGCCCGTGGGTGCAGTGATGAAGCAGTTTGACATGTTATAGCACATGATCACGGATATCATCCAACTTTAGCCAATCTGTGATTTCCTCTCAGTTCCCTTAGCTTCTTAGTAGGACACAGAAGACAGTGGCGTCAGTTGAGCACTGGATAAGCTTAAACTGAACGATGAATAGACCGAGTTGATCCCCATCGCTACCTCTCAAGAGCTAAAATACATAAATAACACACAAAACCTTACTCTCTCAGGTATACATTTTGAGTTTGCTCAAGCAGTGCGAAACATTGATGTCTATTTAGACAGAAAACTAACTATGGAAAATCACAATTACATACTTTGCAAGCCGATGTTTCTAAACTTGCGCAGAATTAGTCATATTAGACCTTTTTTAACGTTAGATGCATCAAAGAGGCTGATGAATGTTTTCGTGCTATCACGCATTGACTACTGCAATGCTATTATGGTGGTCTTCCAGCTACGCTTAAATATAAAATTCAAAAAGCGCAGAATAATGCGGCTCGCGCGGTTCTTCCAAAATGCAAATTCGACCATGCTAAAACACTTCTGGGAGAGTTGCATTGGCTGCCGGTCCGCGCTCGCATAGAGTAGAACATTGCAACTCAGTGCTACCGCTGCTTGCATGACCTGGCGCAGTCCCATCTCAAAGAGCTTTTAGCGTCTTATGTACCCACTATACAACTCCGTTTATCTGATGATGGCAAACTCTCGATACCACTTGTTCGCCTTTAGACTTACAAGGGGCGCACTTTCGCATTTGCTGGCCCAACAATTTGGAACGCCTTTCCTGTCGCTCTCAGAAACAGCCAGTCCCTGGAGTCTTTCAAAACTGATTTGAAGACATATCTATTTCGCAAACACCTGCTGGAGTGATGTTGTCTATCTAGCTATTATCTTGTAGATGTATACTTGCTTGTATTATTCATAGATGCCAGGCATGAACCTCTTGGAATGGTTATTCTTGTATATAGTTTTTGTAAGTTTGCATATTGTATTTCAATGTGGTATATATATAATTTAATTTGTCTTTTAATATAATAGACTTCATTATTATTATTACTTTTTCCAAGCATTATCTTGAACTTTACTCAACAATGAATGTTGTCACAGAGACCCCTCTGAATAATATTCTCGTGTTGTCGGTGATGGAGGAACTAGATGAAGAGCCAATTTTACAGGAGATCAAAAAATCCATTGATTACCTTCCTGATCGGAAGTCACCAAGAATGTACGGCATTCCAGCGGAAGTCCACAAAAAAATGGAAAACCTATTCTACTTCAGCACTTACATGAGCTCTTATGTCTGTGTCTGGAAACAGTTCACATTCCTCAGGACATGAGAGACGCCAACATCATAAGATTGTATAAAATAAAGGGGGACCAAAGTGATTGCAATATCTAAAAAGGTATTTATCTCCTTGGCTTAGTTGGAAAGACTTTTGCCCTTGTTGCCCGTAAACGATTGCCGAGTATGGCGAACCGCATCTTCCCATAGTCACAATCTGGCTTCCATGGTTGGCCTTCAACAAGAGACATGATATTCTCGTTACGCTAAGTGCAGTGAAAATGTTGTGAACAGCAGATGCCTCTTTATATTGCTTTTATAGACCTGGCAAAGGCATTTCACTTGGTAAGTCGTAGAAGCCTTTTCAGTTTCTTTCAAAGAATAGATTGTCTTCCACGACTGCTCACAATCATATAATCATTTCATAAAAACATGCACAGTAACTTTTAGTGGCGCTGTCTCTGAGTCCTTCTCAATCAGCAGTGGAGTAAAACAGGGATGGGTAGTAGCACACATGCTCTTCTCCGTTTTCTTCTCGATTCTCCTTTAATTTGCCTTCAGGTGCTGTGAAAATTGAGTGTACGTCCATACCAGATCTAACGGTAGGTTGTTCAAATAAAAAAGACGGTGATTCGTGAACTGCTTTTCGCTGACGATGCCGACTCAACATATCACACAGTAGAAGGTTTTTAGTGGTGGGTAAATGTTCTTTCTCACATGCGCAAAGAGTTTGGACCTTTGATTAGTCTACTGAAAACACATGCAGTTATGCCAATGCACCGTCCCCTCCAATCATATCTATTGAGGGCCATAGTTTTGGGTTGTTGAGCATTTCACATACCCTCGATCCAATACTTCTAGTTCTCTCTCCGTTAATAAAAATATAAATATCAGGATCGCAAAGGAAGCAGCAACTTACGGCTAACCTGAATAAGTGGGTGGGGAATAATTTCAAGGTAAACGATGAAACGAAAATAAGTGTCAATCATGCATGTGTGCTTAGTACGCTCCAACATGGTAGCGAAGTGTGTACCACATTTACAAGTCAGGAGCAAATCGTCGTTTTCATTAGAGATTTCTGCGTAGCATTATAAGGTGCCTAACACAGAGGGTTTTGGAACGTGCACAGATGATCAGCATATTCTTCATTCTTAGCATGAATCGCCTTCACTGGTCAGGCCATGTAAGGAGAATGGAGGAAGACCGTATTAAAAAAAAATGTTGCTGACTGGAGAGTCGGCAGAAGCGACAAGACTTATTGGATGGCCACGACTGAGATTTATGGACGTTTGCAACAGTAGCTTCAGGGGAAACCATTATTGAAGACAATGAATGGGAGCTCATTGCCGAAAAACTTTCCAGCTGGTGAACAGCAGTGTGTGAAGACGTAAAAAAGGCAGAAGCTTATTATTATTATTATTATACTTGGTTTTATACAGCGTGGTGCCCCAGCCTAGGACTAGATTCACAACCCTGAACATACAATTTAACTAACATAAACAAAAGACTTCAAACACCCAGTACCATTGTTTTTGGTTAGCGGTGGGAATCAGTCAGGATAGTAGAGATTAAAGAGATGTGTTTTGTGTGCAGTCTTAAAGGTTGCGATGGTCGGTATATTGCGGATGTGAAATGGAAGAAAAGTCCATTGATTGTGGGGGGGGGCAAAAAAAAGAGAAAGATCATTCACAGTATCTTTTTGTGCAAGTCTTTGTGACAGAAAAAATATTTGCGTTTGCGGACCGGCAAGGCAGTCGAAGAGGTGAAGAGACAGAGAGAAGTTCGGTTAGATAGGAAGGGGAGGAATTAGAGGGAACGTTGTGGCAGAGAACAAAGAAACTGGAAACGAGGCCATTGAAATTAAAAGATCAAAACGGAAGTCAAAATCTGGAGTAGGTATTCTTCGTCGTCAATTTTCCGTGACATCATTTGTCCGTGTGGTCCATCGTCTGTTTGTTCGCATGCGTGTCTAGTCATTTGTAAGTGTTGTCACTTGTCTGTGTGTTCATATGTCTGTGTAGTCATTTGTCCGTCTGGTCACTGGTCTGTGTGATCAAACGTCTGTGTAGTCATGTGTCCGTATGGTAACTCGTCTGTGTGTTCAAATGCGTGTGTAGTCATTTGCGCGTTTGGTCTTTTGTCGGTTTGTTCACATGTATGTGTAGATATTTGTTCGTGTGGTCACTCTTATGTGTGCTTACATGTGTGTGTAGTCATTTGTCCGTGTTGTCACTAATATGTGTGTTCACATGCGTGTGTAGTCTTTCTCGGTGTGGTCAGTCATCTGTGTGTTCACATGCGTGTGTAGACTTTTGTCCGTGTGTTTACTCGTTGTGTGTGTTTACATGTCTGTGTATTCATATGTTCGTGTGGTCACTCATCTGTGTGTTCACATAAGAGTGTAGTCATTTGTCAATGTTATCACACGACTTTACGTTTACATGCCTGTGTAGTCATTTGTCTGTGTGATCCGTCATTTGTGTGTTCACATGCGTGTGTAGGAATTTTTCCTTGCGGTCACTCGTCTGTGGGTTTACATGTGTGTGTAGTCTTCTGTCCGTGTGGTCACTCATCTGCGTGTTCACATGCGCTTGTAGTCATGTGTCGGTGTGGTCACTCGTCTGTGTGTTTACATGTGTGTGTGGTCATTTGTCAGTGTTATCTCTCATCTGTGTGTTCACATGCGTGTGTAGACATTGGTCCGTGTGTTCACTCCTCTGTGTTTTAAAATGCGTGTGCAGTCATTTGTCCATTTGGTCACTCCTCTTTGAGTTCACATCTGTGTGTATTCATTGGTCCGATTGGTCACTAACTTGTGTGTTCCCATGTCTAAGTAATCATTTGTCCATTTGGTCATCCGACTGTGTGTTAACATGAATGTGTAGTCATTTGTCTGTGTGATCACTCGTCTGTGTGTTCTCATGCGTGTGTAGTCATTTTTCCGAGTGGTTACTCCTCTTGTGGTCACATGCGTATGTAGTCATTTGTCCATGTAGTCATTCGTTTGTGTGTTCACATGTGTGTTTAGTAATTTGTCCGTGTGGTCACTCTTCTGTGCGTTCACTTGCGTGTTTAGTCATTTTTCTGTGTGGAGACTCCTCTGAGTGTTCACATGTGTCTGTTGTCATTAGTTCGTGTGGTCACAGCTATGTGTTTTCACATGTGTGTGTGTTTTCCTTAAATCGTGTTGTCACTCCTCTTTGTGTTCCCATGTGTATGTAGTCATTTGTTCGTTTGATCACTCGTCTTTGTTTTTAAATGTCTGTGTAGTCAATCGTCGGTATCGTCACTTGTCTGTGTATTGTCATGACTGTGTAGTCATTTGTCTGTGTATTGTCATGACTGTGTAGTCATTTTTCCGTGTTGTCACTCAACTGTGTGGTCGTATGTCTTGCAGTGATTTTTTCCGTGATATTACTCATCTGTTTGTTCACATGCGTGTGTAGTCTTTCTCCGGGTGGTCACTCATCTGTATGTTCACACGAGTGTGTAGTTATTTGTCCATGTGGTATCCCGTGCGTGTGTTCAAGTGTGTGTACTCATTTGTCAATGTTGTAATTCGTCTGTGTGTTCACTTGCGTTTGTAGTCATTTGTCCGTGTTGTCTATCTTCTGTTTGTTCACATGCCTGTGTAGTCATTTTCGGATTTGTTAACTTGACTTTTGGTTCACATGTTCCTGTAGTCATTTGTCTGTGTGGTCACTCATCTGTATATTCACATGTGTGTGTAGTCATTTTTCCGTGTTGTCACTCGTCTGTGTGTTCACATGCGAGAGTAGTCATTTGCACACTTGAACACTTGTTATTTTGTTCACATCTCTGTGTAGTCATTGGTCAATGTAAGTACTCGTCTGTGTGTTCACATGTGTGTGTAGTCATTAGTCAGTGTGGTAACTCATCTGTAAGGTTATATAAGTTTGTCATCATTTTTCCGTGTGGTCACTGACCTGTGCGTTCACATGTGTGTGTATCTTCTTGTCCGTATGGTCACTCGTCTCTGTGTTCACATGCGTGTGTAGTCATTTGTCCGTGTTTCAGTCGTCTTTGTGTTCACGTGTGTGTGTGGTTAATTGTCCGTGCGGTAACTCGTCTGTGTGTTCACATGTCAGTGTAGTCATATATCCGTATTGTCACTCATCTGTGTGTTAACTTGTCCGTCTAGTCATTTGTCCGTGTTTCAGTCGTCTGTGTGTTGACTTGCGTGTGTATTCATTTGTCCGTGTTCTCACTCGTCTCTTTTCTCACATGCGAGTGTAGTCATTTGTCCGTGTTGTCACTCGTCTGTGTGGTCACATGTCTTTGTAGTAATTTGTCCATGTGGTCACTCGTCTGTGTGTTCTAATGCGTGTGTAGTCAACTTTCCAAGTGTTTACTCGTCTGTTTATTCACATTCATGTGTATTCATTTGTCCGTGTTGTTACTCGAGTATGTTGTCATTTATCCGTGTGGTCACTTGCATGAGTGTTTCACATATGTGTGTAGTCATTTGTCCGAGGGGATATTCGTCTGTGTACAAATACGTTTGTAGTCATTTGTCCGTGTGGTCAATCGACTGTGTGTTCATATGCGTGTGTAGTCATTGTTCCGTGTAGTCACTCGTCTGTTGTTCTATGTGTATGTGTAATAATTTGTCATTGTGGTCACTCGTGTGTGTGTTCACATGCGTGTGTAGTCATTTGTCCGTGTTGTCCCTCGACTGTGTGGTCACATGCATTTATAGTTATTTGTCCGTGCGGTCACTTGTCTGCGTGTTCACATATCTTTGTACTCATTTGTCCATGTAGTCACAGTCTGTGTGTTCACATGTATTTTTACTAATTTGTCCGTGTGGTCACTTGTCTGTTTGTTCACATGTCTTTGTAGTCATTTGTCTGTGTGGTCACTCTTCTTTGTGCTCACATATCTTTGTAGTATTTTTCCTTGCGGTCACTTGTCTGCGTGTTCACAGGTCTTTGTAGTCATTTGTCAGTGTAGTCATTCGTCTGTGTGTTCACATGCGTGTGTAGTCATTTGCTGGTGTTGTTACTCTTTTTTTTGTTTCACATGCTAGTAAAGTCATGTGTCCGTGTGGTCACTGGTCTGTGTGTTCACATGTCTTTGTGGTCATTTGTCTTTGTGGTCACTCGACAGTGTGTTTACATTTCTTTGCAATCGGTTGTCCGTGTAGTCACTCGTCTGTGTGTGTACATTTCTTTGTAGTCGGTTGTCCGTGTAGTCACTCGTCTGTGTGTGTACATTTCTTTGCAGTCGGTTGTCCGTGTAGTCACTCGTCTGTGTGTGTACATTTCTTTGTAGTCGGTTGTCCGTGTAGTCACTCGTCTGTGTGTGTACATTTCTTTGCAGTCGGTTGTCCGTGTAGTCACTCGTCTGTGTGTGTACATTTCTTTGCAGTCGGTTGTCCGTGTAGTCACTCGTCTGTGTGTGTACATTTCTTTGCAGTCGGTTGTCCGTGTAGTCACTCGTCTGTGTGTGTACATTTCTTTTTTAGTCATTTGTCCGTGTAGTATTTTGTCCGTGCGTTCACTCGTCTGAGTGTTCACATGTCTGTGTAGTCATTTGATCGTCTGGTCACTCGTCTGTGATTTCACATGTCTCTATGTTCACTCTGCATGTTATCAAATCCCGCCCGTGTAAGTGTCCACGTGATGTCTAGTCCGTGTTTTCATTTATCTGTGTTGTCAATTGTGTGTTTGGTCATTTACCTGTGTTGTCATTGTTTTGTGTGGTCATTTTTTCATGTGTTCACGTGTCTTTTTAGTAACATCTCCATGTGATCATTGTTTGTGTGGCTACTTGTGTGTTTGCTCAATTGTTCTGTGTGGTCTCTTATCCATGTGGTCAATTAATGAAGCTTAGATCAGATGTCACAAAAAAGTTCATTGGCTCTCCAAGACAAGTGCTTCATTGGCTCTCCAAGACAAGTGCTTCATTGGCTCTCCAAGACAAGTGCTTCATTGGCTCTCCAAGACAAGGGCTTCATTGGCTTTCTAAAACAAGAATTTCATTCGATCTGCAAGTAAATTATTCCTTTGGCTCTCTAAGTCAATTATTTCATTGGAGCTCAAAGACAAGTATTTAAAAGGATCTTTATGACAAGTATTTCATTGACTCTCTAAGACAAGCATTTCGCTTTCTCTCTAAGATAAGTATTTCATTGGCTCTCTAGGACAAGTATTTCGCTTTCTCTCTAAGATAAGTATTTCATTGGCTCTCTAAAACACGTGCAGTTTTTTGGTTCAAAATGCCATATAAACGTATTGGGTCGGGAAAATCTGTTAATTTATTTTAAAACTTGTAAAATATCACAGTCGCCTCATCTGATCAATTTTAAAAGATATTTATTAGATATCCATACTATTTGAATATGTATACTTACATGTTAGCTAGGATTCAAAGGATGTCTTTTACTTGGCAGAACAACCCAGCAGACAACTTTGGCCTCAATGTGGAAGAAGTTGAAGAGCAGCCACAGCGTGTGTCTTTATTGTTGTCAGAGGTGACCCAAAAAAACTGGGCAGTGTATCATTAAAAAAACAGAGGCGGATTTGCAAATGGAAGAAACGTCATACGGTATATTAACACATCCATCCCAATCATGGCTGCTCACAGATACTTTTTAAAATAGAACTATAATGCCTTTCTTTTTACTTTACTGTGTTTAACATTGTCTTTTCACCCAACTAAAACTCTCCATCTCCATCTCTCTATCTCTCTATCTCTCTCTGCACTTAACTCTCTCACGCAATACCCCCCTCACTCTTGCTCACTCTCTCTCACTCTTTTACCATATCTCTCAAAATAAAATTCTCCCTCCATCTCTCTCAAGCTCGCCCTATCTCTCACTTTTTTCTTTCAAAGTCCCACTCTCTCTTCAATTATCTCTTTCAAAATTTCTCAATGTTTCAATCGCTCTCCCTCCTCTCTCTCTCTCTCTCAAACACTCATTCTCCTTTCACACAATTCTCTAAAAGGCACCCCTTCAAATTGAACTAGGTAAACATCTGCTAAAGACTACCCCCCTACCCCATCATGGAAGACACGCCGCTGAATACACAACGTTAAAGACGCACACGTCTAGTCCAGTTCAGATAATAAAATTATGCTTAATGCATTTGTAATCGTTTTTCTCCTTGGCCGTTGAACATAAAATGTATTTGTTCCAAAGTTTTTAACGCATTTTAATCGTTCAAACACCATTGTTCCTATCTGATTCTATGTTGGACTACGTCTCACACATAATTGCGCTCTAAGTAAGGCTTCACAGTAGCTAGACATCGTACAGGATCAATGGAGAACAATACATTCAATTATACAAAGGTGCTCTGTACAAACAATAGTTTCCCTACAGGACCCATTACCCGTGAAACAATAAGAGATTTAACAGCTTGCCCTATCAACATCACTGTATTTACTTCTTCACAGCTTGCCCGATAAACAACACTGTACTTAGCTCTCGTACATTTTGCCCGATCAACAGCACTGTATGTAGCTCTCGCACAGCTTGTCCTGTTAACAGCACTGTATATTGCTCTCGCACAGCCTACCTGATCTACAGCACTGTAATTAGCTCTTGCACAGCTTGTCCGATCAAAAGCACTGTGTGTAGCTCTCGCACGGCTTTACCTGTTAACAGAAATGTATCTAGCTCTAGTATAGCTTGCACTATCATCAACACTGTAGGTAGCTAGCACACAGCTTGCCCTATTAATAGCCTTTTATGTAGTTCTCTCACAGCTTGTCTTATTAACAGCATTATATGTAGCTCTCGAACAGCTTACCCTGTTAATAGCACTTTTTTTCTAGCTCTCGCACAGCTTGCTCGATGAATAGCACTGTGTGAAATTATCGCGCAGCGTTCCCGATCACCAGCACTGTATGAAGCTCTTGCACATATTGCCCGATCAATAGCACTTTATCTCAATCATGGGCCTGCTACATCCCTATTCTTGCTTAATAAGTTCGTTGGCTTCGTTGTCCACGGGGTTTAAATAACTAATACTTCACCAACTATTATTTTCATATTAAATAAATTAATTTCATAAATAAGGTACAGCTTCAACTGCTATTAATAGCCAAAAGCACAACCCTCCACAATAATTTACGTCACATCCCCTTTCTCGCAAAATACGTCACAAAATATTCAAACATTTAATTACAACAACTACTCAAATACTCTCTAAACAACACGCAATCACACAATATATTCAAGTCCTTAACAGGGCCCCTTATGTTAGTTACACCACCAGGCAAAGAAACATTCGGCATTCACACTTTGCGATCATTTTCGTCGGGAAGTAGCCTTAAAATCGAGATCGCTGTTGCTCTTGAGTGGAAGTGGGGTCTAGTTCTTTCCATGAAAATGTTGGTTATTTCAAAACCACGAGACTCCTATTGGAGTCTACTTAAATTCAAAGTTACTATTAGACTTTTTCAACAAGGGCAATAACTTTTAAACGCAGGCGTTGTAGCGTCCCTCGACTTTCATAAACTAAATGCGTAAAGATAGTGGTTTTCTTTCTGTTTCGTATCGTTTAAATTAGTAATAATGCACGAGGAGACGGTAGATAAAAAACCATTCAGTTGTTTAAATTAGTAATAATGCACGAGGAGACGGTAGATAAAAAACCATTCAGTTGTTTAAATTAGTAATAATGCACGAGGAGACGGTAGATAAAAAACCATTCAGTTGTTTAAATTAGTAATAATGTACGAGGAGACGGTAGATAAAAAACCATTCAGTTGTTTAAATTAGTAATAATGCACGAGGAGACGGTAGATTAAAAACCATTCAGTTGTTTAAATTAGTAATAATGCACGAGGAGACGGTAGATTAAAAACCATTCAGTTGTTTAAATTAGTAATAATGCACGAGGAGACGCTGTAGAAAAAAACATTCAGTTGTCTATAGTTGTCTACTAGAAAACGTAGAACTTACAAGTGATAGCAAATTATGCAAAGCTGAAATTCTCCTAAGGCAGTTCCAATCTGTCTTCACCAAAATTTCCACCACATTTATACCATCCTTAAAATCATCACCTTGTACAATAGGCTCTCCCAACATAACTGAAACCTGGAGTAGCCAAACTTCTAAAAAACCATAAGCTCATTAAAGCGCCAAGACCTGACCGTATCCTGAAAATTGTCTTGAAGACCCTGGCTCACAACATTGGCCCAATTTTAAACTGAAATTTCCAAAAGTCGCTTGACTGAGGCGAACTCTCGCTAGACTGGCTTGATGGAAATATCACCAGTGACTACAAGAAAAGTGACCGCCAAAACACAGAAAAAATCCCTGACCTCCGTACCAGGCATAAATTCTATAACACATCATCTGTCACTACATCATGGCCCACCTTGAACATTACAACATCTTGACCAACCAAAACTACGGTTTCAGCTCTGGATTCTCATCAGAAACTCAATTAATCATCCCCACCAACCTTCTCATGGCCCATGTGTGTTGTGTTGCTAGAGGGCACCAGTTAAAGTGTCCAGGGCCTCCTATGTTGTTCAGGCGCCCCTGCACAATAGAAACGAGATGAATCCTTTCCTGATTCCAACTCATTCCTTGGATCCCAGTCCTTTTCTTAACATTATCGAAACGCCTCCGACTTTCTCTAAACTCCATCATGTATCAGGAAAAGCTTACACTTCAGAATCGTGGGCAACATTGGCTCCTTTTAAAAAAAAAATCTTTTCAGAAAGCACGTCTGCAATCACCTGTTTATGATTGATTCAAATGTGAAACATTTTTAACCCTTTGTTCATACGTTTCTGTCTTCTATTTTCCTTTTACAAGAACACTTCTCACCACATAATCTGCTTTGTTAGCGCCTTTATCTTTCGTAATATTATGATAAGTCTATAATGGCGTCACGAACGTTGTAACGAGACCAGCCACACATGTACTGACATCTTAATTAGTGATAGATTTCTTAACTTCACTCGTAGCTGTCCCATTATTCGAATTCTACTCACTACATTTTTATATTGCTCGCGGCAAATTCTTTCACTTTTGATAGTTAAGATTAAAATACGCAAAACACTCTCAATGCATTAAAGTACCAGCACAATAAATTGAGAACCTTTCAGTACAGCTCAGTGATTATTTCAGAAATTTCTCCCTCCCCGGAACGCACTTCAGACTTTGCAGGGGGATGGGGGAGGGCAGACCCAGCAGAGCCAGTTCACTTATTGTATATTTATTGTATTTGTTGACCACAGGGAACGAACGAAGAGGTTGGTCCTTGCAGCTAGGACTGAGCATGTTAGTCATCAGATTACAGGGAGCAGCTCAAGCAAGGAGTTATTTCGCATTGTTGGTCAGCTGACCGGTAAAAACAAGTCCACATCTCTGCCAAATAACATTGAAGTAGAAGAGCTGCCATAAAACTCTAAATGACTACTTTATTACAAAGGCTAAGAAGATCAGGGCGAAACTTGACAGTTGCATCGATACTGCTCCAGAATTGTCAATCTTCAACGGCTCTCCTATGGGTGAATTTGTTGAGGTCAGTGAATCGAATGTAAGGAAAATGCTGGCTAATACCCCAAGAAAGTCCTGCTCACTCGACCCTCTTCCAGCAGGGCTGTTGTATGAATGTCTGGATGAAATAGTCCCCATCATCACTTGTATAATAAATAAGTCCTTGAAAACTGGTATTGTCCCATCAACTTTTAAAGAGGCAATCGTCACGCCATTGTTAAAGAAAGCAAATCTTGACCCACATGTGATGGAAAATTATCGCCCCATCTCAAATCTACCATTTATATCCAAAATCTTAGAAAAAGTCGTTCTCCGTCAACTCCTGGATCACCTCATTTAATGTGACTTGTTTGAACCTTTCCAGTCAAGCATACAGAGCGCATCACTTTACTGTGACAGCCCTGTTGCGTTATTTCAAACGGCTTGACCTCGAATCAATCTATCATTGAATTCGGAGTACCCCAGAGCTCGATGCTTTTCACAATGTACGTTCAGCCCCTGGGTCAGTGATCAAGCAATTGGACATGCTGTATCACATGTTCACGGACGATACACACCTTCATCAACCGTGATCCCCTCTCAGATCCCTCAACTTCTTACTACGACACAGAAGACAGTAGAGTAAGTTAAGCACTGGATGACCATAAACAAGCTCAAATGGAATGATGAAAAGACTGAGCTGATCCCCATAGCCCATGCTCAGAAAAAAAATCTGTAAAACACACAACATCACTTACTCTCTCAGGTATGCAGATTGAGTTTGCTCATACAGTGCAAGACTTGGGTGTCTATTTAATAATAATAATAAAGTGCATTTCAAAAACAAGCTTCATCCCCAAAGACTCGAAGCGCGGTACAAAGTCAACAAATAACAAATCTATAATTTGCAGCATTTAAAACAAACGCAACACTACAAAACTAATTAAAAGCATACAATGTCAAGGCAATTTTAATAGACCTGCTCAGGATTAGTCATATCAGACCTTTCTTAACGTTAGATGCATCAAAGAGGCTGATGTCTGCATTTGTGTTATCACGCATGGACTCCTGCAATGCTCTTATAGTGGGTCTCCCAGCTACGCTCCTGGATAAAATATAAATAGCACAGAATAATGCGGCTCGCATTGTTCTTCACAAACGTAAATTCGACCATGCTAGAACACTTCTGAGGGACCTGCAATGGCTGCCGGTCTGCGTTCGCATAGAGTACAAAATTGCAACTGTGTGCTACTGCCTCTTACATGACATGGCGCCGTCTTATCTCAAAGAACTCCTGACGCCTTATGTACCCACTGGACAGCTCCGCTCATCCGATAGTGGCAAAGTATCGATACCGTGTGTTCGCCTTGAGACTTACGGAAAGCGCACTTTTGCAAATGCTAGCCCAACAATTTGGAACGCCCTTCCAGTCGCTCTCAGAAACAGCCAGACACTGGAGTCCTTTAAAACCGATTAAAAAACACATCTATTTCGCAAACACCTTTTGGGGTGATGCCATCTACCATTTTTTTCAGTTAATGTATATTGGCTTGTGTTGCTTATGGTTGAAACGGGATGAAAGACTTTGACTGCGTATGCTCGTATGTAGTTTTGTATTTTAAAAATAATGTGGTAAATTTTAGATTGTTTTTAATTCTCTTTTTAATATGGTTGACTTTGTACCGCGCTTCGAACTTTTGGGGATGAAGCGTGTCTTTCAAATAAACTTTATAAATATTAGTATTATTATTATAGCTTATCTTTGCCCCGGGGGACACTTGGCTTTCCCCGGGGAGGCAGAGCCCTCCAGGAGATATAGCAGCTTCCTAAAACGAACTATTTGGATTTCTTCTTTTCTATTGATCCTTGCTAATGAAATAAAAAATACCAAAGTTAGTCCTCTGTTAATGATTGTTCTGTCTACAAATGCAATACCAAAGACTTGAAATTTGACATAGCCATCAATTGGAAAGAACAATTTCCTTTAATCGGTCAAGCAAACAATATTTTACATTTCTCGTCATCTATTCATGTAAGCAGTCAAGTAATGTTACTTTTGCTGCACTGTTCCCAGTTGAATAAGAACGGGAATTGTCGTAACGGGGGCCTTGTATGTTATTTCTTGATGCATCATCATTTTCATCCGTCTCCAGGGGACTTTTCTTGAAAAAATGCAGCCAAACTTTCAGCACGTAAGAGTGACATAAAACCTAAACAAGCCAGGGTGACATTAACCTCAGACAAGCTACTGGTAACCATAACCTTAGGCAAGCAACAGGTGAAATTAACCCTTGACAAGCCACGAGTGATATTAAACCTAGACAAGCAACAGGTGACATTAAGCCTGGACAAGCAACGGGTGACACCCTAGAAAAGCAACGGTTGACGTTAAACCTAGACCAGCCACGTCTGACATTAACCTTAGACAAGCCACGGGTGACATTAACGCTATACAAGCAACTGGTGACATTGACCCTAGACAAGCAACTGGTGACATTAACCCTAGAGAAGCCATGAGTGGCATTAACCTTAGACACGCCATGGGTGACATTAACACTAGACAAGCCATGGATGACATTAACCCTAGACAAGCCATGAGTGGCATTAACCTTAGACATGCCATGGGTGACATTAACCCTAGACCAGCCATGGATGACATTAACCCTAGACAAGCAATGAGTGGCATTAACCTTAGACACGCCATGGGTGACATTAACCCTAGACCAGTCATGGATGACATTAACCCTAGACAAGCCATGAGTGGCATTAACCTTAGACACGCCATGGATGACATTAAACCTAGACAAGCCACGTGTGACATTAACCCTAGACAAGCCATGGGTGACATTAACCCTAGACAAGCCAGGGTTGATATTAACCCTAGACAAGCCACGAGTGACATTAACTCTAGACAAGCCACGGGTAACATTAACCCTAGACAAGCAACGAGTGACATTAACCCTAGACAAGCCACGAGTGACATTACGCCTAGACAAGCCACGGCTGACATTAACCCTAGAAAAGCCACGAGTGACATTAACCCTAGACAAGCCACGGTTGACATTAACCCTAGACAAGCCACGAGTGACATTAAGCCTAGACAAGCCAGGGTTGACATTAACCCTAGACAAGCCACGAGCGACATTAACCCTAGACAAGCCAGGGTTGACATTAACCCTAGACAAGCCACGGTTGACATTAACCCTAGACAAGCCACGAGTGACATTAACCCTAGACAAGCCACGGGTGACATTAACCCTAGACAAGCCAAGGGTGACATTAAGCCTAGACAAGCCACGAGTGACATTAACCCTAGACAAGCCACGAGTGGCATTAACCCTAGACAAGCCAGGGTTGACATTAACCGTAGACAAGAAACGGTTCGAATTAACCCTAGACAAGCCACGGTGGACATTAACCCTAGACAAGCCACGGGTGAAATTGACCCTAGACAAGAAACGAGTGAAATTAACCCTAGACAAGCCACGCTTGACATTAACCCTGGACAAGACACGGTTCGAATTAACCCTAGACAAGCCACGGTTGACATTAACCCTAGACAAGCCACGGATGACATTGACCCTAGACAAGTAATGGGTGAAATTAACCCTAGACAAGCCACGGTTGACATTAACCCTGATCAAGCCACAATTGCTTTCATGTAATTTTTTGTTTACTTAGCTATAAAACAATTTAAATGTTTGCTATTAATTTTGTTTCCACATTGCAACCATTTGCGCTCACGCAGACACAGGTTGTAGGTTCACCACGACCGCTTTGCGATGAACACACGTACTCTTACACACAACAAATGGAACCTTAAACAAACATTAACGTGTAGAATTTCAGTGGCAAAATGCAACGTTACTATGACTGGAGTGTTGTTGTCCCTTCAAAATTTTAATTGAATCCGTTCCAGCATTCCATTTGCGAGACCGTTAAATTTCAAATATCTTATTGTAAAACAGCGGTTCTTAACCTGTGGGTCGCAACTCTTTTGGGTGTCGCGGGACCCTTTTCCAGGGGTCGCCGAAGACCATCTGAAAACAGATATCCTTACAGTTATTAAGTAGCAACGAAAATAATTATATGGCTGGTTGGGGGGGGGGGTCGCCACGACACGAGAAACTGTATTAAAGGTTCGAGGCACTCAAAAGGTTGCGAACTACTGTTCTAAAAACATTGTATTGATTTTTTAAAAATATAATGTGAATTTTAGAGTCATGGGATGATATAAATTAATTGAAGCATTGAACAGGTTGTCATGAGCTTATCATGACTCGATGTTGAGATTACAAAAATGCTTCATGATAGCAGTGCACAATTGACAGTAGTGCTCTAGTGACCGCAGTGCTGAAATGACAGGTGTGCTCAAATTAAAGCACTGCTCAAATGACAGCATTGCTCAAATGACAGCGGTGTTTAAATGACAGCGGTGCTCTAATGACAGCGGTAGTCTAATGACAGCATCGCTCTAATGACATATGTGCTCTAAAGACAGCAGTTCACTAATGCCAGCAGTGCTCTAATGACAGCGGTGCTCTAATGTCAGTGGTCATCAAACTCCAACTGCATAACCACGGACACGAACTCGGCGCTCGAGCCGTGTCTATGCTCAGCCTGATCAAAAAAATTGCAAGCACCTTCTGGGTAGCGGACGTAAAACTGCTGAAATTTTTTTGCCTTGGGAGTGTAAGAGATGACATGGACTTAAGCGTCCTGGTCCAGGCTTTCGCGAGCCATACGGCTCCAGAGGGACTGGATAACCCCCCCCCCCCACACACACACACACAAGACAGAGCTATCTTGCGAGACATGGCTTGATTTTGTCCTTACATTTTTGGATATCTTTTGTTTCTACATGGTGTCTTGGTGTGTTGTATCGATTGTTCTGTACGATGTCTAGTAATTATGTGTGGGACGTCTCCAACATCAAATGAGACACAAAGAATGGTGTTAGGACGATTGAACGCATTGAAACCTTTGGAACAAATAAATTTTATGTTCAACGACAAAAGATAACAATATTGATAAAAGTATTAAGCACAATTTTATCATCTGACCTGGAGTCGGCCAGCGCGTCTTTAAACGTTGTGTATGCACTGGCTTGGCTTTTACTCCCGGGGGAAGGTAATCTTTACACGGGTTTACCTAGTACGGCTTGAAGGGTGTATGTCCAACAGTCGTGTACCTGGTACAACAGGAAGAGTAGTTTTTATCAGTGGCGTGTCTTGCGCATGAGTGAGGGAGGAAGCATTGTTTCTTTCAGATGATTTAATCTGGGGTGTTGCCGGCCGGGGGGGGGGGTCAGAATTTCATGTCGGCACTGTCAAGGGCCATAGGAATATTTAATGAATTTTAGAGGCGCAACTATCTCTATGCACAAAACTAGAGAAAAAGCAAACAATGGTTTTGATGGATTTAAAATGATGAAAATAATGGATTGCATGATTTCACTGGGGTCGGCCTAGAAAAGAATCTAGTTCCATAGCGTATCTGACATTACGCATTAATGACGCTTTAAGCGGGTCTAATGGTATTTCAATCAGGTTGCCCTTATTTTAGTTACTCCACTAGGCAGGGAATATATCTTTACCACAATTGGCGATCATTTTTTATCGGGATGTTGGCCACACATAGAAGGTGCAGATGGCTCTTGAGTTGTATTGGTATAGGCCACTCAAAAAATATGTTATTGTTGAAAAAGCAAGAGGATAATTTTAGAACACATCTCAATTCAACATTTCTATTCGAATTTTTGAGCCAGGAAAAAACTTTTTTAAACGCAGGCATTATAGCGCTCATTGCCTTACGTAAACTGAATTCCTGAAGTCAGTGGTTTGCTCTCTATGACAAAAAAGTTCGTTTCTTATGATTTAAAATAGTAGCAATTCACGAGAAAACGCTATAGTAAAACCATTTCATTGCATAACGATATCTGGACTTCGAAACCTACTTTCATTGCCTAAAGATTTCTGCCCTTTGAAAGCAACTTTCATTGCCTAAAGATTTATGCCCTATGAAAGCAACGTTCATTGCCTAAAGATGTCTGCCCTATGAAAGCAAATTTTTTTGCCTAACGATTTCTACCCTATGAAAGCAACTTTCAATGCGTAAAGATTTCTGCCCTATGAAAGCAGCTTTAATTGCATAAAGATTTCTGCCATATGAAAGCAACCTTCATATCCTAAAGATTTCTGCCCTATGAAAGCAATTCTCATTGCCTAAAAATATTTCAATTAAATTAAAAACATAGGAAACATGATGCTCTGAGACGTTTGAAACCCTTTAGAAGTGATGATGCCCTAAAGATGTTTGAAGCTCTTTAGAAGTGATGATGCCCTATAGATGTTTGAAACCCTTTAGAAGTGATGATGCCCTAAAGATGTTTGAAACCCTTTAGAAGTGATGATGCCCTAAAGATGTTTGAAACCCTTTAGAAGTGATGATGCCCTAAAGATGTTTGAAACCCTTTAGAAGTGATGATGCCCTATAGATGTTTGAACCCCTTTAGAAGTGATGATGCCTTATAGACGTTTGAAGCCCATTAGAAGCTTGAGATCTCTTAGAAGCGTGAGATCCTAGAAACTGTAGTGTTCGCTTGCCTTATTATGGCATTACCTTTGAATCTAACTTTATACATTTCAGTGAGCCCCGTTTGATTCGTTGATTTCCATCATATTTTCTTTCCTTTTTTTAACACAATAGAAAAGAGATTAAACCTTTCTCAGAGCCAACACATTCCTCGTATCTCAGTCTTTTTCTTAACTTTCTCATAACACCTCCTCCAAGTAACAGGAAAACTTTTCCTTTAAAAATCGTATAGGACATTGACACCTTTAAAAAAAAAAAAAAACTCTCAGAAAACAAATCAGCAGCCATCTGTTCTTCACTGATCCAAAATTATGAGACATTTTAAACCCATTCTTTCATACGTCACTGTCTTCTTGATTTCTTTTACAAAAACCCTCCTCATCACATGAGCAGCTTTGTTAGCGTCTTTATCTTTCATGATCTTATGAAAAGTCTATATTGGCGTAATTAACGTCGTAACGAAACCAGTCACACGTGTACTGACATCTTGGTTAGTGATAGTTTCCTTTACTTTAAATTGTTGCTGTGCCATGACTTGCCTTTTACCCACTACACTTTTTATGGCCCATGGAAACTGCATTAACTTGTATTTTTTCCGAAATAAAGAAACGAATTTGTGGCGAAATGTGGCCCAGTGGTAGGCCTGATCTCTAAAGGGCCACAACAAGGCACTATCAGAGTCTTAACTCCATATCCTTCGCTGGCCTCCATAAGGCTGGTCTCTTGTAAACCAATCACGTCAAAGAAATCACTAGATGTTTCCAAATATTGAATTCTTTATTTATTTACATGATGTGCAACGACACAATTTACAATAGACACACTACTAACAATTGTGTTAACAATCGAAAGAATCGAAATTCCTACACCCATGACAACAAACCAGTTGCTCATTACCCTAAAACAAAAGCATGTTGACGTCTATACCAATAATTCTCTCATGACCAATAGATCGACAATCGACAGGAAGAGGACTGCAATTGTAATATCTGTTTATCATTAATCCTAATAGTATTTCAATTGTACGACATGAACAGGACATGCTTTTTATTCTTAACAAATGTCCTTTAAACTTGCGTCCAAAGAACAATTTTAATTCAGGTAGATATGGGTAACTTATTTCGATAGGCCAAGAATTTTTTTTTTTAATTTTAAAGTAAGAAACTCCCAGAAGATGGTGATTATCTTATTACTGTGTCCGGATTCTGACACATGAGTAGTCAGTAACAACATTCAACATTTCTGTGACTTCAAAACAATGAAACTCATTTTCTTTATTTTCTTTAGCGGGCGTCGCCATACTGCTGCATTCTGGAATGTCCGTCAAGAAGTCACTGTTCATTAACTTTTACTTGACCTCGTCATTAGTGTATTGCTCGGATCAAATATTTCTGAAGCCAGTAAATGGATCTTTGCCATCACGGACGGCTTGTTTTTACACGTGCCATTAGTGGATATGGTAAGCCTTTCTCAACTGCATATGAAAATATTACAATATTTTGACAGCATTAATACCATGCACTTTTAAGATTTTCATGCAGTCATTTTCTTTTTTGGGATATTTTTCATGGATTCTTTCTAACACACAGACTGTGGCAACTGTTGTAATAAAAAAAGCATTTGATTTTTATTTGACTTCACACATAACTCTGTGGACATACTAAATTTTTTTTTAAAGATAATACATAAATACATATAAAATGGTGGGAAATCATGACACTATAATCATAAAATATTCATTACATTCGCTTTGCTTAATTTAAAAAAAATTATTCATATATATCAATGTGTGTCGGGAAATAACAATGTATTTATCCATTGAAACAATCCTTGAAATGAGTTCCCATTTCCATAATATGAGGTGGCAACGTTAAAATTGTGTAAAACAAATAAGAAACACAAAAATCACCTATAGTGACCCCAAACATTTTGGACGATAATGTTTCTAGTGTACTACTCCCATTATTTTGGTCTAGTGTGCAACTAGTGTATTACACCCATTATTTTGGTCTAGTGTGCAACTAGTGTATTACACCCATTATTTTGGTCTAGTGTGCAACTATTGTATTACACCCATTATTTTGGTCTAGTGTGCAACTAGTGTATTACACCCATTATTTTGGTCTAGTGTGCAACTAGTGTATTACACTCATAATTTTGGTCTGGTGTGCAACTAGTGTATTACACACATTATTTTGGTCTAGTGTGCAACTAGTGTATTACACTCATTATTTTGGTCTGGTGTGCAACTAGTGTATTACACCCATTATTTTGGCCTGGTGTGCAACTAGTGTATTACACCCATTATTTTGGCCTGGTGTGCAACTAGTGTATTACACCCATTATTTTGGTCTAGTGTGCAACTAGTGTACTACACCCATTATTTTGGCCTGGTGTGCAACTAGTATACTACTCCCATTATTTTGGCCTGGTGTGCAACTAGTGTACTACTCCCATTATTTTGGTCTGGTTTGCAATTAGTGATTTACGCAAATCATTTTGGACACGTGTGCAGTTAGTATATTACACCAATCATTTTCGACGAGTGTGAAGCTTGTGTATTACACCCAGCATTTTGAACAGGATTATTACTATTATTTCAAATTGACATTGTAATCCATTTTTATAATTTGAAATAATTTTTTATAGAATTGGCAAGGATCCTTACATGACATTTGAAAGGAATAAAATGGCTTGTTGGCAGGAATTGTGATTTCTGTTTTAACTTGTATATTTTAAGGATGAAATGATGTCGTTTGTGTGTAATTTTTAGAAGTGTCAGTATAGGAAGTGTCTTTAGCTGTTGTCTCAATAGGAGTATCATTAATATTAGTGTCCGTTCTTTTCTGTATTGAATTCTCGCGAGTTTCATGGAATTCTATCTATTGTTATTGAATTATGTCAATCTTTTTTGAATTCTCACTAACCTTTTATAGCGCTGGTCGTCCCTAAGGTGAAACAACTTAAACTTTATATAAAATGATTGTTGGGTATTGCTCCCCCTTGATGAACTTGCAGAACAATTCTTTATCCATAGCATTCACATTCATAATACTAATAATAAAAATAGTAATAAAGTTCATTTGAAAATCACGCTTCATCCCCAAAGGCTCGAAGAGCGGTACAGAGTCTAGCATATTAAAATAGAAATAAAACAGTTTATAAATTACCACAAAACACAACATTACAAAAACTACATACTAGAAAATCCATTCTAAGACTTTCACTACTTGCAACCATAAACAACACAGGTTTCTCTACGGAGATAATAGTTAGCTTGAAAAGATGGTAGACAAATTGACCCCAAAATATGTTTTCGAAAAATATATGTTTTTGAATCAGTTTTGACAGACTCCAGTGTCGACTGCTTCTGAGAGCGACAAGAAGTGTGTTCCAAATTGTTGGGACAGCAAATGCGTAAGTCTCAAGGCGAACACGCGGCATCAAGATTGCCACTATCGGATGATTGTAGTTGTCTATTTGGTACATTCGACGTCATGAGCGCTTTGACTTAGGACGACGCCCGGTCTTGCAAGCAGCGGTAGATCAGAGTTGCATTCTTGTACTCTATACGAGCGCCGACCGGCAGTCAATGCAATGATGTTATGTTTTTATGGACCACAAGTCTAATATGTCATTATGGACCACAAGTCTGTTATGTCATTATGGACCATGCATCTGTTATTTCGTTATGGACCATACGACTCTTATGTCATCAAAAGCCACACATTTCGTATTCTAAAAATATTTAGGTACAAAGTCAAAATTGACACGTTACGAGGAGGAAATTAAATTTAAGCTAGAATGGATCTATATAGAATCCTGAAAGTGGGCAGAATATAAAGGCGAAAATGTGATCCCAACTGATAAAAGTTCAAAACAGAGTCGAGTTCCTAACATTGCCTGCATTATCCGACCGAGAAACTAGATCCCACTGGGAACATGATCCTACCGGGGAACAGGATCTTAACATGGAAAAGGATCCAAATTGTACCCCAAAAAAAGATCCAAAAGTAGTAATTAAGAGAATAGATCCTAAATTGAAGAGTTCCCCTAACATTATGGGCAACTGAATTACATGGATAACGGGATCAAACAATGACCGGGATTCTACAATAAACGGGAACATAAAGGGATATTGCATCCCACTGATAATTGGATAAAAAATGGAATAGGACCAAACATTGAAAGGGATCACATCGGGGTTGGACATCCAATTGGTAACGGGATCAAACAATGTATGGGATCAAACAATGAACTGCATCATATCGGGATATGGCAGCTTAATGGTAACGGGATCAGCCAATGAACGGGATCAAACAATGAACGGGATAACATCAGGATACGGCATTCCTCTTGTAAATTTAACACAATCATACAAGTGATCCCATCGGGTAAACGGGAACCCACCAGGATCTGAATCCCATTAGGGTATAGATCCCAAAGGAAAGGGATAACACATGGATGAGAATCCAATAGGAAACATGTTCCCTTAGGGTCAAAGATCCAATTGGTATAACGGAATCCAATAGATATCGGGATGCCGAGGGAAAGAGATTACACAGCGATCGGAATCCCATTCAATCTATATATATATAGATTGATACGAATATGTTTTGTGATATGGAATATGTCTCATCTTATGGGGCTCTTTCTTATTCTATTTATAAAATTCTTAACAAGAAGTTTCCAAACTTTTTAATGCCACTACATAGAATGGATTAATTTTAGTGTTGGGGGAGGGGGTGTGAATAGGTGTAACCTAAAATAACAAGGTATTCGTATTTAGGAACTACCATACGTAGCCAGAATGGAGAATAATAATGATTTTTTCATAATGTCTTGATTGTTATAACAATGTCATCTTAGTTGATATCTACAAATGTAATCTTAGACTAGCATTTTAAAAATTAACTTATAAAAATGTCTTGATTGTTATAAAAATGTCATCTTAGTTGATATCTACAAATGTAATCTTAGACTAGCATTTTAAAAATTAACTTATAAAAATGTCTTGATTGTTATAACAATGTCATCTTAGTTGATATCTACAAATGTAATCTTAGACTAGCATTTTAAAAATAAACTTATAACAATGTCTTGATTGTTATAACAATGTTATCTTAGTTGATATCTACAAATGTAATCTTAGACTAACATTTTAAAAATTAACTTATAAAAATGTCTTGATTGTTATAACAATGTCATCCTAGTTGATATCTACAAATGTAATCTTAGACTAACATTTTAAAAACTAACTTATAAAAATGTCTTGATTGTTATAACAATGTCATCTTAGTTGATATCTACAAATGTACACTTAGACTAGCATTTTAAAAATTAACTTATAAAAATGTCTTGATTGTTATAAAAATGTCATCTTAGTTGATATCTACAAATGTAATCTTAGACTAGCATTTTAAAAATTAACTTATAAAAATGTCTTGATTGTTATAACAATGTCATCTTAGTTGATATCTACAAATGTAATCTTAGACTAGCATTTTAAAAATAAACTTATAACAATGTCTTGATTGTTATAACAATGTTATCTTAGTTGATATCTACAAATGTAATCTTAGACTAACATTTTAAAAATTAACTTATAAAAATGTCTTGATTGTTATAACAATGTCATCCTAGTTGATATCTACAAAATTAATCTTAGACTAACATTTTAAAAATTAACTTATAAAAATGTCTTGATTGTTATAACAATGTTATGTTAGTTGATATCTACAAATGTAATCTTAGTCTAGCATTTTAAAAACTAACTTATAAAAATGTCTTGATTGTTATAACAATGTCATCTTAGTTGATATCTACAAATGTAATCTTAGACTAGCATTTTAAAAATTAACTTATAAAAATGTCTTGATTGTTATAACAATGTCATCTTAGTTGATATCTACAAATGTAATCTTAGACTAACATTTTAAAAATTAACTTATAAAAATGTCTTGATTGTTATATCAATGTCATCTTAGTTGATATCTGCAAATGTAATCTTAGTCTAGCATTTTAAAAATTAACTTATAAAAATGTCTTGATTGTTATAACAATGTCATCTTAGTTGATATCTACAAATGTAATCTTAGACTAGCATTTTAAAAATTAACTTATAAAAATGTCTTGATTGTTATCTTTAGAAGTGATGATGCCCTAAAGATGTTTGAAACCCTTTAGAAGTGATGATGCCCTAAAGATGTTTGAAACCCTTTAGAAGTGATGATGCCCTAAAGACGTTTGAAACCCTTTAGAAGTGATGATGCTCTAAAGACGTTTGAAACCCTTTAGAAGTGATGATGCCCTAAAGATGTTTGAAACCCTTTAGAAGTGATGATGCCCTAAAGATGTTTGAAACCCTTTAGATGTGATGATGCCCTAAAGACGTTTGAAACCCTTTAGAAGTGATGATGCCCTAAAGATGTTTGAAACCCTTTAGAAGTGATGATGCCCTAAAGATGTTTGAAACCCTTTAGAAGTGATGATGCTCTAAGGTGTTTGAAACCCTTTAGAAGTGATGATGCCCTATAGATGTTTGAAACCCTTTAGAAGTGATGATGCCCTATAGATGTTTGAAACCCTTTAGAAGTGATGATGCCCTAAAGACGTTTTAAACCCTTTAGAAGTGATGATGCCCTAAAGATGTTTGAAACCCTTTAGATGTGATGATGCCCTAAAGATGTTTGAAACCCTTTAGAAGTGATGATGCCCTAAAGACGTTTGAAACCCTTTAGAAGTG
>CAXITT010000919.1:237395-255131 GCA_964033795.1 Lymnaea stagnalis | reverse complement strand
CCCCCCCCCCTGGATTGATTGATTTTAAAAAATTTAGACAAAAATAGACAAAAAATGTAATCAAGTAAAGAGAAAATAAAGAGAAAGTAACTAAGCTGATGCTGATCTCGTTTTACTGGGTAATTATTTTTATATTTTCTATATTAATTATTTTATGTATCACTGTATGTTGTGAGCCAAAAGTTGTTTTGAACATACGTATTTTTTAAGGCGAATATGTTAAAGGACGTTACTTCATTGTTTAAGAGCAGTCTACCGTTATCCAGGTACAGTGTAAACTTGTCAAAATGTTGATGTTTACATTGGAAAATAGTCAAATAATGTTACTTTTTAAAAAAATCACTTTGCGTTAGCAGTAAAGAAAGTAATAGAAATATCTAAATTGTCTATTTTAATTTCGTTATAAATTTAGTTGTATGAGCTGCATGTGAAATGAGTTGTAATAATGTTAAATACCTTGAATACTGTTGTTAGATCTAAGTGTGCTTATTTACTTTAAGTAAATTAAGATGAATATTCAATAACAAAGTAATTGCATAATGTCTTGATTGAGACTTTCTAAAGTAAGTCTTAAGGAAACCTTTGGGGAAGTGTTCTGAAATCTTTTGTTTTATTGTACAGTCCTATGTTTGAAGAATGTCGAATAACTTTAAGCGTATCGAATTGAGGGAGGAGACAGTATTTTAAAAAATCCATTTTGATACAGCTGCTGAAAATGCAGCTGTGTGAGACAAGATGCAGCTGTGTGAGACAAGATGCAGCTGTGTGAGACAAGATGCAGCTGTGTGAGACAAGATGCAGCTGTGTGAGACAAGATGCAGCTGTGTGAGACAAGATGCAGCTGTGTGAGACAAGATGCAGCTGTGTGAGACAAGATGGACGAGCAAGTATAAAGGTATTCAGATTGTGTCCAGTAAATTTGAAGATATTTATTGTCAACTGGAAGAATTTTCCTTGCATGCAAGTGGAAATACACGACAGGCTGCACATCAGTTATATTGTACAGACAGGCTGCACATCAGTTATATTGTACAGACAGGCTGCACATCAGTTATAGTGTTCATCAAAGTCCAGCACGTTTGTATTTTGTCTCAATATTATTTCGCAGTACTCTGCCATACTGGAACCAGTTACTCAGGCTCTTCAAGCTGTTCAAGTTGATCTTCCAGAAGTCCAACTCCAAGTTCAAAACCTGCTCAGCGTAGTCAAACTTGACCAATGTGATACCGAGAACTATTTCAGGGATACTTTTGAGACAACAGTACAACTCGCACAGTGGGGGGGGGGGGGATATTGAGCTGATTATCCCAAGGCAGGGGGGAAGACAAAAGCATCGAAGTAATCCGGGAAACAGAAGTGTTGANTCAGGCTCTTCAAGCTGTTCAAGTTGATCTTCCAGAAGTCCAACTCCAAGTTCAAAACCTGCTCAGCGTAGTCAAACTTGACCAATGTGATACCGAGAACTATTTCAGGGATACTTTTGAGACAACAGTACAACTCGCACAGTGGGGGGGGGGGGATATTGAACTGATTATCCCAAGGCAGTGAGGAAGACAAAAGCATCGAAGTAATCCGGGAAACAGAAGTGTTGAAGCGTACTTCAGACAAACAGTTTACATTCCATACTCAGATTCTCTAATTAGTTCAATGGAGAGTCAATTTTGTGAAGCCAACAGCGCACAATTTAACTTAGCGTTGCTACATCCTTCGAAATTGTGCAAACTGAACCTTCAACAGTTTAAGGATACAATGTCTACTATTAAGCAGGTATACCACATTGATAATTTTGAAAATGAAGCCTTGAGTTGGTTTAATTTTTGGAAAACGCGAGAATACAAAAGTAGCCAAGATTTCATCGACTTGTTACCTTTTACAAAGTTTTATCCAGCTGTCAGGTATGCCTTACTAGTTTTGCTAACATTACCAGCAACATGTCGTGTAAAAACATGGCTTAGATCTACCATGTCAGATGAACATCTGTCTGGGTTGTACATGTTAAGCGTACACAGAGACAAAGTGAACTGCAACAAAAAAGACTTTATAGACAACATTGTAGATACGTTTGGCAGCGATAACAGACGACTCCAGTTCTTGTTTAAAGAATAAATGTTATTTTAAATTTATGTTGTAATATTTTTTGTTATATACATATATTGTGTTAATAAAAAAATTGTTGCTACAGTAAGCCCTTCATTACTTCAGTGTCCTGTCCGTTCTTTCACCACACAAATACGCTACAGTAAATTTAAACTACATTATAATATTACTAAAAATATTTTGCCCCCCCCTAGAAAATTTTCAGTGGGCGCCCCTGGACAACCCTATTTGTGTCCATCCATATTGTATGAACCCATAAAATTGTCGGTGTTTATTATGTCGAGATGGTCCCCTTTGTTAATCTGATCGATCTTTTCAGAACAGTGATTCCCAACTTTTATGACTCGCGAAGCCCCTTTTTTTTATAATCAATTTTATAGGGGATTCCCTTGGGTACACTCAATGTATTACGTGTTAAAGGTGTTAAGGTGTTTCCTGGAGTGGGCTTGGAGAACCCGAGAAGTACACTCGGAACCCTTGGGGCTCCCCAGAGGACCAGATTGGGATCTACGGTTTCAGTTTTTAGGCTAATTAAAGAGGTTTGAGGAACGTTCAAGATGGAACTTAAAGAGGCATATTTAAAAGCCATGATAAAACAAGGCAAAACAAATTAATTCAGTTTTCCGGCACACTATCGCCTTAAAAGGATCAATCTCATTCTGTTGTACACGTCATCTTCAATGTCCCTTTAGTTCTTTTGTATTTATTATATTTTACAAAATCTCAAAATAGTTGTGTCTGTTTAAATTTTGTCACCGTATTGATACATGTATTCTTTGACTTCCTGCCATCTCTTGGTTTAGGAACAACGAACGTTTCGACGATAACGTTTAATGAAGAAGATTTAATTTTTAGAACAATTTCCTACTTTTTGTTGCTACTTAATTTGTCTCGTCTGCTGAGGAAGGCTCTTGGCCGAAACGTTCTTCTTTTATTGTCCCGTCTTTAAATTTCCAGCTTCCAACGTGACCTTGTTCCACTATTTCCTTCCCCCAGCTTGAACACGGTCCTTCACTGTTCATAATGAATTAAAGAATTCTAATGCGATACTAGAAGAAGTCAAAATATCCTACCACTTTGTATCCATCGCCGGAGATCATGTCGCTGGTGGAGCACAGGATGGTGATGTCTTCCGTGAAGTCCAGGACGACCACAGTTTTGGAGATCTTGAGCTCGATACCTGGACGATACCAAGATAACCGTAGGATGAGAGGGGGTGGGGAAAGGGGGAATGGGATCAAATTGACCAGTTAGATCAAATTAAAAAAAGAAAACGGAGTAGCATAAAATAACAGCTATGTCTATTGAGGTGCCTCACTCTAGCCGCTAGAGTGCAGCTTTTATGTCTATTGAGGTGCCTCACTCTAGCCGCTAGAATGCAGCTTTTATGTCTATTGAGGTGCCTCACTCTAGCCGCTAGAGTACAGCTTTTATGTCTATTGAGATGCCTCACTCTAGCCGCTAGAGTGCAGCTTTTATGTCTATTGAGGTACCTCACTCTAGCCGCTAGAGTGCAGCTTTTATGTCTATTGAGATGCCTCACTCTAGCCGCTAGAGTGCAGCTTTTATGTCTATTGAGATGCCTCACTCTAGCCGCTAGAGTACAGCTTTTATGTCTATTGAGATGCCTCACTCTAGCCACTAGAGTGCAGCTTTTATGTCTATTGAGATGCCTCACTCTAGCCGCTAGAGTGCAGCTTTTATGTCTATTGAGGTACCTCACTCTAGCCACTAGAGTGCAGCTTTTATGTCTATTGAGGTGCCTAACTCTAGCCGCTAGAGTGCAGCTTTTAAGTATATTGAGGTGCCTCACTCTAGCCGCTAGAGTGCAGCTTTTATGTCTATTGAGGTGCTTTACTGTAGCCGCTAGAGTGCACCTTTTATGTCTATTGAGGTGCCTCACTCTAGCCGCTAGAGTGCAGCTTTTAAGTCTATTGAGGTGCCTCACTCTAGCCGCTAGAGTGCAGCTTTTATGTCTATTGAGGTGCTTTACTGTAGCCGATAGAGTGCAGCTTTTATGTCTATTGAGGTGCCTCACTCTAGCCACTAGAGTGCAGCTTTTATGTCTAGTGAGGTGTCTCACTCTAGCCGCTAGAATGCAGCTTTTATGTCTATTGAGGTGCCTCACTCTAGCCGCTAGAATACAGCTTTTATGTCTATTGAGGTACCTCACTCTAGCCGCTAGAGTGCAGCTTTTATGTCTATAGAGGTGCCTCACTCTAGCCACTAGAGTGCAGCTTTTATGTCTATTGATGTGCCTCACTCTAGCCGCTAGAGTGCAGCTTTTATGTCTATTGAGATGCCTCACTCTAGCCGCTAGAGTGCAGCTTTTAAGTATATTGAGGTGCCTCACTCTAGTCGCTAGAGATTAGCTTTTATGTCTATTGAGGTGCTTTACTTTAGCCGCTAGAGTGCACCTTTTATGTCTATTGAGGTGCCTCACTCTAGCCGCTAGAGTGCAGCTTTTAAGTCTATTGAGGTGCCTCACTCTAGCCGCTAGAGTGCAGCTTTTATGTCTATTGAGGTGCTTTACTGTAGCCGATAGAGTGCATTTTTTATGTCTATTGAGGTGCCTCACTCTAGCCGCTAGAGTGCAGCTTTTATGTTTTTTGAGGTCTTCACTCTAGCCGCTAGAGTACAGCATTTTAGTCTATTGAGGTGCCTCACTCTAGCCACTAGAGTGCAGCATTTAAGTCTATTGAGGTGCCTCACTCTAGCCACCAGAGTGCAGCTTTTATGTCTATTGATGTCTTCACTCTAGCCGCTAGAGTACAGCATTTAAGTCTATTGAGTTGCCTCACTCTAGCCACCAGAGTGCAGCTTTTATGTCTATTGAGGTGCCTCACTCTAGCCGCTAGAGTGCAGCTTTTAAGTCTATTGAGGTGCTTCACTGTAGCCGCTAGAGTGCAGCTTTTATGTCTATTGAGGTGCCTCACTCTAGCCGCTAGAGTGCAGCTTTTATGTCTATTGAGGTGCCTCACTCTAGCCGCTAGAGTGCAGCTTTTATGTCTATTGAGGTGCCTCACTCTAGCCGCTAGAGTGCAGCTTTTATGTCTATTGAGGTGCCTCACTCTAGCCGCTAGAGTGCAGCTTTTATGTCTATTGAGGTGCCTCACTCTAGCCGCTAGAGTGCAGCTTTTATGTCTATTGAGGTGCCTCACTCTAGCCGCTAGAGTGCAGCTTTTATGTCTATTGAGGTGCCTCACTCTAGCCGCTAGAGTGCAGCTTTTATGTCTATTGAGGTGCCTCACTCTAGCCGCTAGAGTGCAGCTTTTATGTCTATTGAGGTGCCTCACTCTAGCCGCTAGAGTGCAGCTTTTATGTCTATTGAGGTGCCTCACTCTAGCCGCTAGAGTGCAGCTTTTATGTCTATTGAGGTGCCTCACTCTAGCCGCTAGAGTGCAGCTTTTATGTCTATTGAGGTGCCTCACTCTAGCCGCTAGAGTGCAGCTTTTATGTCTATTGAGGTGCCTCACTCTAGCCGCTAGAGTGCAGCTTTTATGTCTATTGAGGTGCCTCACTCTAGCCGCTAGAGTGCAGCTTTTATGTCTATTGAGGTGCCTCACTCTAGCCGCTAGAGTGCAGCTTTTATGTCTATTGAGGTGCCTCACTCTAGCCGCTAGAGTGCAGCTTTTATGTCTATTGAGGTGCCTCACTCTAGCCGCTAGAGTGCAGCTTTTATGTCTATTGAGGTGCCTCACTCTAGCCGCTAGAGTGCAGCTTTTATGTCTATTGAGGTGCCTCACTCTAGCCGCTAGAGTGCAGCTTTTATGTCTATTGAGGTGCCTCACTCTAGCCGCTAGAGTGCAGCTTTTATGTCTATTGAGGTCTTCACTCTAGCCGCTAGAGTACAGCATTTAAGTCTATTGAGGTGCCTCACTCTAGCCGCTAGAGTGCAGCTTTTATGTCTATTGAGGTGCCTCACTCTAGCCGCTAGAGTGCAGCTTTTATGTCTATTGAGGTGCCTCACTCTAGCCGCTAGAGTGCAGCTTTTATGTCTATTGAGGTCTTCACTCTAGCCGCTAGAGTACAGCATTTAAGTCTATTGAGGTGCCTCACTCTAGCCGCTAGAGTGCAGCTTTTATGTCTATTGAGATGCCTCACTCTAACCGCTAGAGTGCAGCTTTTATGTCTATTGAGGTGCTTTACTGTAGCCGCTAGAATGCAGCTTTTATGTCTATTGAGGTGCCTCACTCTAGCTGCTAGAGTGCAGCTTTTATGTCTATTGAGGTGCCTCACTCTACCCGCTAGAGTGCAGCTTTTAAGTCTATTGAGGTGCCTCACTCTAGCCGCTAGAGTGCAGCTTTTATGTCTATTGAGATGCCTCACTCTAGCCGCTAGAGTGCAGCTTTTAAGTATATTGAGGTGCCTCACTCTAGCCGCCAGAGTGCAGCTTTTATGTCTATTGAGGTGCTTTACTGTAGCCGCTAGAGTGCACCTTTTATGTCTATTGAGGTGCCTCACTCTAGCCGCTAGAGTGCAGCTTTTATGTCTATTGAGGTGCCTCACTCTAGCCGCTAGAGTGCAGCTTTTAAGTATATTGAGGTGCCTCACTCTAGCCGCTAGAGTGCAGCTTTTATGTCTATTGAGGTGCTTTACTGTAGCCGCTAGAGTAAACCTTTTATGTCTATTGAGGTGCCTCACTCTAGCCGCTAGAGTGCAGCTTTTATGTCTATTGAGGTGCCTCACTCTAGCCGCTAGAGTGCAGCTTTTATGTCTATTGAGGTGCCTCACTCTAGCCGCTAGAGTGCAGCTTTTATGTCTATTGAGGTGCCTCACTCTAGCCGCTAGAGTGCAGCTTTTATGTCTATTGAGGTGCCTCACTCTAGCCGCTAGAGTGCAGCTTTTATGTCTATTGAGGTGCCTCACTCTAGCCGCTAGAGTGCAGCTTTTATGTCTATTGAGGTGCCTCACTCTAGCCGCTAGAGTGCAGCTTTTATGTCTATTGAGGTGCCTCACTCTAGCCGCTAGAGTGCAGCTTTTATGTCTATTGAGGTGCCTCACTCTAGCCGCTAGAGTGCAGCTTTTATGTCTATTGAGGTGCCTCACTCTAGCCGCTAGAGTGCAGCTTTTATGTCTATTGAGGTGCCTCACTCTAGCCGCTAGAGTGCAGCTTTTATGTCTATTGAGGTGCCTCACTCTAGCCGCTAGAGTGCAGCTTTTATGTCTATTGAGGTGCCTCACTCTAGCCGCTAGAGTGCAGCTTTTATGTCTATTGAGGTGCCTCACTCTAGCCGCTAGAGTGCAGCTTTTATGTTTATTAAGGTCTTCACTCTAGCCGCTAGAGTACAGCATTTTAGTCTATTGAGGTGCCTCACTCTAGAGACTAGAGTGCAGCTTTTATGTCTATTGAGGTGCTTTACTGTAGCCGCTAGAGTGCACCTTTTATGTCTATTGAGGTGCCTCACTCTAGCCGCTAGAGTGCAGCTTTTATGTTTATTGAGGTCTTCACTCTAGCCGCTAGAGTGCAGCTTTTATGTCTATTGAGGTCTTCACTCTAGCCGCTAGAGTGCAGCTTTTATGTCTATTGAGGTCTTCACTCTAGCCGCTAGAGTACAGCATTTAAGTCTATTGAGGTGCCTCACTCTAGCCGCTAGAGTGCAGCTTTTATGTCTATTGAGGTGCCTCACTCTAGCCGCTAGAGTGCAGCTTTTATATCTATTGAGGTCTTCACTCTAGCCGCTAGAGTACAGCATTTAAGTCTATTGAGGTGCCTCACTCTAGCCGCTAGAGTGCAGCTTTTAAGTATATTGAGGTGCCTCACTCTAGTCGCTAGAGATTAGCTTTTATGTCTATTGAGGTGCTTTACTTTAGCCGCTAGAGTGCACCTTTTATGTCTATTGAGGTGCCTCACTCTAGCCGCTAGAGTGCAGCTTTTATGTCTATTGAGGTGCCTCACTCTAGCCGCTAGAGTGCAGCTTTTATGTCTATTGAGGTGCCTCACTCTAGCCGCTAGAGTGCAGCTTTTATGTCTATTGAGGTGCCTCACTCTAGCCGCTAGAGTGCAGCTTTTATGTCTATTGAGGTGCCTCACTCTAGCCGCTAGAGTGCAGCTTTTATGTCTATTGAGGTGCCTCACTCTAGCCGCTAGAGTGCAGCTTTTATGTCTATTGAGGTGCCTCACTCTAGCCGCTAGAGTGCAGCTTTTATGTCTATTGAGGTGCCTCACTCTAGCCGCTAGAGTGCAGCTTTTATGTCTATTGAGGTGCCTCACTCTAGCCGCTAGAGTGCAGCTTTTATGTCTATTGAGGTGCCTCACTCTAGCCGCTAGAGTGCAGCTTTTATGTCTATTGAGGTGCCTCACTCTAGCCGCTAGAGTGCAGCTTTTATGTCTATTGAGGTGCCTCACTCTAGCCGCTAGAGTGCAGCTTTTATGTCTATTGAGGTGCCTCACTCTAGCCGCTAGAGTGCAGCTTTTATGTCTATTGAGGTGCCTCACTCTAGCCGCTAGAGTGCAGCTTTTATGTCTATTGAGGTGCCTCACTCTAGCCGCTAGAGTGCAGCTTTTATGTCTATTGAGGTGCCTCACTCTAGCCGCTAGAGTGCAGCTTTTATGTCTATTGAGGTGCCTCACTCTAGCCGCTAGAGTGCAGCTTTTATGTCTATTGAGGTGCCTCACTCTAGCCGCTAGAGTGCAGCTTTTATGTCTATTGAGGTGCCTCACTCTAGCCGCTAGAGTGCAGCTTTTATGTCTATTGAGGTGCCTCACTCTAGCCGCTAGAGTGCAGCTTTTATGTCTATTGAGGTGCCTCACTCTAGCCGCTAGAGTGCAGCTTTTATGTCTATTGAGGTGCCTCACTCTAGCCGCTAGAGTGCAGCTTTTATGTCTATTGAGGTCTTCACTCTAGCCGCTAGAGTACAGCATTTAAGTCTATTGAGGTGCCTCACTCTAGCCGCTAGAGTGCAGCTTTTATGTCTATTGAGGTGCCTCACTCTAGCCGCTAGAGTGCAGCTTTTATGTCTATTGAGGTGCTTCACTGTAGCCGCTAGAGTGCAGCTTTTATGTCTATTGAGGTGCCTCACTCTAGCCGCTAGAGTGCAGCTTTTATGTCTATTGAGGTCTTCACTCTAGCCGCTAGAGTACAGCATTTAAGTCTATTGAGGTGCCTCACTCTAGCCGCTAGAGTGCAGCTTTTATGTCTATTGAGGTGCCTCACTCTAGCCGCTAGAGTGCAGCTTTTATGTCTATTGAGGTGCCTCACTCTAGCCGCTAGAATGCAGCTTTTATGTCTATTGAGGTCTTCACTCTAGCCGCTAGAGTACAGCATTTAAGTCTATTGAGGTGCCTCACTCTAGCCGCTAGAGTGCAGCTTTTATGTCTATTGAGATGCCTCACTCTAGCCGCTAGAGTGCAGCTTTTATGTCTATTGAGGTGCCTCACTCTAGCCGCTAGAGTGCAGCTTTTATGTCTATTGAGGTGCCTCACTCTAGCCGCTAGAGTGCAGCTTTTATGTCTATTGAGGTGCCTCACTCTAGCCGCTAGAGTGCAGCTTTTATGTCTATTGAGGTGCCTCACTCTAGCCGCTAGAGTGCAGCTTTTATGTCTATTGAGGTGCCTCACTCTAGCCGCTAGAGTGCAGCTTTTATGTCTATTGAGGTGCCTCACTCTAGCCGCTAGAGTGCAGCTTTTATGTCTATTGAGGTGCCTCACTCTAGCCGCTAGAGTGCAGCTTTTATGTCTATTGAGGTGCCTCACTCTAGCCGCTAGAGTGCAGCTTTTATGTCTATTGAGGTGCCTCACTCTAGCCGCTAGAGTGCAGCTTTTATGTCTATTGAGGTGCCTCACTCTAGCCGCTAGAGTGCAGCTTTTATGTCTATTGAGGTGCCTCACTCTAGCCGCTAGAGTGCAGCTTTTATGTCTATTGAGGTGCCTCACTCTAGCCGCTAGAGTGCAGCTTTTATGTCTATTGAGGTGCCTCACTCTAGCCGCTAGAGTGCAGCTTTTATGTCTATTGAGGTGCCTCACTCTAGCCGCTAGAGTGCAGCTTTTATGTCTATTGAGGTGCCTCACTCTAGCCGCTAGAGTGCAGCTTTTATGTCTATTGAGGTGCCTCACTCTAGCCGCTAGAGTGCAGCTTTTAAGTCTATTGAGGTGCCTCACTCTAGCCGCTAGAGTGCAGCTTTTATGTCTATTGAGGTGCTTTACTGTAGCCGATAGAGTGCAGCTTTTATGTTTATTGAGGTGCCTCACTCTAGCCGCTAGAGTGCAGCTTTTATGTTTATTGAGGTCTTCACTCTAGCCGCTAGAGTACAGCATTTTAGTCTATTGAGGTGCCTCACTCTAGCCGCTAGAGTGCAGCTTTTAAGTATATTGAGGTGCCTCACTCTAGCCGCTAGAGTGCAGCTTTTATGTCTATTGAGGTGCTTTACTGTGGCCGCTAGAGTGAACCTTTTATGTCTATTGAGGTGCCTCACTCTAGCCGCTAGAGTGCAGCTTTTATGTCTATTGAGGTCTTCACTCTAGCCGCTAGAGTACAGCATTTTAGTCTATTGAGGTGTCTCACTCTAGCCACTAGAGTGCAGCTTTTATGTCTAGTTAGGTGTCTCACTCTAGCCGCTAGAATGCAGCTTTTATGTCTATTGAGGTGCCTCACTCTAGCCGCTAGAATACAGCTTTTATGTCTATTGAGGTACCTCACTCTAGCCGCTAGAGTGCAGCTTTTATGTCTATTGAGGTGCCTCACTCTAGCCGCTAGAGTGCAGCTTTTATGTCTATTGAGGTGCCTCACTCTAGCCGCTAGAGTGCAGCTTTTATGTCTATTGAGGTGCCTCACTCTAGCCGCTAGAGTGCAGCTTTTATGTCTATTGAGGTGCCTCACTCTAGCCGCTAGAGTGCAGCTTTTATGTCTATTGAGGTGCCTCACTCTAGCCGCTAGAGTGCAGCTTTTATGTCTATTGAGGTGCCTCACTCTAGCCGCTAGAGTGCAGCTTTTATGTCTATTGAGGTGCCTCACTCTAGCCGCTAGAGTGCAGCTTTTATGTCTATTGAGGTGCCTCACTCTAGCCGCTAGAGTGCAGCTTTTATGTCTATTGAGGTGCCTCACTCTAGCCGCTAGAGTGCAGCTTTTATGTCTATTGAGGTGCCTCACTCTAGCCGCTAGAGTGCAGCTTTTATGTCTATTGAGGTGCCTCACTCTAGCCGCTAGAGTGCAGCTTTTATGTCTATTGAGGTGCCTCACTCTAGCCGCTAGAGTGCAGCTTTTATGTCTATTGAGGTGCCTCACTCTAGCCGCTAGAGTGCAGCTTTTATGTCTATTGAGGTGCCTCACTCTAGCCGCTAGAGTGCAGCTTTTATGTCTATTGAGGTGCCTCACTCTAGCCGCTAGAGTGCAGCTTTTATGTCTATTGAGGTCTTCACTCTAGCCGCTAGAGTACAGCATTTAAGTCTATTGAGGTGCCTCACTCTAGCCGCTAGAGTGCAGCTTTTATGTCTATTGAGGTGCCTCAATCTAGCCGCTAGAGTGCAGCTTTTATGTCTATTGAGATACCTCACTCTAGCCGCAAGAACGCAGCTTTTATGTCTATTGAGGTGCCTCAATCTAGCCGCTAGAGTGCAGCTTTTGCCAAACTTTATTTTTTTTGCCCAGTAACTTTTTGGGAAATGCTGCTCTAAAGAATTGCGTCGAGCTGAGTTTAGTTACAAGAACTCAATCTAAAACGATGCGAGTTAAAATATATTTAAATAATAAATATTGTCCAAATTCGTTCCTTTCCAAACGATGGCCGCCTGGTGCGAAGAGTTTTGACAATGAGGTCCATGCTAAAAATGACCATGCAAAGAATGACGTTGGCAATGCGTGAACTTCCCAGCTACTAAAGTCGTTATACGTAACATGCAGTTAAGCATGCTTTTTTTTAAATAAGATTCCCAATAGCAGCTAAATTGTAAGAGTTTTATTTTTCACACCCATTAAACACATCATTAGATCCATGCATGCCTAGAGTGATATTATTTGTGATAAAACTATACATCTTACACTCATGTCGAATAGTTGAGGACAGTGGCCACCGTGACGTTAGGGGGGGGGGGGGGGGCTCGGGAGGAAAACTAAAATTGCGGCCACTCAATTTAAGGAAACAATTTCCCCATTGGGGGAATAATGGGGGGGGGGTGGGGGGTGCAGTAAAGCTCATGGGATTTTATCGTTTCATTCATTATTAAGGTATTTTCTAACGAAGATTTTTGGCGCCCTCTGGCGTTGGCACCCGGTTTGAGTACCCCATTCGCCTTTCCCCTGCGCACGGCCCTGGTCAAAGCATTAAATTTCCTTGAAACTTTCCAAAAAAAGCAACACTTACCTTCGGATTCTTTGTCTGCATCAGGGGCGTCACGTGACGTAGAAAGGGGGAAAAGAAGGGAATTCAATTATTTGTAAAATTATCACCTTGGAAATCAATAATTTGTTTAGTTATCAATATGGAAATCAATTATTTGTTAAATTATCAATATGGAAATCAATTATTTGTTAAATTATCAATATGAAAATCAATTATTTGTTAAATTAACTATATGGAAATCAATTATTTGTTAAGTTATCAATATGGAAATCAATTTTTTGTTAAGTTACCAATAAGGAAATCCTTTATTTGTTAAATTATCAGTGTGTAAATCAATTATTTGTTCATTTATTTAACATGGAAATCAATCATTTGTTAAATTATCAATATGGAAACATTTTTTTGTAGTTTCGACGATGATCAGATTTCTTAGTTTGTGTGTTGATCTGAATCCGATTAAATGATAAAGTTGAATGTTACGTCAGGTGGCATAGACCGAAAATATCTAGTGTAGAGAGTATATGGACAGTGCTGCACAGTATAAGGTGACGACACGATCATGTAATCTCTAACAAAATGACTGGGAGACAGCCTGGTAGCGTTCATATGTCCCTTTTTTTTAAATATTCCAATACTGTTAAACAATATTCCATGATATTTTAAAGTCGAATGGTCATAAATGTAAATATAACACCTTTTAGATATACAATTATTTGACTTAAATTTTAATGTCTAAATGAAGATGAAGGTGATTGGAAGACAGGGGGGGGGGGGTCTCAGAGAGATTAGGGGGGGGGTGCTGGGGGGGGGGGGGGGGGATTTTGGGGGGGGGGTCACATAGAGATTAGGGGGTGGGTGCATGGATGGGGGTGGGGGGATTTATTATTTAAGCATTTTATAATGTGAACGATAGTGAGAGAGTTGAAGACAGGGGAGTCTCGTAGAGATGGGGTTTGGGGGGGATCTAATGAATCAAGCATTATATTATGTAAACGATAGTGGAAGTAAGTATTTTGATAGAAATATGGTCCGAAAGACACCAAGAAAAAGCCGGCAGTGATGAGAGATGTTAAGCTATAGTGTGAGAGCATGCCCGAGAGTGGCGCGAATTAATCGACTTACATGCAGTTGATGACGCAAACACCAAAGAGCACAAGATCAGAGTCAGCAGCATCATGGCAGCTCTGGGTAAATGATCAAAGTAAGCCTGAAAGTTATTGTAAATGATGTAAGAAAAGGCCAGAAATGTACAGGAGACTCTAAGGCGCGTATTTTAAACGTCTTACATTCAGTTACACACGATAGATTTCATTATGTATACACAATGTTGACATTCGTCTGTCTTCTTAAGACGATGGTGTAGCTTAAGACGATGGTGTAGCTTAAGACGATGGTGTAGCTTAAGACGATGGCGTAGCTTAAGACGATGGTGTAGCTTAAGACGATGGTGTAGCTTAAGACGATGGTGTAGCTTAAGACGATGGTGTAGCTTAAGACGATGGTGTAGCTTAAGACGATGGTGTAGCTTAAGACGATGGTGTAGCTTAAGACGATGGTGTAGCTTATTGTTTGTATCCAAACCTATCGCTATGCTTATGAAAGCAACCATGGAGTTTTACACCCGCCTCGCGCATCATCTGCATGTTTTACACCTGCTTTCACCCATGTTTGCCAACCGGAACGTGTCATCAGCGATGATCTACCATTAGCTGATTTTGATGCTCTCTTCATGCGTCCACTCCACTCATCTTTGTAGTACAGTCTTGCCCCACATGAAGCCATTTCCCCGTAGGAAAAAAGGCCGCCAAACATCGCGAGGCGCGCTGACCTAAATTGAATTGGGTTCTACTGGTCCGATATTAAGACTTAATTTAATCTAACGGGGGGGAAACATATGAATGCGTGAGTGATACATAAAATCATTTTAGTATGCGTCGATTCAAATTAACAATTTGAACAAAACCAAAATGAGTGCTTGATCGATGTGACGTGACCTAAGATTTGATGGTAATGCAACATATCAACCCAAGGATGTCAACACTAAAGTGTGATAGGCTACGTAAGTTGAGCCACACACTGTAGTAATTTGAATAAGTGTTTAAAAACATTCACTATTATATGCCAATCTCATGAGTTTTATTTTTGCGAGGTAGGTATTCGTTCAGGCGATGTTTATTTCATTTCTATCCCATGGCATCACTTCTGTTTTACATAGGAACTTGGCCATGGGCTCTGTGGATGTATCCTTCTATGTCTAGAAGTGTAGAAAAAATCCACAAGGCCTGGGATTATTATTCTATGATTATAAGCTGATTCCCAACAGCAAATCGCCTCTCTCCACGACGCTAGATAACCCAAAGGAACATCATTGGATGATACAGCTTGGCACCAGTGGCGTCGCAGGAGTTGTCCGAATGTTTCATTGTACCAATGTTATCCGCCTACGGGACTCCATCTCCGGGTTTGAATTCAGAGTTTCCTTCTCTTAGATGAGTTGCCATCCAAAGTTAACGAGTCCCATCTACCCGGGGTGCTGGTAATGTTTTTGCTTGACTGGGCTTTGGCTGGACTTGAACTCCAGACCACCAACTTGAGATTTGCTCAGTTTCTAATACTATACGATATGACGTCCCCATTTCAATACACAATTACCTGAAATTTCTGGTCCAAAATACTTTTTCATTTATATTTGTGATGTCTATTTTCATCTATCCATCCTTGGAGTGGTACAGCCCATGTAGGGCTTTGACCCGTCTCACCACTTCCTTTCCATCCATCCACCCATCCATCCATGGGCGCTACAACCCATGTAGGGATTTGACCTGCATCACCATTTCCCTTCCGTCCATCCATCCATCCATGGGCGCTACAACCCATGTAGGGATTTGACCTGCATCACCTTTTCCTTCCACTCAGACTTGAACTTATACTTTTCTTTTCCCTGCTTGTATTCCAAGCTGCTGTAGATCTTAATGTGTCTAGTTCAGTTCAAGTCATTGGTGACTTTCTTAGTCTCTTGCGGCGCCGCAAGGAAATTGATCATGAGAGATGCAGGGTTTTGGCGTCGTCTAATCACCTATTGATTGTTTGGCTTGATTATCAGAACTAGACAATACAATAAAATCATATTGAAATCAACACATACAAAAATAACAAGACAAAACCAATAAAGAATTGGATCCATTTTTAAATGTTACGAATATTTACTTGTAACATTGTTCTATTTTTAGTCATTCAAAGAAATACCAGTCCTTTTTTTTAGCTATAACATGGAACGTCGTTATATTGTTGTAGCCAGGCCGGCCCCAGAGTTCTGGTGCCCCGGGAAAGCTTAACTTTGGAACCCCGGGCAAGCTTAACTTTTAAGTATATGCATAAAAATATGTACAAGGAAAAAACTAGGGGTCAGGTCATGTGTTTATTAACTAGGTTGTTTTTTTACAACAAAGAATGAACAATTAGCCTACCTTGGGCAGTATGAACAATTAGCTTACCTTGGGCAGTATGAACAATTAGCCTACCTTGGGCAGTATGAACAATTAGCCTACCTTGGGCAGTATGAACAATTAGCCTACCTTGGGCAGTATGAACAATTAGCCTACCTTGGGCAGTATGAACAATTAGCCTACCTTGGGCAGTATGAACAATTAGCCTACCTTGGGCAGTATGAACATTTGCCTACCTTGGGCAGTATGAACATTTGCCTACCTTGGGCAGTATGAACATTTGCCTACCTTGGGAAGTATGAACATTTGCCTACCTTGGGCAGTATGAACATTTGCCTACCTTGGGCAGTATGAACATTTGCCTACCTTGGGCAGTATGAACATTTGCCTACCTTGGGCAGTATGAACATTTTCCTACCTTGGGCAGTATGAACATTTCCCTACCTTGGGCAGTAGCCTTTAGATTGGCAAATCTTTTGAATGAAATTTCTACTTTTCTTCCATGGCGCCCACATGCCATGCTTTTTCTTTTCTATTTTGGAAGATCGTTAATGGTGCCCTAACCACTTGGCGCCCCTGGGCAACTGCCCGAGTTGCCGGTACCTTGAGCTTGCTCTGGCTGTATCTAATGTAATGATTATACACGAATAACTCATCATGAGTGAACACAATGTCATGTTGACACTCATACATTTATCAAGGTACTTTGTTAGACGGCATGATAAAAAAAAACTTAACTAAAGAATAGCAAACACTTAGCATACCGATGTTATTGGTGAAGTTGGTGACTTTGTCTTGACTTTCAGGTGCTCATCTTGGCACTGATTTGTCACTTTGTAGCTCTGTGCTCTGTCAGTTCCGGAATCTTTATGTAAGTGATCATGGCGATCGCAGGGACTCATTGACCTGCAGCTGAGGTGGGGGGGGGGAGGGGGTTGGTGAAGTTGAACCAGTGAAAACGCTTAATAGTCAGTCTGTCATCGGCGGTGCTGTCACCGTGCAGTTGGCTGTCCCATGTCGAGCTGGTTTATGTTGGCTCTTTCTTTATTAGTGTTTTTAACAATGGGATGGAGAATATCTAGAACAGGGGAGAGTATCTGGAGCAGGGGAGAGTATCTGGAACAGGGGATAGTGTCTGGAACAAGGGAGAGTATCTGGAACAGGGGAGAGTATCTGCAACAAGGGAGAATATCTGGAACAGGGGAGAGTATTTGGAAAACGGTAAGTATCTGGAACAGGGGAGAGTATCTGGAAAAGGGTGAGTTTTTTTTAACAGGGAAGAGTATCTGGAACAGAGGAGAGTATCTGGAACAGGGGAGAGTGTCTGGAACAAGGGAGAGTGTCTGGAACAGGGGAGAAATTCAGGAACAGTGGAGCTTATTTAGAACACGGTACAGTATCTGGAACAGGAGAGAGTATCTGGGACAAGGGAGAGTGTCTGGAAATGGGGAGAGTATTTGGAACAGGGGAGAGTACCTGAACAGGGGAGATTATTTGGAACACTGTACAGTACCTGGAAGAGGGGAGAGTATCTCAAACAGGGAAAAGTTGACGGAGGGGCACTTGTTCAGGATGTAGGCCCTCTAGAAAGTGGGCATGGAATACGGGCTGAGCAGTGGCGTGTTCAAAAGGAGGGATACACCATCCTACTCCAGGATGACCCACCAATTATGTTTAAATGTATTTTTGATTTATTTTTTTTGGTTGATTTTTTCATTGTTCTGTCTGGTCGGCGTGAAATATAAAGGACAGGGGGGGGGGGCTTTACTATCCCATCACTGGGGGGGGGCCTTTACTATCCCATCAATGGGGGGCCTTTACTATCCCATCACTGGGGGGCCTTTACTATCCCATCACTGGGGGGCCTTTACTATCCCATCACTGGGGGGCCTTTACTATCCCATCACTGGGGGGG
>CAXITT010000919.1:213371-236873 GCA_964033795.1 Lymnaea stagnalis | reverse complement strand
GGGGGGGAGGCCTTTACTATCCCATCACTTGGGGGGGGGGGGCCTTTACTATCACTGGCAGCATAGAAAGATTTTGAGCTTAGGTCATTTTGAATTAATTAGATACCCAGTACTTACCCCTCCCTCCTCCCACACCCACCCTTATAAAATAACATAAAAATAACATAAAAATAACATAAAAATAACAAAAAAATAACATAAAAATAACATAAAAATAACATAAAAATAACATAAAAATAACATAAAAATAACATAAAAATAACATAAAAATAACATAAAAATAACATAAAAACGAGAAGGAACCAAACAAACACGAAAACAACTTCGTTTTTATTAAGTCTTTTCATTCCCAAATATTTTAAGATATTTCTTTATTCCTTTTTTTATGTTTATGTATCAATTTTTGTACAGTAGCAACATGATTGCTATGGTGGGTTGACCAATGTCTGTAGTTTAGGCGCAGCCATGGATTCAGAACAAGTCATGGATTCAGAACAAGTCATGGATTCAGAACAAGTCATGGATTCAGAACAAGTCATGGATTCAGAACAAATGAACACCCAGTTTTTGTGGATTGAATAGTGTTTTTTTAAATTTAATTTTATTAATTTTTAAAATAAGTATTATTGCTCTTGCTTATATAGAACATAGATTCCATTTCACAAAATAATTTATCATTATGTATTAACGCACTATTTGTGTTATGTCCATAATTTCGTTAGACCCGCCTTTGAAATCCATTATATAATTTGAGGGGTTTAAATTAAAAACAAAATAAAAACATATATTCCCGAATTGGAAACTTGTGAGTCGTCATAATGTCACCGCCTTTTGTTTACGACTGCAACAATTTTAATCGCCGACTGGGCTGGCAGAATTGAATTATTGGTATATCTGGCTGGAAGATGATTGGTCCAGCTTACTGAAAGACGATTGGTCCAGCTCGCTGGAAGATGATTTGCGACACTTACTGAAAGACGATTGGTCCAGCTCGGTGGATGATGATTGGCCCAGCTTACTGGAAGACGATTGATCCAGCTTACAGCAAAAATTTGTCCCGATAATAGAATGTAGACTTGTTTGATTGGACCAACCCACTACGCGATGATTGGTCCAGATATCTCAATCTGGCTTACCCAGAAAAATATGTTTTTCGTAGGCTTGTATCAATGTTCTCTTTAACTGCACGGCCTCGCACCAATCTCACAGACGCTGCGCAGCAGTTTTGAGTACTGCGCATGTAAGTGTGGGTTTGTGGGCTGTAAAATTTTGCACAAAAAAAAAATTGATGCTGTAAAACTTTGCACACAACTGAATGATTTTGCACACGAACAAACAAACCTTAGAGGGAACATTGCCTTGTGATGTGTTCCTCTCCACTCTTGGACGATGTAACAATCATTAAATCACTGTTGAATTATTATTTTATTTTTGACGGTGATTGAGAATCCGTACAAACCTTGAAATATATCAACTGTACCAAGACGACCCCCCCCCCCCCCAAACAAAAAAAAAAACAAAAAAAAGGTGGACTGCGCCGGACAGGACTCCTTGAGAGGATGCCCGGGTGGTATAGCGGCAAAAGTGATCTACAGGCGGAAAACTAGGGGCAGACGGCTCACTGGTCGACCAAGACTGAGATGGATTGACGATGTGGAACGATGTGGTGGTGCAGGCCGGGGCCCTACTATAGCGCCACTGATGATGATCTCCGAATGGAATGATGTGGTGGTGCAGGCCGGGGCCCTACATGTTCTATAGGGCCACTGATGATGAAGATATTTTTTTCCACATTCTTAATTGTTTGATCCCTTCCAGCCCAACTGCTTTCTCTAGACATACTATTTTAACCCAGTCTGGAACACAAATGACCCTGCTTGCAATATTAACATTCTCATTGCTATCTATGTCTGCCGTTCAATCAGAGGTTCTCAACCAGTTTAGGCTCAACTAGCGCCTGAAACTTAAGTCAAGGCCCACAGATTATGTTACTAACTAACGCACATATTCTGGTGAAGGTCTGAGATTACTCTCTTATGACCCCGGCTAGTAAATTGGCTATCAACTCCATCTGTTGAGCTGAGCCATACAACATTTCCCTCACAAAGGATCCTCCAACCGCCCTGGCTTCCCCCGGGAGATCTAGTGCGGGACATTCAGTCAACAGATGTTCTAAGGTCTCTGGGGCCAGGCTGCAATGCCGGCAGGTAGGATCTCTGTTGTTGTCCAACCTCCAGAAATATGTGCGCAAGGGGCAGTGCTCGGTGCGCATCTGCGTCACTAGACTCTGCGATCTACGACCTAACCCCCACCATGGGTCTTGTTTGCTAGGAGTAGGCAAGTTCGAATAGACGCCTCTGGCGGTCGTGTTGTCAGCCCATTGCCTGTACCACTTCTGCCTGAAGTGGTCCGCCAACCAGTTTTTGACTCCCAAGAAAGTCATTGGTACTTCTGGCTGAGGCTGGGCAGTCCCGGTTTTCGCCAGAGTGTCAGCTATCTCATTGCCACTGATGTTGACGTGCCCTGGTATCCATTGCATTTCAACCTTGCACCCTATTGCACCAAGTCTGCATATGTCGTTGTGAATGACGTTGACCAGGCGTGTGGTACCCTGTCGCTTCTCCAAGATCTCAAGAGCAGATCTTGAGTCTGAGAAGACAACAATATCAAGCCCCGCATGTTCCGTCCCTTCCAGAGTAATATGGACTCTCTCCAGGGCCTTGTGCATAGCTATAAGCTCCGCGTCAAAGTTTGACGCTGTAGTCCCACAAGGCCCCGAGAGTTTTTCATTAGGTGGTCCAACTACTGGGTACTGACCAATTGCTTTCTCTAGACATACTATTTTAACCCAGTCTGGCACACAAATGACCCTGCTTGCAATATTAACATTCTCATTGCTATCTATGTCTGCCGTTCAATCAGCGGTTCTCAACCAGTTTAGGCTCAACTAGCGCCTGAAACTTAAGTCAAGGCCCACAGATTATGTTACTGAATGTTTAAATACGACATGTGACGTCAGTTACGAGAGGGAAATAAAGAAGTTTTAAAAAATTGAACAAAAATGTAAAAAATAATAACATCTACATTTGGGTAGATGCAACTTGCTTCAGTTCAAATCAGAGAAAAAGATTGACCCCAAATCTGTGAAATACAATATTAAATATATTTTCTCAGCTTTTTTTCTTCAAATTGAATATTCTATTTTATTTTGCAACACTTAATCAGTAATTATATTATCTGTAATACATTATGCCTCAAAAATAATTCGAATGTTTATTAGTCTTTCATCCATGCATTTTAAATATTTTTTTTGAGTCACTACCCCATTTTAAAGAAGCAATGTGACCTGTGACCCCGAGACGTCAACAAAAATAATTTTAGAATAAAACATAACAATGGTTAGTTTACTATTGGCTGCGATTAACAAAATACCATCAATGGTGATCAAAATACCCTCAGTGATGATCAAAATACCCTAAGTGGTGATCATATATCCTTAGTGGTGATCAGAATACCATGTGTTGATCAAATTCCTTCAGCGAACCAAAATTAGGTGCCATTGCCTAATATTGGTTTGTCTCTCTCTCTTCAGCTTGAATTTGTGATAATTGCTTCCATTAGAGCAGTTAAAGAGAACCATCGCAGGACACAATACAGAGCTGAATGGCTTAGATGATTTCAGAGGCAAGATGTTGCTTCACAGATGATTTCAGAGGCGAGATGTTGCTTCACAGATGAATGATGTTAAATAATAAAGTCAAGCTATCTTCACGTACTCATTCCATGATCAAAATGACGTCATGTAGAATTGTCGTCGAACGAAAAACATCAGTGTTCAAAACACGAAAATTGCTTTGGTAGAAGTGGAGTAAACTAATAGACAGACATAGAGACAGATATATTCATAGACAGACATAGAGACAGACATACACATAGACAGACATAGAGACATAGACAGACATGTGCATAGACAGACATAAAGACAAACGTGTACGTAAACATACATAGAGACAAACATACACATAGACAGACATAGAGACATGCATAAAAATAGACAGACATAGAGACAGACATACACATAATAATAATAATAATAATAAAGTTCATTTCAAAAACACGCTTCATCCCCAAAGGCTCAAAGCGCGGTACAAAGTCAACAAAAAACAAATCTATAATTTACCACATTTAAAACAAACGCAACACTACAAAAACTAATAATTACAAGCACACAATGTCAAAGTCTTTCTAGCCATTTCAACCCTAAGTAACACAGCCATTATGCATTAACTGGAAAATAAGGTAGACAATCATCCCAGAAGGTGTTTGCGAAATAGATGTGCCTTTAGATCGGTTTTAAAGGACTCCAGTGTCAGGTAGTTTCTGAGATCGACTGGAAGGGCGTTCCAAATTGTTGGACCAGCAAATGCGAAAGTGCGTTTTCCGTAAGTCTCAAGGCAAACACGTGGTGTCGAGAGTTTGCCACTATCGGATGAGCGGAGCTCTCTAGTGGGTACATAAGGCGTCAGCAGCTCTTTCAGATAGGACGGCGCCAGGTCATGTAAGCAGCGGTAGCACAAAGTTGCGATTTTGTACTCTATGCGAGCACGCACCGGCAGCCAATGCAACTCTCTCATAGACAGACATAGAGACAGGCATACACATAGACAGACATAGAGACATAGACAAACATGCGCATAGACCAACATAGAGACAGGCATACAAATAGACAGATATGCACGTAGACGGACATAGAAACAGACATGCACATAGACAGACATAGAGACAGACATGCACTTAGACAGACATAGAGACATAGATAGACATGCACATAGACAGACATATAAACATATATACAGCACACACAACACACACACACACAAAGGGTATACAAAAATATTAGTTAGGCTAATACAATCGATGGATGTATTGTTCATCTTGGTTTGATATCTTTGTTTCGTATTCTGTGAGGTATAATGAGAACTCTTTAAGGCGGCGTCCAGTCACCACACTCTGGGAATCCTTCCGGCACCTTGGGCCAGTCACTGACCTCCCCGACCTGGACCAGTAGGGTCATCCCATTGACCACGTGAAACTCAATGTGGCAGTGGAGCATCCACACACCTGTTGGGGCAACCAGATATGATTAGCTGATGTCGATGGTTGATAAGTTGATGTTGATGGTTGATAAGTTGATGTTGATGATTGATAAGTTGATTTGGACGTTTTATAAGTTGATGTGGACGGTTGATAAGTTGATGTGCACGGTTGATAAGTAGATGTGGACGGTTGATAAGTTGATGTAGATGGTTTATAAGTTGATGTGGACGGTTGATATGGACGATTTATCAGTTGATGTGGATGGTTGATAAGTTGATAAGGACGGTTGATAAGTTGATAAGGACGGTTGATAAGTTGATGTGGATGGTAGATAAGTTGATGGTTGATATAGGTTTGGGCAGTTGATAAGTTGATGTTTGACAAAGGTTTGGGCAGTTGATAAGCGATGACTACGTCATTTGATGATGGATAACTGATTTGGAGATTGAAATTTGCTTTGGATTGATAGTTGATTTAGATAGTAATTGATTGTTGATATGGTAATGGACAATTGACATGGGAAAAGAAAGTTGACCTCTCCCTCTATAGTAGATCAGTTGAGGGATGTGACATCTTCTTCTTTTATATTTTGAGGGCCCACAATCAATGTACTGAACATTTTGGCTCCTAAAGTGACATAGTGACATATTGACAGTGACATTGGCGGCATACATATCCTATATAAATAGGGGTATAATTTCAAGATATGTGTATGAAATAATATTTAAAAGTCATCATTTACTTCATTTCAATTTTTCAAGCAACAACTCCCCCCCACACACACACCTTATAACGCACAAATAAAAAACAATAATAAAAAACGACTTCATGTTAAATGACCTCCTGTATCGCTAGGTCATTGTGCCTCCTGTATCGCTAGGTCATTGTGCCTCCTGTATCGCTAGGTCATTGTGACCTACTGTATCGCTAGGTCATTGTGCCCTCCTGTATCGCTAGGTCATTGTGACCTACTGTATCGCTAGGTCATTGTGACCTACTGTATCGCTAGGTCATTGTGACCTACTGTATCGCTAGGTCATTGTGACCTCCTACATCGCTAGGTCATTGTTCCCAACAACGGGGTAGTGTTTGGCCCAATCAGCATAAACCATGATAGTTAGTGGGACATGCTGACAGATTTGACCCCCAACTCCCCACTCCCCACTCTCTCCATCCCCAGAAAGGACTGTCGAGGGACTGACTGTCATGGCCGCCACAAAAATTCATTTTGATAGAACGTGACCATCAACTACTTTAAAAAAAAAAGCTGATTTCAACTCCAACTTAGACTCCGAAAGGCTTTGACCGCTTCCTAAACTGGAAAGATGTTTTTTTCGGGGCGAGATAGTCATAGTTATGATGACCTGTGCCTTTCGCCAAACTACTTTTGTGCACTCATTGCCTTGCATAGTGGGCAGCTTGAACCCTATGCCAGTCACCAGGTGTAAATATGCTATTAAAATATTCAACGCTTGAGGAATGTCGACCTAATCCTGACACCGACCGTTACCCTGTGACCTGGGACCATACAACCACCATTCCCGGCAATAATCTTTTGTTTATCCAATCGCAAGTCAACAATATCTACGTTAGGACCAGGGGTTCCTAGACGGGGATCGAATGAGCCCATTTGAACATTGACATGTTTTCTGTTTGTGGTTTTCTTTTTCGTACATGGGTGCGGGCCGTCTTGTTAAGATAGACGTGTGGAACTGTTGCTTTTTTGTTACGTCTCAAACCAAGAGTGTAAGGGGAATCGTAGCAACGTCTCATTTCGATTCAGAAAACAGGAATGTAACTTAAAATATAAACAATTTGAGAACCACTAAAAGTAAGACTGATGAAGTGTTGACAGTACCAGAATGCATATAGAGCTCAGCGGCGCTCAAGTTTGTTAGCGCCACTTAGCCCCACGATTCACAAAGTCAACAAGTCGGGAATCCCAAAAACCTAGTCATGTGGTATATCTTAAGATTATATCCTGGTGGCTGTACCGAGAGTCGGGCATCAGTTTTTGGGGAATATGCCATGTATCTGGGAATATGCCCATGTATCTGGGAATATGCCCATGTTTCTGGGAATATGCCCATGTATCTGAGAATATTCCCAGGTATCTGGGAATATCCCCATGTATCTGGGAATATGCCCATCTATCTGGGAATATGCCCATGTATCTGGAAATATGCCCATGTTTCTGGGAATATGCCCATGTATCTGAGAATATTCCCAGGTATCTGGTATTATGCCCATGTATCTGGGAATATGCCAGTGTATCTGGGAATATCACCAGGTATCTGGGAATATGCCCATATATCTGGGAATATGAACATGTATCTGGGAATATGCCCATGTATCTGGGAATATGTCCATGTATCTGAGAATATGGCCATGTATCTGGGAATATGCCCATGAATCTGGGAATATGCCCATGTATCTGGAAATATGCCCATGTATCTGGGAATATGCCCATGGATCTGGGAATATGCCCATCTATCTGGGAATATGTCCATGTATCTGGGAATATGTCAATGTATCTGAGAAAATGCCCATGTATCTGGGAATATGTCCATGTATCGGGGATATGCCCATGTATCTGGGAATATGCCCATTTATCTGGGAGTAGGACTATGTATCTGTGAATTGGACCTTGTTTCTGGGAATAGGACCATGTATCTGGGAATAGGACATGTATCTGGGAATATGACCATGTATCTGGGAATATGACCATGTATCTGGGAATATGACCATGTATCTGGGAATATGACCATGTATCTGGGAATATGCCCATGTATCTGGGAATATGCCCATGTATCTTGGAATATGCCCATGTATCTTGGAATATGCCCATGTATCTGGGAATATGACCATGTATCTGGAAATATGACCATGTATCTGGGAATATGCCCATGTATCTGGGAATATGCCCATTTATCTGGGAATAGGACTATGTATCTGTGAATAGGACCTTGTATCTGGGAATAGGATCATGTATCTGGGAATAGGACCATGTATCTGGGAATAGGACATGTATCTGGGAATAGGACTTGTATCTGGGAATATGACCATGTATCTGGGAATATGACCATGTATCTGGGAATATGCCCATATATCTGGGAATATGCCCATGTATCTTGGAATATGCCCATGTATCCTGGAATATGCCCATGTATCTGGGAATATCACCATGTATCTGGAAATATGACCTTGTATCTGAGAATATGCCCATGTATCTGGGAATATGCCCATGTATCTGGGAATATGTCCATGTATCAAAGAATATGCCCATGTATCGGGGATATGCCCATGTATCTGGGTATATGCCAATGTATCTAAGAATATGTCCTTGTATCAAAGAATATGCCCATGTATCTAAGAATATGCCCATGTATCTGGGAGTCCTTTATTTATAGTTTATTTAGAAGAATTATTGCAAGGTCTGTCATTTATAGTTTGTATAAATGATTTATTGCAATTGCCTGTCATTTATAGTTTATTATAAATGATTTATTGCAATTGCCTGTCATTTATAGTTTTTATAAATGATTTATTGCAATTGCCTGTCATTTATAGTTTTTATAAATGATTTATTGCAATTGCCTGTCATTTATAGTTTGTATAAATGATTTATTGCAATTGCCTGTCATTTATAGTTTTTATAAATGATTTATTGCAATTGTCTGTCATTTATAGTTTGTATAAATGATTTATTGCAATTGCCTGTCATTTATAGTTTTTATAAATGATTTATTGCAATTGCCTGTCATTTATAGTTTTTATAAATGATTTATTGCAATTGCCTGTCATTTATAGTTTGTATAAATGATTTATTGCAATTGCCTGTCATTTATAGTTTTTATAAATGATTTATTGCAATTGTCTGTCATTTATAGTTTGTATAAATGATTTATTGCAATTGCCTGTCATTTATAGTTTTTATAAATGATTTATTGCAATTGCCTGTCATTTATAGTTTTTATAAATGATTTATTGCAATTGCCTGTCATTTATAGTTTATTATAAATGATTTATACTATTGTCTTCTTTAGTTTGTTTAAATTATTTATTGCAACTGTATGTCATCTATAAATTTCATAAATGATTTATTACAACTCTGTCTCATCTATAATTTGTATAAATTATTTATGATAAATGCCAACTATAGCTTGTATATATGATTTATGGCCACTGTATGTCATCTTTAGTTTGTTTACAGGAATTATTGCAACGCTCTATCATCTATAAATTGTTTAAATTATTTATTGCTACTGTCTGTCATTTATACTATGAATAAATGATTAATTGCAACTGCCTATCATCTAAAGTTTGTATAGATGATTTTTTATAAATGATATATATAGTTTGTATAAATAATTTTTTTTAAACTGTCTGTCATCTATCCACCAGTTTCCGTATTTTTATAATCGGAAATTCAAAACCGCCCGAAATGCATGTTTTCTATCTTGTACATTTGGGTCGAGTGTCGACCAATCCCAGAAACAATTAACATAAATGTTTTATCTTTTCCTCACAAAAACAGAACTCGGAGATTTTTAACGAATAAATTATAAGTACTGACCAAAATTGTTGAACATCTTCTTAGAAAGAAAAAAAAAGGGGGGGGGGGAGGGGGTGTTGAGAAAACCCCATATTATCATATCGAAAACGGAATGATGGGGTCCCATTCTCACCAAGATGGTGGAGGCCCTGGTATTTCTAGACCTGATCAGAGGAAATACGTCATTAATTTGGATATGATTTTTTTTATTTTTTAGTACTGACCAAAATTGTTGAACATCTTCTTAGAAAGAAAAAAAAAGGGGGGGGGGGGAGGGGGTGTTGAGAAAACCCCATATTATCATATCGAAAACGGAATGATGGGGTCCCATTCTCACCAAGATGGTGGAGGCCCTGGTATTTCTAGATCTGATCAGAGGAAATACGTCATTAATTTGGATATGATTTTTTTTATTTTTATACACGCGGAGGGTTCGGCGTCTGCTGCGGGTAATGTTTTGAAATCAAGAGTTGGCGCGGCGCTGTTGAAAAGGTTCAGAGACCTAGACCTTGACCTCGAAGGAGCATGCACTTTTTGTGAAGAGTTCCGTTCCAGGGCTGGTAACTCAACAAACGCTTTACCTGGGTTGTCTGCCTTGAACCTCACAATGACGTAATGGCCCCCAGGGACGTTAACCGTGTCTTTGAGAGGCAGAAACGAATCTCGCCGATTGAGCTCCCCTCGGGCGTCCATCTCCATCAGATCCTGCTTGGTCTGGTTCGGGGCGAGCTGGGAGATAAAAATAGCACGATGGATTAACACGTTGTCTCTTATTGAAAACACATTCCCCACTGCACTAGTCATTTTAGGACGACCCGTTGCCCTCGTAGTTTGTTGATACCCTTTCGCTATTTGTTCTTGCGTCTTCCCAATCAATGTACCGGAAACCTTACAAATAGTTTTCGTATTACGGGAAAAAGATATTTCTTGACTGGCCATCAACAAGATTACGTGGTAATAGAACGAAATCTTCTCTCAAACCCTTGTCATCTTCCATCTCATCCCATGATTTTCATGTAAAGAGAAGCAATAAAGATGGGGTGGCCCAAATAGATGCCACCTTCGGGGCGGCAGCAGAGAATGAACACGCAAGACGTGACACAAAATGTTGACATCTCGGATTTATGACGCCACGAAAATGTTCCAATGACTTGTCCACAGTCGCTTCCCTTATCGGATGACAGTTCCCGTTGGTCTGTATATTATCTTCTCGTTATACGATCCACATCCGTATTGTGTCTGCACTCTAACCGCCTTTAAGTACCCTAATCCCATTTACTTTCGAGTAAGCTTAAGAGACCATAAACTCTAACATGGATGTTCTCTGAAATTTTGTTTAATGGTAAGGGGGAGCCACTGAACCAGGGGAAGAATGTAAAAAAAATATTTTGTTTGGTTTAAATCGATTTCGAATATGTTATAAAACTTCAATTTACCATTTCCTGGTTTAGAAATGTGTTGCGAATTGTTATCCGATACTTGGAATAAAGTAATATACACTTCACGACGACAATTTGACTGAATGATTTGACAAGTACACCCTGTACCCGAGATGGCAACATTTTTAACGACTGAATGATTTGACAAGTACGCCCTGTACCCGAGATGGCAACATTTTTAACGACTGAATGATTTGACAAGTACACCCTGTACCCGAGATGGCAACATTTTTAACGACTGAATCATTTGAAAAGTACACCCTGTACCCGAGATGGCAACATTTTTAACATGCAAACTATTTTTGCGGGCCAACAGAAATTCTGAGTGAATTATTATATTATGTATTTTCTGTATTGGGAAAATCTCTTCCACAGTCAGAGAGCCACAACTAGAGACCAGTAAATCAGGGAATTTAAGTTATGTTGTAACCGTTAAATGGGGAAAATTGTTCACGGTCCTTTTATAGTGAAGCTAGATGGTTTGAGGTTAGGTCATAGGTCATAGATTTGTCCTCGCTTGTCTTTTTTTTCCAGTCGTTGTTTTCCCATCTTTATTTTCCCAATCGTTATTTTTTCCACTATTTTTTTCCCAACTTTATTTTCCCAATCTTTATTTTCCCATCGTTATCCAGACTCGCTCTACGGAATAGAAACAGGTCGACGTTGTCGGTGTAAAACAATACTAACATACAAATCATCTGATACTTTTCATGTTGGAAGGGGGGGGGTAGGGTTACTTTCTGCAGAATTTTATGGGTGGTCTATATTTTGAAAAGGTTTTCTTTTTGTTCATACAATACAAGAACGGAGGAGGAGCCCATTGACATCATTTTCCTGATAAGTGCGTGGGGGGTGGGGGTGGGGATTCAAACTAAAACCCAAAGTCCCCGACTCACCCGGCCTTCACCGACCACGCTGAACGCGTAGCCGTGGATGTGGAGCGGGTGTCCGTAGTAATCCGACCAGTTGTCGTTGAAGAAGATGAGCTCCACCAGGTCTCCGAGGGCGAACTTGAGGCGGTGGGTGCATGTACACAGGCCTGTCTCGTTGTTGCAGGTGTGGCTCTGGGCGTCGGAGGCGTTACAGAACTGACTCTGGAGAAGGGGAGCGGGGGAGGAGATAAGTTGGAAGACATTTTTACTGGATTATTTCAGTTGAATAAGTGATTCGAAAGAAAAGGGGGAAAAAAGAGGGGTGGGGGGGGTGTAATGACACTGTATGAAGGCATAATATTTGATATCATTTTTTTGTATGTTTTTTTTTTCTTTTCGATTTCCAAATTCAAATTTTTTCAAATCTAAATTTAAGTAAAACTGTTGCCTTAGGCCATTTTCTCCATATAAAACCATTTTTTAAACAATAAAACGGTACCAAAAAAAAAACAAAAAAAACCAAGAACTACTTTTTTCAAGCTATTGAAAACAACCTTCCTGAAGTCAAAAATCAATACATATTGTCTATCAGCTTAGACTCATGAGCAGGGCCGTGCAGAAGGAGGTGGGTGAAGGGGGTACTAGCCCCGGGGGCCAACATACGGGGGCGCCAAAATCGTCTTAAAGGGAACTTAATAGTTGATTAAACGATCAAATCCCATGTACTTCTGAGAGACTTTGGGCACTTTGTTCTATACATGTTGAGGGGAGCCATTTTCAGACTATGCCAGATGGTCGCTTTTCCTCGGCACCCCATGGCTCACAAAACGATTTAATCTTTCAAATTTCACAGCTCATTGCCTAACCCAGCTTATAGAAGCGTGTCGAATTTATTACAATTCTTACGATTAAAAAATAATAATAATAAAAGGATGTAAGTGTCTTAGGTAAAGACCTTGCTGAAGTTCAAGGTCATGTCCAAAACAAACAAAACAATTTTTAGTCTGGTTTTTCTTTCTAAAAAAATACTTCATCTAACTTTTCTAACATAAGCGGATCGGTTTCAAGTATAAATAGACATTTTAGTCGAGTTCTATGCCAATAATAAATTGAGATGCATTGCTGGCATAACTTCCTTGTTCTTGTTGATTGAAATAAAGTACATGCCTATATAAATGTGTGTGTGTGTGTGTAAACTCTAACTGTGTATGTGTCCATTCACGGATATATCATTTACCCGGAATACATTGGGAAAAATTATGCCCCCCTGCTTAGTGCCTCGTAAAATATTTGGTTGAATTACAGGGGGTTGGGGGGGGGTCGTTGTTTCATTTTGTTGTTGTTCTGTTGGTTTGGGGTTGGGGTTCTTAACTTCATTACGAGACAACTTTATGTGTAGGTATATTGGACGGTACTCGTCATGGTACTATGTTCAAACACAGCCATCTCCTAAATCCTTTTATTTTTAGAACATTGCTCGTTCATTGCAGTCAGTGGACTCTAATATCCTTTGTTGCAGTCAGTGGACTCTAATATCCTTTGTTGCAGTCAGTGGACTCTAATATCCTTTGTTGCAGTCAGTGGACTCTAATATCCTTTGTTGCAGTCAATAGACTCTAATATCCTTTGTTGCAGTCAGTGGACTCTAATATCCTTTGTTGCAGTCAGTGGACTCTAATATCCTTTGTTGCAGTCAATAGACTCTAATATCCTTTGTTGCAGTCAGTGGACTCTAATATCCTTTGTTGCAGTCAGTGGACTCTAATATCCTTTGTTGCAGTCAATAGACTCTAATATCCTTTGTTGCAGTCAGTGGACTCTAATATCCTTTGTTGCAGTCGAATAGTCAAGCATCTAGAAGCCCGTCTAACTGACGCTAGAAATGAGTGGGACGACAAGGTGTGTTGAGGCTTCAGATTGAAAAGTCGGGACACTAAAAAAAAGAACGTTTCGGCCAAAAGACTTCTTCGGTAGAAAAAGAAACTTGAGAAAACAAATAAAGAAAAATTTGATTAAAAAACCTAACTGTCCGGAGTCGGCCATCTTGGGTGAAATGGTAGAAGCGGAAGTGCTGTTTTATTGGCTGACGTTAAGTTGTCCAAAACCTAAACACGTGCTTGAATTCAGTCCTTCACTTATCTTCCTGATCATAAGAACTTGGGACAATGAAAAAGGTTTTTTTCCTTGTTTTTTTTTTCGTTGTAATTTGAAAGTTCTAAATCTTAATGTAATTTGATCAACAGGAACTAGACTCAAAATGAAAATAATAAAAAAATTATGTTAAGGTTTGGCAGGAGGGCGGCAATTTTAAAACTATGAATTTAGAGACGTCATTTTTAGAGATGTGATGTCATTTTTAGAGACGTCAGTTTTAGAGACGTCAGTTTTAGAGACGTCAGTTTTAGAGATGTGTGTTTAAGAGACGCCACTTTTAGAGAAGTCAGTTATAGGGACGTCAGTTTTAGGAACGTCAGTTTAAGAGACGTCAGTTTTAGGGTTAGGACCTCTGAAACAAACTTTTCGTCACTAAGAATTCTATGCCCAGAATGGCCATTGACTGAGTTTTGGTTGTTTTATGTATATACGTTGTTTTTTTCTATTTTATCAGAAACAGACTTCAGAAACAGACTTCAGAAACAGACTTCAGAAACAGACTTCAGAAACAGACTTCAGAAAAAAAAAAAAAAAAAACACAGCCAAAAATAAATCACAAACATACAGAAACAGCGAAACAGCGACCAGGGTCTAATTTTAGAACATACAAACGCGAGATGAACTTTGTCCAAGTAAATGTTGTTGTTTTTTTCTATTTTATCAGAAACAGACTTCAGAAACAGACTTCAGAAACAGACTTCAGAAACAGACTTCAGAAACAGACTTCAGAAAAAAAAAAAAAAAAACACAGCCAAAAATAAATCACAAACATACAGAAACAGCGAAACAGCGACCAGGGTCTAATTTTAGAACATACAAACGCGAGATGAACTTTGTCCAAGTAAATGTGATCTAGTTCACCAGACTTGAACAACACTTCGAATTTGCTTCGGGCGCGACTTACCTCGTCGACATCTCCCGGTTGTGTCAGGGGCGGAGACGAAGTGACAGCAAACGTGATCAAATCAAAGGAGGGTAGAGAAAAAATTCTGTTACCTGAGGCATAAAAGGAGAAAAAGACACCTTCATTGTTAAATGTGTTCATGTGTTCATGGGTTTTTGTGTTCATTGGTTCATGTGTTCATGTGTTCATGGGTTCATAGGTTCATGGGTTCATAGGTTCATGTGTTCATGTGTTCATGGGTTCATATGTTCATGGGTTCATGCGTTTATGTGCTCATGGGTTCATAGGTTCATATGTTCATGGGTTCATGTGTTCATGTGTTCATGAATTCATGGGTTCATGGGTTATGGGTTCATAGGTTCATGGGTTCATGTGTTCATTCAGTTTTAAAAGTTTTGTAATACACGAATGGCCCATGACATTGATTATAATGAAACTTCTTTTTTTTTTTCATGAGTGTAACCGCAAACTAACGCACATATTCTGGTGAGGGCCTGAGATTACTCTCTCATGAGCCCGGTTAGTGTATTGGCTGCCAGCGCCATCTGCTACAGATATGACATATAACGCTTTACTCATGTAGGGCTCTCTCGCCGCCCTGACCTCCCCTGAAACATCCAGTGACCGGCATACGGTCAGCAGATGCGCTAGAGTTTCTGGTACCAGGCTGAGATGCCGGCAGTTAGGATACCCGTATGGCTTAGCCTTTTAATAAAATAAATGCCGATAGGACAGTGCTCAATGCGCATCTGTGTCAATCGACTCTGCTGCCTGAGACCTAACCCACATCATGGGTCTTGTCTGCTAGCAGATGGCATGGTAGCGAATACAATTAATTCTGGCTGTCATTCTGCCTGACCACGGCCTGCACCATCTGGCTGTCGTTCTGCCTGACCACGGCCTGCACCATCTTGCCGTCGTTCTGCCTGACCACGGCCTGCACCATCTGGCCGTCTTTCTGCCTGACCACGGCCTGCCCCATCTGGCTGTCGTTCTAGCCTGACCACGGCCTGCACCATCTGGCTGTCGTTCTGCTTGACCACGGCCTGCACCATCTGGCTGTCATTCTGCTTGACCACGGCCTGCACCATCTGGCTGTCATTCTGCCTGACCACGGCCTGCACCATCTGGCTGTCGTTCTGCCTGACCACGGCCTGCACAATCTGGCTGTCGTTCTGCCTGACCACGGCCTGCACCATTTTGTGTGAGAATAGTTTGCCTACAAGTTTTATTTAAAATCTAGATAAGGTACTGTACTGTAACATCTGGCTGAGGCTGGAATAAACCTGGCGATAAGGTACTGTACTGTAACATCTGGCTGAGGCTGGAATAAACCTGGCGATAAGGTACTGTACTGTAACATCTGGCTGAGGCTGGAATAAACCTGGCGATAAGGTACTGTACTGTAACATCTGGCTGAGGCTGGAATAAACCTGGCGATAAGGTACTGTACTGTAACATCTGGCTGAGGCTGGAATAAACCTGGCGATAAGGTACTGTACTGTAACATCTGGCTGAGGCTGGAATAAACCTGGCGATAAGGTACTGTACTGTAACATCTGGCTGAGGCTGGAATAAACCTGGCGATAAGGTACTGTACTGTAACATCTGGCTGAGGCTGGAATAAACCTGGCGATAAGGTACTGTACTGTAACATCTGGCTGAGGCTGGAATAAACCTGGCGATAAGGTACTGTACTGTAACATCTGGCTGAGGCTGGAATAAACCTGGCGATAAGGTACTGTACTGTAACATCTGGCTGAGGCTGGAATAAACCTGGATGAGGTACTGTACTGTAACATCTGGCTGAGGCTGGAATAAACCTGGCTAAGGTACTGTACTGTAACATCTGGCTGAGGCTGGAATAAACCTGGCTAAGGTTCTGTACTGTAACATCTGGCTGAGGCTGGAATAAACCTGGCTAAGGTACTGTACTGTAACATCTGGCTGAGGCTGGAATAAACCTGGCGACAAGGTACTGTACTGTAACATCTGGCTGAGGCTGGAATAAACCTGGCTGAGGTACTGTACTGTAACATCTGGCTGAGGCTTGAATAAACCTGGCGATAAGGTACTGTACTGTAACATCTGGCTGAGGCTGGAATAAACCTGGCTAAAGTACTGTACTGTAACATCTGGCTGAGGCTGGAATAAACCTGGCGATAAGGTACTGTACTGTAACATCTGGCTGAGGCTGGAATAAACCTGGCGATAAGGTACTGGACTGTAACATCTGGTTGAGGATGGAAAAACCTGGCGATAAGGTACTGTACTGTAACATCTGGCTGAGGCTGGAATAAACCTGGCGATAAGGTACTGGACTGTAACATCTGGCTGAGGCTGGAATAAACCTGGCGATAAGGTACTGTACTGTAACATCTGGCTGAGGCTGGAATAAACCTGGCGATAAGGTACTGGACTGTAACATCTGGTTGAGGCTGGAAAAACCTGGCGATAAGGTACTGGACTGTAACATCTGGCTGAGGCTGGAATAAACCTGGCTAAGTTACTGTACTGTAACATCTGGCTGAGGCTGGAATAAACCTGGTTAAGGTACTGTACTGTAACATCTGGCTGAGGATGGAATAAACCTGGCTGAGGTACTGTACTGCAACATCTGGCTGAGGCTGGAATAAACCTGGCGATAAGATACTGGACTGTAACATCTGGCTGAGGCTGGAATAAACCTGGCGATAAGGTACTGTTCTGTAACATCTGGCTAAGGCTGGAATAAACCTGGCGATAAGGTACTGTACTGTAACATCTGGCTGAGGCTGGAATAAACCTGGCGATAAGGTACTGGACTGTAACATCTGGTTGAGGCTGGAAAAACCTGGCGATAAGGTACTGTACTGTAACATCTGGCTGAGGCTGGAATAAACCTGGCGATAAGGTACTGTACTGTAACATCTGGCTGAGGCTGGAATAAACCTGGCGATAAGGTACTGTACTGTAACATCTGGCTGAGGCTGGAATAAACCTGGCGATAAGGTACTGTACTGTAACATCTGGCTGAGGCTGGAATAAACCTGGCGATAAGGTACTGTACTGTAACATCTGGCTGAGGCTGGAATAAACCTGGCGATAAGGTACTGTACTGTAACATCTGGCTGAGGCTGGAATAAACCTGGCGATAAGGTACTGTACTGTAACATCTGGCTGAGGCTGGAATAAACCTGGCGATAAGGTACTGTACTGTAACATCTGGCTGAGGCTGGAATAAACCTGGCGATAAGGTACTGTACTGTAACATCTGGCTGAGGCTGGAATAAACCTGGCGATAAGGTACTGTACTGTAACATCTGGCTGAGGCTGGAATAAACCTGGCGATAAGGTACTGTACTGTAACATCTGGCTGAGGCTGGAATAAACCTGGCGATAAGGTACTGTACTGTAACATCTGGCTGAGGCTGGAATAAACCTGGCGATAAGGTACTGTACTGTAACATCTGGCTGAGGCTGGAATAAACCTGGCGATAAGGTACTGTACTGTAACATCTGGCTGAGGCTGGAATAAACCTGGCGATAAGGTACTGTACTGTAACATCTGGCTGAGGCTGGAATAAACCTGGCGATAAGGTACTGTACTGTAACATCTGGCTGAGGCTGGAATAAACCTGGCGATAAGGTACTGTACTGTAACATCTGGCTGAGGCTGGAATAAACCTGGCTGAGGCTTATTACAATCATTCTAGTTAGTATCAAACACAATAGAAGCACTTTTGGAAACACCACCCTATAAAAGCACTTTTAGTTAGTTTTAGTAGTCACTCACATGACATGCGATTCATAACAATCACTAGTTACCATTACCATACGCGAGCAGTAAACGATATCACGAGCCATCACTACCTGACTTAACCACAATAACACCAGCCATCACTACCTGACTTATCCACAATAACACCAGCCATCACAACCTGACTTATCCACAATAACACCAGCCATCATACCTGACTTATCCACAATAACACCAGCCATCACAACCTGACTTATCCACAATAACACCAGCCATCATTACCTGACTTATCCACAATAACACCAGCCATCAATACCTGACCTGTTCAAATGAACGCTAGTCCACAATACCTGCCATGTCCAAATGAACACTAGTCAACAATACCTGCCCTGTCCAAATGAACACTAGTCACCAGTACCTGCCCTGTCCAAATGAACCCTAGTCACCAATACCTGCCCTGTCCCAATGAACCCTAGTCACCAAAAATTGCCCTCTCCAAATGAACCCTAGACACCAATACCTGCCCTGTCCAAATGAACACTAGACACCAATACCTGCCCTGTCCAAATGAACACTAGAACCAATACCTGCCCTGTCCCCATGAACCCTAGACACCAAAACCTACCCTGTCCCATGAACACTAGACACCAATATCTGACCTATCCAAATGAACACTAGTCACAAATACCTGCCCTGTCCAAATGAACACTAGACACCAATACCTCCCCTCTCCAAATGAACACAAGTCACCTATACCTGCCCTGTCGTAATGAACACTAGTCATCAGTACCTGCCCTTTCCAAATGAACACTAGACACCAATACCTGCCCTCTCCAAATGAACCCTGGACACCAATACATGCCCTGTCCAAATGAACACTAGTCACCAGAACCTGGCCTGTCCAAATGAACACTAGTCATCAGTACCTGGCCTGTCCAAATCAACACTAGTCACCAATACCTGTGCTGTCGCAAGGAGCATCTTGATACGATGTTAATAAGTATATCCGTGCATCAGGTACACTTTTGGCTACCTGGTCATCATTGACCAATGACGTCAGGAGGTTCAAATTGGTCTTGACGTGTTCACGGAAGTCGTCGGTCCATTCCTGAATGACGAGGAAATCACATGTCTCTATTAGCAATCAAATCACATGTCTCTATTAGCAATCAAATCACATGTCTCTATTAGCAATCAAATCACATGTCTCTATTAGCAATCAAATCACATGTCTCTATTAGCAATCAAATCACATGTCTCTATTAGCAATCAAATCACATGTCTCTATTAGCAATCAAATCACATGTCTCTATTAGCAATCAAATCACATGTCTCTATTAGCAATCAAATCACATGTCTCTAGACTTGTTAGTTCTCTCAAATTAGCATCACTTTGACTGAGGTCACTATGACTCAGAGAACTGACCCGAGGTCACTATGACTCAGAGAACTGACTGAGGTCACTATGACTCAGAGAACTGACTGAAGTCACTATGACTCAGATAACTGACTGAGGTCACTATGACTCAGAAAACTGACTGAGGTCACTATGATTCAGAGAACTGAGGTCACTATGATTCAGAGAACTGACTGAGGTCACTATGACTCAGAGAACTGATTGAGGTCACTATGACTAAGAGAACTGACTGAGGTCACTATGACTCAGAGAACTGACTGAGGTTACTATGACTCAGAGAAATGACTGAGGTCACTATGACTCAGAGAACTGACTGAGGTCAATGTGACTCAGAGAACTGACTGAGGTCACTATGACTCAGAGAACTGACTGAGGTCAATATGACTCAGAGAACTGACTGAGGTCAATATGACTCAGAGAACTGACTGAGGTCAATATGACTCAGAGAACTGACTGAGGTCAATATGACTCAGAGAACTGACTGAGGTCACTATGACTCAGAGAACTGACTGAGGTCAATATGACTCAGAGAACTGACTGAGGTCAATATGACTCAGAGAACTGACTGAGGTCACTATGACTCAGAGAACTGACTGAGGTCAATATGACTCAGAGAACTGACTGAGGTCAATATGACTCAGAGAACTGACTGAGGTCAAGGGTTGAGAGGGTTCACTTCCACCACTCGTATATTATCAGCGTGAGGAAAGCGTCAACTAAGGCGATGACTTTTTGAACCACCAATTCCTTAGACTTTAGCATGCTACCTTATGACTTTAGCATGCTACCTTATGACTTTAGCATGCTACCTTATGACTTTAGCATGCTACCTTATGACTTTAGAATGCTACCTTATGACTTTAGCATGCTACCTTATGACTTTAGAATGCTACCTTATGACTAGTTCATCATGACAGTTCATTGAGCCATTGCATAGTGAAGGAATTCATTTCATTCAAAGTTTAGTGCAGTGGATCTTTACATTTTAAGATAGTTGTTGACTTTTTTTTTAAACGCTACATTCATTACATCTTAATCTTTTACAGAATTGCTCCTCGGTCAGTGAATGGCGATTTCCGAAAGTCGCATTAACTATGTGCCTCAAAAATGCTGTCAAGCTAACTGTATTTCCAATCTATCATACATGTTTCAATGTATTCCGAGCAAAATGACTTACTAACTTTATTCCCTATCCACAAGTCTCACTAACTCCATTCCCTACTCACTAGTCTCACTTACTTCATCCCCTACCCACAAGTCTCACTAACTTCCTCCCCTACCCACAAGTCTCACTTACTTCATCCCCTACCCACAAGTCTCACTAACTGCATTCCCTACCCACAAGTCTCACTAACTGCATTCCCTACCCACAAGTCTCACTAACTGCATTCCCTACCCACAAGTCTCACTAACTGCATTCCCTACCCACAAGTCTCACTAACTGCATTCCCTACCCACAAGTCTCACTAGCTTCATTCCCAACCCACAAGTCTCACTAACTTCCTCCCCTACCCACAAGTCTCACTAACTGCATTCCCTACCCACAAGTCTCACTATCTGCATTCCCTACCCACAAGTCTCACTATCTGCATTCCCTACCCACAAGTCTCACTAACAGCATTCTCTACCCACAAGTCTCACTAACTGCATTCCCTACCCACAAGTCTCACTAACTGCATTCCCTACCCACTAGTCTCACCACCTGAATTCTTCAAACAAACAAAGCCGTGTTCACTAACCGGCTCATTCGACTCTGTGACTTCCGGGGGTGGTACATCCGGGGCACCTTCGTATTTCAAAATGGCCACCTGTGGTAGATCCACCGAGCTGCAAATTCCCAGGCCTTTCACGTGAATCCAGTAATTTCTAAATTCACCGACGAGATTTCACAAGAGTTGCGATAAGTTTCATATCCCATTTTCCTTTCTTGTCATTTTTTAAGAGGGTGGTGGAGAGGGGGGGGGTAAGTTTTTAAGCTACCAGGGTTTATTTACTTACCAAATGTGGCTACCAATTGTTTACAGAATAACACTAGACCCACAAGAAATCGCTACATCAAAAACGTATGTTCAGATCTACAAACAAAAAATGTTCTTTTAAAGCTCCATTTAAGTTGAAATGAGAACAGGGTGATGTTATTTCCAACACAATGCTGCTCTGGTATTAATCACAGTTTGTTTTATATTTCTTTAAAGCTTACGAGCCGGTATTCACTACGGCCATTGCCATGATTAGAAATGTAATGTTCCACCCCATTTTGATAGGCTAAAAGGCCAAAGTTATGCCACATTTCAATAGGCTAAAGCCCCCACTTAGAGTAAGACACCAAGATAATTTTAATTAAGGGGATCACTATCGGTAAACTGACAAGTGTGTTGTTGTTGGTGTTGTTGGTGTTGTTGTTGTTTTGGAGAGGCTGCAAAGTCGAAGGCAACACCGGGGATGGCACTCATGAGAACTCAACAAATCGGTTCATGTCCTGGGGAAAAAAAAAAGCGTAAAAGCTTATTTGAGCTCCCCCCCCCCTCACCAGTGTTTCTTTCAGGGGGGAGAGGGGGTTGTCCCCTGTAAACAAGTCAAAGGACACCCACCCCTTGTTTCACCTTTGAGACCCAGTATCTTCATCAATTAGCCACTATCTAAGCCCATTTGAGTGCCCCCAATAGTCTGGCGCCCAGGGACATCCATCCCCCTCCCCCCCCCCTTAACTACGGCTCTGGTAACCGAAACCGACACACCCCACCAGGATACTGAAATGCACACCGGAGTAAATTGTCTCAATGAAACAAACCCAACCCCCCCCAACCCCCCCCCCCATTTTTTTTACACACTTGTTTTCTTCCTGAATTAGTATGTACATTTTTGTATTTGTTAGCAAAAGACAAAACAACACGAAGGCCATCCCATGTGTTCCTGTGGCAATCAAGCCCCGAATTGAAATGGAAATAGCGACTCAAACATTGAAACAACGAAACAAACATAGAAACAGCGACACAAACATAGAAACAGCTACTCAAACATAGAAACGGCGACTCAAACATAGAAAAAGCGACTCAAACATAGAAACAGCGACTCAAACATAGAAACAGCAACACACACAGCACCTGTTCTGTGGAGCTTCCAATGTGGTCAGGATGAAGTCGTAGCGCTCGCCATCATACACCAGCAGCACGTTCGTCTGGTAAGCTTGGATTGGATGGCCGTCGGCGGACGTCACAAGCATCACGTGACCCTCGATCGAAAGCTGAGAAGCAATTAAAAAAAATTTAATGATACAAAAAATGCAGAGTTCTTGTTTTCACTTAGAGAGCGGGGGGGGGGGGGG
>CAXITT010000919.1:193875-212621 GCA_964033795.1 Lymnaea stagnalis | reverse complement strand
GAGTCGGGAACAGAAGGTTTGAAACAGAGGAACTAACCATGAGTCGGGAACAGAAGGTTTGAAACAGAGGAACTTGGTGTTGACAGTAGCCGTCCTTAATCCAATGGTGCGATAAGGTGGCCAGGTTTTCAAATGCCCTAACATGGAAAACGGATGCGATAACGAAATACACATTTCTTTATCGTCCCGTCTTTCTATTTTAATCTTCCACACACCCCGTTCTTGAACGCTGACCTTCATTTAGTATTGTCACTTTACCATCAGCAAAAAAAGTCACTTAATATTTAAAATTCTCCTGCAACGATTGGCTGTTTCTCTTCTTCCCTCCCCCCCCCCCCCATTTTCCTCCCCTCTCCATTGCCTGCGATCCTTCCAAGGAAAAATCTGGCCCTTACTATAACAAAAATGTGCTGCCCACTCCACCCCCCCCCCAACTTCTTACGCCACTGTAAGAGCATAACTGGCATGATCGTAAGCTGAATTCGTAGAAATTGGTTGCAAAGAGAAAAAAAGATGGGTGCTTGGGAGGGGGGAGGGGGGTTGGGGGAGAGGGATATCGTGAAGAAGAAAATATTTTTTTTTACTAACGACAACTTCTATGAAACAATAGTCATACTGCCATCAACATTCAATTTTCCTGTGCAATCCTATTCTAAACGATATTTGGGGAGTTGGCGTCTGGACAATTTCACTTGTAAATATAAAACAAAAAATAACACCTAAAAACAACGTTTGCCTTATGAACACCTGCACGGCACATTGACCTGCACGGCACATTGACCTGCGCGGCACATTGACCTGCACGGCACATTGACCTGCACGGCACATTGACCTACACGGCACATTGACCGTCACGGCACATTGACCTGCACGGCACATTGACCTGCACGGCACATTGACATGCACTCGCGTGCGGCTCAGCTTTGGCTCAGCTTTGGCTCAGCTTTGGCTCAGCTGTTCTTTAGACATCATTGTGTCACATTTCCTCTATCTCCGCCATGGAAAACAGGAAAAACTGGTTTTTGGGGTGGGGGGGGGTGGGGGGGGGGGGAAATTTTGATCGCATGAGTGGTCATCGGCATCGAGTCCATGTGTCCAGTTTCTGCTTGATAGACTGACGGGAGGTGGGGCAATGAGTGCTCCGAAGATTTTGCCGCCACAAAGAAAGGAACACACAAACGAGAGCAAAGTTAATGGAGCGGATTTTAAAAAGACGAGCTTTATATATATAACTGATTAGACCCATTTCATAAACAAGAAGGAAATGACCTACGAGAAATGACCTTTGAATGACCTACTCCATGGGACCTAGGAATGATCTACGACGTGTGAACTTTGGATGACCTACGACATGTGACCTACCAACACAGGGCAGTTCATGACTCCTGCTTGAATGACCCGGAAGCGGTATCTCTTCCCAGGTGAGACGGGAAAGGTGGACGGTGGGATGTAATGCTTGGTCTTGTCAGGCAAAGTGAACGCCTTGGCTCGTCCTCGACCTGAATAAGAATGGGAATACTTAACGATGTGCGTCTGTCTGGTGTGTGTCTGTCTGGTGTGTGTCTGTCTGGTGTGTGTCTGTCTGGTGTGTGTCTGTCTGGAGTGTGTCTTTCTAATATATATGTCTGTCTGGTGCGTGTCTGTCTGATATGTGTCTGTCTGGTGTGTGTCTGTCTGGTATGTGTTGTTCTAATATGGGTCTGTCTCGAATGTGTCCATTCTAGTGTGTGTAAGGTAAGACATTTGTATAGTACCATTGGATGCAGGGTAAGAACGATGTGTCCATCTAGTGTGTGTAAGGTAAGACATTTGTATAGTACCATTGGATGCAGGGTAAGAACGATGTGTCCTGGATGCGGAAAACGAAACACTTGCAAGTAAAAGAACATGACGTAGAGCCACGGTAAACCAGAAATCAAGGCTCTCCTGCGAGAAGCGAAACCAAGACTCACATTCCACGATGAACCTAGGCTGCCATTCCAGTCTCAACCTAGACTGACATTCCAGTATCAACCTAGGCTGCCATTCCAGTCTCAACCTAGACTGACATTCCAGTATCAACCTAGACTGACATTCCAGTATCAACCTAGGCTGCCATTCCAGTCTCAACCTAGACTGACATTCCAGTATCAACCTAGACTGACATTCCAGTATCAACCTGGACTGAAATTCCAGTATCAACCTAGGCTGCCATTCCTGTCTCAACCTAGACTTACATTACAGTATCAACCTAGACTGACATTCCAGTATCAACCTGGACTGCTATTGCAAATATCAACCGAGACTGCCATTCCCAGAACAAAATAGACTGAAATTCCATCATCAACCGAGACTGCCATTACCATTGCATACAAGGTGAGGCATATGAACTTTAGCATTGTATGCAGGCTGTAGCGTACGAACTTTACCATTGTAGACAGGGTTACGACACACAAACTTATACATTGCCAGTAGGCCTCACCCTCTGAATTGTATGCAGAATAAAGGCGCCAGGCTGTTACCATTGATTAAAATAGAAACCGGCCCAGCAGGGAACTCCTTGTACTCAAGGTAGTTCAGCAGGAAGGTGGATATCGTCATTTCCTTGAACCAATCTACAAGGACGATCACGTGATCCCGGAGGTCAAAGTCGTAGAGTTCAAAGAGTGGTTCACTTGACAGCGACTGTTTGACGATGAAGGCGCCAAACAAGCCATCGGATCTCTGCAGCCCCAGGTGGCCGTGCCACATGAGGGTGCCCGGATCTTCGGCGCGAAATCTGCGGGAATGGAAAGAAAATGTGTTTAAAGACAATATGGCCGTGACGAGGAACATCATGGCTGTGACGAGGAACAACATGGCCGTGACGAGGAACAACATGGCCGTGACGAGGAACAACATGGCCGTGACGAGGAACAACATGACCGTGACGAGGAACAACATGGCCGTGACGAGGAACAACGTGGTCATGACGAGGAACAACATGGCCGTGACGAGGAACAACATGGCCGTGACGAGGAATAACATGGCCGTGACGAGGAACAACATAGCCGTGACGAGGAACAGCATGGACGTGACGAGGAACAACGTGGTCATGACGAGGAACAGCATGGCCGTGACGAGGAACAACATGGCCGTGACGAGGAATAACATGGATAATACAGGAGCATTTGGAAATGATTGGGAGCCATGTGGATATGACGCATCCACTTGGATATCACAAGGGCCAACATTGGATAATTAACAGAAAATATGAATATTACAAGTGAGAATGTGGATAGGGTGAGGGAGAATGTGACCATGTCAAGATGTCAAGATGTCAAGGAAAAATCTGAATATCAGAAGAAAGAATCTAAATGTAGCAATAAAGTGTATGAATAGGACAGAGTGAGACTATTAATATGACCAATGAGAACATGAAGACGACAAAGATGGACAATGTATAGGACAGGGATGTCATGGAGAACAAGAATATGATAAGACAGTCCATGTATAAGACAGGGTTACCATGGAGAACATAAGAATATGTTAAGACAGACAATGTATAAGACAGGGATACCATGGATAACAAGAATATGATAAGACAGTCCATGTATAAGACAAGGTTACCATGGAGAACATAAGAATATGATAAGACAGACAATGTATAAGACAGGGTTACCGTGGAGAACATAAGAATATGATAAGACAGACCATGTATAAGACAGGGTTACAATGGAGAACAAGAATATGATAAGACAGTCAATTTATAAGATATGGTTAGCATGGAGAACAAGAATATGATAAGACAGTCAATTTATAAGACAGGGTTAGCATGGAGAACATAAGAATATGATAAGACAGTCCATGTATAAGACAGGGTTACCATGGAGAAAAGGATATGATAAGACAGTCAATGTATTTGACAAAAGACACCATGTGTTGTCTCTGTGTTCGTATGTTATGTTTGGTTTAAGCTGATAAAACCCTTCTGATCAAAACCTCCAAACCCTTCTGATCAAACCCTTCTGATCAAACCCTTCTGATCAAATCCTTCTGATCAAATCCTTCTGATCAAACCCTTCTGATCAAACCCTTCTGATCAAACCCTTCTGATCAAATCCTTCTGATCAAATCCTTCTGATCAAACCCTTCTAATCAAAACCTTCTAATCAAAACCTTCTAATCAAACCCTTCTAATTAAACCCTTCTGATCAAATCCTTCTGATCAAACCCTTCTGATCAAATCCTTCTGTTTAAATCTTTCTAATCAAACCCTTCTGATCAAATCCTTCTAATCAAACCCTTCTGATCAAATCCTTCTAATCAAACCCTTCTGATCAAACCCTTCTGATCGAACCCTTCTGATCAAACCCTTCTGATCAAACCCTTCTGATCAAATCCTTCTGATCAAATCCTTCTGATCAAACCCTTCTGATCAAATCCTTCTAATCAAACCCTTCTGATCAAACCCTTCTGATCAAATCCTTCTGATCAAATCCTTCTGATCAAATCCTTCTGATCAAATCCTTCTAATCAAACCCTTCTGATCAAATCCTTCTGATCAAACCCTTCTAATCAAACCCTTCTCATCAAACCCTTCTGATCAAACCCTTCTGATCAAACCCTTCTGATCAAATCCTTCCAATCAAACCCTTCTAATCAAACCCTTCTGATCAAATCCTTCTAATCAAACCCTTCTGATCAAATCCTTCTGATCAAACCCTTCTGATCAAATCCTTCTGATCAAATCCTTCTAATAAAACCCTTCTTATTAAATCCTTCTAATCAAACCCTTCTGATCAAATCCTTCTAATAGAACCCTTCTGATCAAACCCTTCTGATCAAACCCTTCTGATCAAACCCTTCTGATCAAACCCTTCTGATCAAACCCTTCTGATCAAACCCTTCTGATCAAACCCTTCTGATCAAACCCTTCTGATCAAACCCTTCTGATCAAACCCTTCTGATCAAACCCTTCTGATCAAACCCTTCTGATCAAACCCTTCTGATCAAACCCTTCTGATCAAACCCTTCTCATCAAACCCTTCTCATCAAACCCTTCTCATCAAACCCTTCTCATCAAACCCTTCTGATAAAACCCTTCTGATCGAACCCTTCTGATCGAACCCGATCAAACCCATCAAACAAATCCCATTAAATATCAAATACCCTCTTAGAAATCCTTTAGTCCCGTGAAGGATTTCCTAAGAAATGGGCTCTTGGCTCTAATATTAAACGTGAACATATGTTTTAACAAATTCACATGACATTGGAATTGGAGCTATATCCTATTGAATTGGAAGATTCAAATCGCAGCTCTACATACTCTTAAAATTCATTTACTAAAGAAAATTCAACGTCATGGCTGTTTTACCGTAACTCTAAAACAATGTTTAAAATGAAAATGAGGACAACCTGGATTGAACGAACCTGTAAGTAAATTTAGAATACGGTGAAATGGGACACTGTGAGACCAGCGCCGTCCCGTCCATGAAGGGCGTCCCCTTCTGCAATACCCCGTGCCAGTGAATGGTCAGCGGATCAAAAGACTGCTGCTGGTTGATGATCAAGACCTCCACCGTGTCGCCTTCACACACCTGGACATAGTCAAGAACCACCCATCAGGTCACATTGACCCCGACACTATTCTAGTCGTGTGCCGCCCAAGCCCAAAGAAAGCGCATGGCAACAAAAAAAAAATGAAAAATCAACTCAAATCCTTCTAGGACCCATAAAGACATGTCCCACGTGCGGGAGAGCTTTACAGGTGTAGGGGCAGTTGCATGGGCGCCCGCAGGGGGCAGTGCCCCCCACTGCCCCCCCCCGATTGATTAAATAAAAAAATTTTAGACAAAAAAAGACAAAAAATGTATTAAAGTAAAGAGAAAATAAAGAGAACGTAACTAAGCTGATGTCCTGTCCGTTCGTTCACCATACAAATACGCTACAGTAAATTAAAACTCCATTAAAACATTACTAAAATTTTTTTGCCCCCCCCCCTGGAAAGTTAATCGATTCCTCCCCCCCCTGGAAAGTTGTCCCCTTCCCCCCCCCCCCCTAGAAAGTTTTCTGCGGGCGCCCATGTGCAGTTGGTAGGCCATCTGGGTACTCACCGTGTAGTATAGCTTTGGTTAACTTTGCATGCGAAGGATGAACAACAACAACAACAAGAAAGCGAATCAATTTAAATAGGTTTGAATTCTTCCAAACTATGATAGAGATTGACTATTATTTTACGAAAATCTATTTCTTTTAAATGTGATAAAAAAAAAATTAAAATAGCAGCTTACATTAAAGTATGTGTTTAAGTATTAATATTAGAAATTAGAAATACATTAAAAATTACAATTAAAGAAATTGTTAAAGTATTTTATCCGAATGCTTTTTACTATCAAAAAATTATAGTCCAAGTGTTACTATAACTAATTCATAATGACAATGATTGGCAAAAACAAAACATCTGTTGTTCCTTTTTTTTACATTGTTATTAACGGGAAATTAAATTTAAATGTATATTATCCATATGTTAATGTCTTCCATCAATATCAAATTAAAATCTTCGATTGAACTCAAATAAAGACAAATTATGATAAAGCTATAATTTAAACTCACAAAGCAAAAGCATTAAATGTCTTTGAGTTGATGACCGCATGTGACAAAACTGATATTGTATTTTTTTTATTTTAAATTTGTATCTATAAATTTAATAAATAAAATTGATTTCCCTTTAAATTGTTTATACACCCGAACAAATTTTAGCCTAGCGATTTTAACAATTAATCAGTTTTACTTATTTTTCATTCCAAATTGTATAAATTAATTTACATAAGAACGAGTTATGCTGACCGTAAAGCCAAAGAACCGAAAAGAACTAAATACGTTCGGCTTCTTTAAAACGATCGGAGAGACGAATGAATACTGCTTGAGTTTTCTACTGTGTTCTTTTCTTTGTTGTATTTTCATTTCTATTGTTGGCTGATGAAGGCTTTATGCCGAAACGTCCTTGTTTTTTGTCCTGTTACCTTATTTCAAGCTTCCACATACCTCGTTTCACTATTTCATTCTTTTAAAACGATCATAGTTATTTTCTATTATTTTACGGAAATCGAACAAATTTAAATGCGCAAAAAATATTATACATCCGCTTTTATTTTAGTAAACGTTTAAGTATTATTATTGCAAATTACAATACATTGAAAGTAACAACGAAGGAACTATTTTAAGCATATTATATGCGTTTAAAAGTTATGAAATAAAAAATTAAATTTAAAAAAAATATGATCAAAGAATTTCACCGTAATCATATTTATCGGGAAAACCCAAACATCAGTTGCTTTTACTGCATTTTTAGTTCGTTCTTAATATTGCGAAATAACAATTAAAATTAATTTGTTCTTAATAAACACACAGATGACGTCATAGCGCGAATAGCCTATTTTAGCCAAAACTCTTAAGTTTCTTTGATTTAATAACCGCACGTGACAGAACTGATAATGTGTTTTCCCTTTCTTAAAAGTAAAATTAATAAATATAAATGATTACTTTTTAAATTGTTAATAAAGCACACAAACATTTTAGCTTTGTATGTTTAACATTTAGTAAGCTTTTATTTTTTTTGTTCAATTCCAAAAATATATTTTTATTAAATTTATAACGAAATAAAAACGTAACCTTTAAATATACTTCTAATTAGAAAATGCCGTTTAAGTCCATCAGTGCAGCGAAACTCTATGCCAAATAGCATTCACTAATCCACTTATAACTCACCCAAGTATGAACAAACCATATGAAGTGCAAAATTTGTTAGTTTGGGTATGGAAGGGCCTACATCCGGTGGTAGATTGTAATATTTTTATTTAAATCTGTGGAAGGGGGGGAAGGTCAATTTACCCCTGGCAGCACAAGATACGTCTCAAAATAAAGGATTGCATTTGATAAAAAATTAACCTTTTTTGGGTACCTACATATCGTAGGTAGGAAATAAGATGCATACATTTTTACGTGGATGACAATATATTTAACTCCTATGGTATTACATTTTTGAAAAAAAAAGAGATTTTACATTCTCTTTTCACAAATAAAAATATGTTTACCAATTAAGAAAATCAATGGCGTTAACAAAACATGGGTACATTTATATAGATATATATATCAATAAATTGATCGTGGGCCCTTAAGATATAGAAGAAGAAGAAGGTATACCCATGAATATCAAAACCCAATCATTTGACACACTTGAACAATTTAATTTTGAAAAATAGAGATGGGCTTATATTTTATGTTTAAAAAAATGAGAATATATTTATCTGTTCACTGTGCGAAAAGTCAAGTGGGCCCAAGTGGGTCTAAGTGGGTCTTAGTGGGCCTAAGTGGGCCTAAGTGGGCCTAAGTGGGTCTAAGTGGGTCTAAGTGGGCCCAAGTGGGCCCAAGTGGGCCCAAGTGGGCCTAAGTGGGCCTAAGTGGGTGTTTATTTTGATGAGATTAATAATGAGTGTCTTTTTTTTCTTTTTTTTAAGTTTGTTTAAGACGTAAACAAAACGGTTGCGAGATTGATTTATTTATTTAGGCATTTTTATATAGCGCTTGCCATAAAGCTCTAAGCGCTTTACAATTATTAAAAACATGTAAACTAACTAAAATAAAAATGAGACATTAGGATAGTAACTACTATATTCCTCTTTCGATAAAAGAATTCTTTTTTTTACGTTTTTCTGATATTTTTTTTTTTAAGGCAAAATTTTGTTTAAATTTTTGATGAAGATGTCAATAAATAAAATTCCGTTAGGAATTATGATGAGTTTTTGCAATAGAATGAAGAAATTATTGCAAACGACCTACCATAATTATGCAATGACATCGGGTCAACTATTCTAGTTTTTAATAAGAAAAGACCGTTTAAAGTTTAAGCCATTAATTACAACGAAAATTCATAACCAAATATCACTCACTAATTCACTTATTCACTTATCCAAATAAGAAAAAACCGTATGAAGTTGCAATCGTGGTCATTTTAACAGATGTAAAACAATGAATGCAAATAGGTTGCCACAAGATACGCCCATGAATCAAGGAGTGCATATGATAAAAAAAAATTGACCTATTTCGGTATACGCACACCAGGGGAGGGAATATGCCCACAGGGCGTGTCCCTATTTTTTGTTTAAAATGTGGGTTGCAATACCTTTCAATAAAATGATATTACGGTCTTTGAATAGAGGTGTACAATTTTCTTTTGAAGAATTAAAACAATTCTGTTATACCAATTGAAAAAGTATAGTTCAACGGCGTTGATCAACTGTTGGTACATTTTCATAAGTACAGCCTTAACTCAAAGTTAAACAAATATAAAAAGACAATGAAAACGTCATTATTTTACACAAGGGAATGTTTAATCTTAAAAATGGTGCACTATTTTTTTTCAGGTGACAGTTCATGTGCACGTGCACACTTGGGTTAAGATTTTCTTTAAAAATATAAAAAGTATATTTTTGTTTCCATTATGCCAAAAGTAAAGTTCTTGAAAAAGTTAGTGTACATTTTTACGAGACTAATAATATTTATCTTTTGAAAAGCCAGGCTAAAGTTTTGTTATTATTTATTGTATTCTAAAGTAACCCATGGATCAAATTTAATTTAACGTAAAATATACGTTAAATGTTATGTAGATTTTTGTTTGTTGGTTACTTCCACGAAACGTTTTCAAATTGTTTTCAAATATTCTTTGACATAGTTATGTGACATCAACAAAGTTGAACATATCTTTACTAGACAATTGTGTGTCTGAATTGTATTCACTAAGTTTGGTTCAATTTTTTTATTTTTCTTGGCGGGCGGGGGTTAAATTGCGCCCCCCCCCTAAAAAAAAGCGAACGTGTCGGCAGAAAGCCTTCGTCAGCGAACAAAACAACAGAAAAAACGGTATAAAAATAAGAATGTCAATACTACTTACCAGCTAAGTGCTATTTCTTATTTTTATACCGTTTTTTCTGTTGTTTTGTTCGCTGACGAAGGCTTTCTGCCGACACATTCGCTGTTTTGTTGCGTTTATTTTTTCAGGTTTTACCCTACTCTGTTTTACTCATTTTATTTTGTACTGGCCTGATTGCAGTCTCTCCCCTTATTACCCCCTAAAAAAATGCAAAAAAACTCTAATCAAAACTAATTAAATTTCCAAAACGGTGGGCCTGTTCTGTAGTAATAGCACGGCCCACCGATTGGTTTAAAAGAACCAAACTGTTTCGTCCGACCAACTGACCTCTATCATTGGTCCAGGACACTGGCCATTCACGGTGATTATCCCGCGCTTCTCGCCGTCTCCAGGGTTACAGTTCGGGGCCGAGCAATCCGATTGGTTGAAGGGACAGTCCCCGCAGCTATCTGACATGGTGTAGGAGTTCTCGACGAGGAACGTGTACTTACATATCATGTGGACGCCGTCCACACAGGGGCGAACACACTCGTGGTCTTTGAAGTCTGGTGGAGAAGAAAGAGTAAAGGCATTCCAATTTTTAGTTTTTTTTTTCTTTTTTAAAGAACTCTGACCACCGGGGCGCCCCTGGGAGGAGGGGCAGGGTGAAATGGAGAGGCCAGAACACTCGACCCCCCTTTTTTTATATTAATTTCCCTTCAACTAAATAATGAGAGAAAACGATGGCTCAAGCTAAACACTAGAGGTGAACCGATAGAAAAGTTGTATGTTGCATGTATTGTGACATCAGGTTGCATGTATTGAGATATTACGCGCATATGCTGTGATATTATGTTCCATGTGTTGTGATATTATGGCCTTAGCGTTACAATATTTCTATATTTATTTGTTTTAACACATGTGACTACGATAGTTAGGTCCCCCCCCCCCTTTTTTTTACTGGCTTTGAAGCAAACTTGATGTGGTCAGCTGTGCACATTGCCCTGGTCTTGAGAGGAGTTCTATGTGGTCAGCTGTGCACATTGCCCTGGTCTTGAGAGGAGTTCGATGTGGTCAGCTGTGCACATTGCCCTGGTCTTGAGGGGAAATCGATGTGGTCAGCTGTGCACATTTCATATCATATTAGTATGCACGTAATGGTATACTTTCTTCCGCATATATGCTAAACATTTTATTTTTGTGTACTGTCTGCCATACTATGGTAAACGGTATACTAATTGTTTTATTATTGTGTACTGTCTGCCATACTATGGTAAAAGGTATACTAATTGTTTTATTATTGTGTACTGTCTGCCATACTATGGTAAAAGGTATACTAATTGTTTTATTATTGTGTACTTAAAAGTGTCTAGCAAGACCATCAACCCAACATCCCGGGTGGGTGGTATTCGTCAACCATGGATGGCAACTCATCTGCCAGAAGGAAACTCTGAATTCAAAACCCGGAGATGGATTCCCGTAGGCGGATAACACTGACACAATGAAAGTTCCGTCAACGCCAGCGTCACCACCGGGGTTGGGGGGGGGGCAAGCTGTATCTCCCACAAATGATGTTTCTTGGAGTCATCCAGGTGTGTGGAAGGGATTGGCTGTGTGGAAGGGATTCGCTGTGTGGAAGGGACTCGCTGTGTGGAAGGGGTTCACTGTGTGGAAGGGATTCACTGAGTGGAAGGGGTTCGCTGGGTGGAAGGGATTCGCTGTATGGAAGGGGTTCACTGTGTGGAAGGGGTTCGCTGTGTGGAAGGGGTTCACTGTGTGGAAGGGATTCGCTGTGTGGAAGGGACTCGCTGTGTGGAAGGGGTTCGCTGTGTGGAAGGGATTCGCTGTGTGGAAGGGGTTCGCTGGGTGGAAGGGATTCGCTGTGTGGAAGGAGTTCACTGTGTGGAAGGGGTTCGCTGTGTGGAAGGGGTTCACTGTGTGGAAGGGGTTCGCTGCGTGGAAGGGCTTCGCTGTGTGGAAGGGGTTCGCTGTGTGGGTACCCAGCGTATCACCCCAAAAGAAAAAAATCCCAGGCCTTAGATTTCGTCATGCAAAGTCTAGACGATCGTCCCACTGTGGCTGACGGATGCCAGACAAGAACGGTCAAGTGTACACCATAAAATGAATGTGTATTTACTGTCATATTGTGGTGTATATATGGTGGCTTAAATTGGGGTGTAAAATGTGGTGTATCAATCTTGAAATTTAAAAATGTGCCGTACATTTTCGTTGCTGGTAATATCTTTCTTTATTTGCACACCTCGTCCATAATAGATCACCCTTCCCCATAACTGCGGAACCTTGGCCAGAATGGAACACCCGCGCCCGAACGATTCAAACGGTTGTCATTGGTACTTGCCACAGATGGTCATAATCATGACAATAGGTCTATCTATTTATAGTAGTATTTCTATTTTAACATTTTAAAAAATAAAAGTTCATATAAAAGTAAATGAAGAAGTACATTCTTACAACTGTTTGAATTCCAATTGATAAAAAATTGAAACATTTTATAGACAGTTATCATTTGCAGAAGGCATTAGAAACTGTCACAAGGCAGTAGACACTGTCACAAGGCATTAGACATCGTCACAAGGCATTAGACACTGTCACACGGCATTAGACACTGTCACAAGGCATTAGACACTGTCACAAGGCATTAGACACTTCACAAGGTGTTAGACGAAGTCACAAGGTGTTAGACATCGTCACAAGGCATTAGACACTGTCACAAGGCTTTAGACACCGTCATAAGGCACTAAAAGATATTTGATACCGGAAGTCACTTTTACTCATTGCAATACCGACCATCTTGGCGTGTGATTAAAAATAGTCTGTTTACGGGTCCAAAAAACATCAGAAAATGAATATTAAGCTGAGTGTCATATGAAGAACACAAGACATTGGTTTAGGTGTCATATGAAGAAAATCAGACATTGGCCTAGGTGTCATATGAAGAAAATCAGACATTGTCCTAGGTGTCATATGAAGAAAATCAGACATTGGCCTAGGTGCCATATGAAGAAAATCAGACATTGGCCTAGGTGTCATATAAGGAAATCAGACATTTGCATAGATGTCATATGAAGAAAATCAGACATTGGCCTAGGTGTCATATGAAGAAAATCAGACATTTGCCTAGGTGTCATATAAAGAAAATCAGACATTGGCCTAGGTGTCATTTGAAGAAAATCAGACATTTGCCTAGGTGCCATATAAAGAAAATCAGACATTGGCCAAGTTGTCATAAGAAGAAAGACAGATATTGGCCTAGGTGTCATGTAAAGAAAAACAAGCATTGTCCTTGGTGTCACATGAAAAAAAAAACATTGGCATAAGTGTCATTTGAAGAAAAACAGACTCTGACCTATGTGTCACGAGAACAAAAAAAAAAAAAAAAAAAAAAAAAAAAAAAAAAAAAAAAAAAAAAAAAAAAAAAAAAAAAAAAAAAAAACAACAAACAAAAAAAATAAAAAAAAAAAAAAATAACAAAAAAAATATAAAAAAAACAAAAAAAACAAAAACAAAAAAAAAAAAAAAAAAAAAAAAAAAAAAAAAAAAAAAAAAAAAACAAAAAAAAAAAAAACAGAAATGAAACTAAGTGTCATATCCAGAAAGACATAGAATGTAACCTAGGTGTCGTGCGACTAGAAACAGACATGACCTGAGTTAGACGTGGCTGCGGCTGTCATTGAAACGATCACACAAATCAAGCTAAGTATCCAGTCCATCTTGCTGCTGTAGTCCAAAGAGACTGTGAACACGCACTAGCGTCGTTGTACTAAACGACCACGGCATTTTGAACGTGAACCCTTACAGCCTTTATAATGAAGAGCCGAATTATAATGGCCTGAAAGAAGTTAATTTCATTGGAGAGAACTAATTATCCTACCAGCTACTGTGAGGATGCTGGTGTTAGTTTAGTCATCCGGGTAGACAATGGGAGGAGGGTGAGGGAGAAAGGAGATGAGTGTGTAGGAGGGGGAGTGGAGCGGGGAACTGCAAAGAAAAGATCATGGTTCGGTGCTTTGAGCACATGATTCGGTGCTTTGAGTAGATGGCTCAGTACTTTGGGCACATGGTTCGGTACTTTGAGCGCATAGTTCGGTGCTTTAAGTACATGGCTTAGTACTTTGAGCACATGGTTCGGTACTTTGAGCACATGGTTCGGTGCTTTGAGTACATGGCTTAGTACTTTGAGCGCATCGTTCGGTGCTTTGAGTAGATGGCTCAGTACTTTGGGCACATGGTTCGGTACTTTGGGCACATGGTTCGGTACTTTGGGCACATGGTTCGGTACTTTGAGTACATGGTTTTACTGGGCGTTTCTTCTATCGAGGTTACTTAATGACTTAATGACTTAATGACTTATTGACTTAATGACTTAATCTATGACTTCTCGTGTTATGTGACATGTTAATCATATGCTTCTCATTACTTCACAAAGCTGGCCAAAATATGATACATCAGGCCGGATATCGTATGTGCAGCAGCTCGGGGTTATTGTAAGTCATCAATCAAAGTACAACTCGTGTGTGTCACATCAGTCAAATTACGTCTACACCAGTGGTTCTTAGCCTTTTTGGGGGTACCGAACCCCACCAGTTTCATATGCGCATTCACCGAACCCTTCTTAATAGGATTTTTTGGGACCTCCGCCAAACCCCTGAGACTGACTCACCGAACCCCGAAATTCGACAATTTTTTTGGTCTCCCCCCCCCTCCCCCCCCAACACACCTACATCAAAGAAAAATATTTTCATATCCTCTGTATTCAAATTTTCGCTCTCGAGAAAAATAACGTTTTCAGATAAGATAGAATATGTTGAATGATTTATACTCTATTATATAATTCGATCATTCACCTTTGTTTCATATCACAACACTAACTGTCTAGACTACTGTCACAACACTAACTCTCTAGACTACTGTCACAACACTAACTCTTTAGACTACTGTCACAACACTAACTCTCTAGACTACTGTCACAACACTAACTCTCTAGACTACTGTCACAACACTAACTCTCTAGACTACTGTCACAACACTAACTCTCTAGACTACTGTCACAACACTACCCCTCATTTCTACTGTCACAACATTGCTTCTCATCTCTGCTATCACAACACTATCTCTCAACTCTACTATCACAACACTAACTTTCATCTTTATTAACAAAAATCTATCTCTCAACTCTACTATCACAACACTAACTTTCATCTTTATTAACAAAAATCTATCTCTCAACTCTACTATCACAACACTACCTCTCAACTCTACTATCACAACACTACCTCTCAACTCTACTGTCACAGCACAATCTCTCACCACTACATTAAGGACAAAATCTTGTTGTTTTTTTTTTTTTATTTGTTTTTTTAAATGTAATGTACCAACTTTCTGTTTGAAGTTAAGATGACCTACACACCTTTGTGTTCTACACACATCTCCACTTGTGTTAACTGCTCTACTGTTCTTAACTTAAGGGATTCCGCCCATATTTTCTATCTCGCTCCTTGAAGTTATCGTAACGTTAATTCAAACATTGATATAATTGTTACTACTCTACATAAAAATCACCCTTCATTTTTTTTTACCAAATCTATAATGTGTACAACACCATAACGTGTGCAAGACTATATGTGTACAATACCATAACGTGTTCAAGACTATATGTGTAGAAGACAATAACGTGGACCATAATTTGTAAAAGAAAAGTACGTGACATCACATAGATGCCACTCCCTGGCCGCCATTAATAAGTACGTCATCAAAATGTCTCCATCATTCACCCATATTTAAGGAGGTTTCTGATGACTGGAGATATCATCTCCCATTATATTTAAATATGTCCGAAACATGTTAGCAACAAAAACAACTCAACTAACTTTTATTTTTGTACTATGCAATTATAATATTCATTGATGACCCGCATGTCGCTTATTAATCTGACATTCTGCCAGGCTGGTACAAACTCACACCACACCACTCCAACCCCACTCCCACCCTTTTCCCAGCTTCCCAACGCACCGATAAACTTATTAAATTGATATTGTTACGCACTGGCTTCTATTGTGAGAAATTAATCTCTTGTTTTAAGTGATGGCTCGTTCAAACAGTACCTAACAAAGGACGATACCATAGATAAATACCATAACACAATTACGACACCCAACACAGTTGCCAATTACAATTAATAAGATTTAATTTAGTAATAATACAATTACAAAACATAAGAAATATCATTACAAATCATCAACTTACAGTTCAGTATGGTAGATCGTGTAACGTAGACAGTTAACACAATAAGTACAATGTGCCAATGAATAATGATGAATGATCAATGCGAATAAACACATTTAAGTACACAAAAAATAATACACGTCTCGTGAAGTTAAAAATATCTATCAATCTCCGTCTCTCTCTGTGCCTGTCAATCCCTTATATATGTGGGTCTACCGACGCGTCTAGAAACACCCTTACTTTTCTAATACAATCGAGAACCTTCGACAAGATACTAGTAGACGTACTAACCATGTTTAATTGGAAGCCGGTAGTAAACAAGATACAGGACGCATAATGGCGCCCATTGCAATTCATCAACTGAATTCACTCCAATAATAATTGTGGCGTGCCTCAGAGTAATCATTTGTTAAACCCTTAGATTCAACCCCGTACTGTCACACTGATCAGCGTGCAGAAATAGAGGGTGTCGAAGACTCTTGGGCAAATTCAAAAATTTGTTTCAGACAATTTTGAGAGGGCGTTTCAGACTTTCGAGTGGGAAGCGCCAGAATTAGCCACATACGAATGATCAGGGGCGTCTCTAGCCAGGCCCCAACCCAACATACGAATGATCAGGGGCGTCTCTAGCCAGGCCCCAACCCAACATACGAATGATCAGGGGCGTCTCTAGCCAGGCCCCAACCCAACATGAACTATATTCAATTTAGTTGTGGCACCCTTGAGGGTATGCTTCTGTCCTAACTTATTCTTGCCCCTCAAAATCTTTATATTACCCTGGAAAGTTTGTATGAATTCAAAATACAAAAAATGTATTTAGCACATTTCCTATTTTACCTTTGCAACATTCTACACTCAATTAGAGAGCCATAGGAGAGATGCTAGTTACAAATGGAGCTGTCATTCAACCTCAGAGCCATCTTGTTGGCCCTAAACCCCTACGTCTGCATGGGATCTCGAATATTTTAGAGCTTCTTTTCATTATCAACTTTAAATGCACGATTGGAGTGAATCGCTTTAAACAATGCCTGTCTATTCATGCCTTTAAGCCAAGAGCTGCAACTGCCTATCTAGTCATGCCTTTAAGCCAAGAGCTGCAAGTGCCTGTCTAGTCATGCCTTTAAGCCAAGAGCTGCAACTGCCTGTCTAGTCATGCCTTTAAGCCAAGAGCTGCAACTGCCTATCTAGTCATGCCCTTAAGCCAAGAGCTGCAACTGCCTGTCTAGTCATGCCCTTAAGCCAAGAGCTGCAACTGCCTGTCTAGTCATGCCTTTAAGCCAAGAGCTGCAACTGCCTGTCTAGTCATGCCTTTAAGCCAATGAGCTGCAACTGCCTGTAGTCATGTCTTTAAGCCAAAAGCTGCAACTGCCTGTCTAGTCATGCCTTTAAGCCAAGAGCTGCAACCGCCTGTCTAGTCATGCCTTTAAGCCAAGAGCTGCAACTGCCTGTCTAGTCATGCCTTTAAGCCAAGAGCTGCTTGTAAAGTTGGTCAGGATATGACCTACAACGAAATAAATCCACCATTCCCGCCGTCTTTTCCCAGAATTCCTCATCATTGCTACAAATTCTTCTTATTCATTCAACTAATTGAGAAAACATAATGGAATTTTTACATGATTGGGGGTGGGACGATGAATATAGCAGAAAACTATGAATGTCTGTTGTCTTATAATAAATGAATGTAGATATTCTGATTTGGTTTAGGTTAATTTTGATGTCCAAAACATTGACAGTTCCCGTAAGGATCGTTGAGGTGAATTTGATTGATTGGTGAAAAACTCCAATAAGTCAGAAAAACTTTCTGCTTGTGCTGTTTCCATGTTGGTATTTCCTATACAGTCCTCTATACATCTCTTTTTGTATTCAGGGAAAGGAACTTTGCAGTTTTCTCCGCACAGCTGTTCCAAATGGCCCATAAACAAACATCTATAACTTGGTCCCATTTTTGTTCCCTTTGCAATCCAACTGATCTGATAAAAAAAAATGGCCATTAAATTCAAAAGAGTTGAGTACCAAAACCAATTCCGTCAGACGTACGAGGGCATTTGTTGGAGACTTTGGATTAGGATTCTTATTCAGAAGAATGAAAAAGCAATAAGTCCATCAGTTTAGGGAACTGGGGTGTACAGTGAAGAAACGTCCATTGTAACAAGTGAATGGGTTTCGTTAGGTATACAACCAAGGACCCGAGAGATTTGATCACGTGGTTAGTGTCCTTATAAAACACGATGGCGAATTTGCAACAATGGGCTGGAAAATTGTAACTTAACGGTGCGAAATTAATTTAGTAACACAAGAACAAGCTCAGGCAATAGGTTTTCCAGGACTTGCCTCTCAGCAGGACAAGAGCAAGCTGAGACAATAGGTTTTCCAGGACTTGCCTCTCAGCAGGACAAGAGGAAGCTGCGACAAAGGGTTGCTTGAATGCATGTTTTGTCAAATGTACTTTAGTAGATGGGAAGAGTTCGTTTTGTCAACTTACTTTAGTAGATGGGAAGAGTTCGTTTTGTCAAATTACTTTAGTAGATGGGAAGAGTTCGTTTTGTCAAATTACTTTAGTAGATGGGAAGAGTTCGTTTTGTCAAATTACTTTAGTAGATGGGATGAGCTCGTTTTGTCAAATTACTTTAGTAGA
>CAXITT010000919.1:169479-188978 GCA_964033795.1 Lymnaea stagnalis | reverse complement strand
TCAAGATGCCCTGAACGCATGCGTGCCAGGCTGTCAAAAACAATCGTCAAGATGCCCTGAACGCATGCGTGCCAGGCTGTCAAAAACAATCGTCAAGATGCCCTGAACGCATGCGTGCCAGGCTGTCAAAAACAATCGTCAAGATGCCCTGAACGCATGCGTGCCAGGCTGTCAAAAACAATCGTTTTTGAAGAAACAAAAAAAGTTGACATCAAGGTCACCGGCAAATAGAATGCACTTCAAGAAAGAGATCAATAGAGCAGAGAGCTGTCAATAGAAAGAGATCAATAGAGCAGAGAGCTGTCAATAGAAAGAGATCAATAGAGCAGAGAGCTGTCAATAGAAAGAGATCAATAGAGCAGAGAGCTGTCAATAGAAAGAGATCAATAGAGCAGAGAGCTGTCAATAGAAAGAGATCAATAGAGCAGAGAGCTGTCAATAGAAAGAGATCAATAGAGCAGAGACTGTCAATAGAAAGAGATCAATAGAGCAGAGAGCTGTCAATAGAAAGAGATCAATAGAGCAGAGAGCTGTCCATAGAAAGAGATCAATAGAGCAGAGAGCTGTCAATAGAAAGAGATCAATAGAGCAGAGAGCTGTCAATAGAAAGAGATCAATAGAGCAGAGAGCTGTCAATAGACGGCCGTCTTGGACGTGATTGGGCGGGCCACGAACTGGAATGAAGATGGGAAATGACGTAGGTGGGAAGGTGGGTTTGATACCTTGACCCTTACGCAGGTGGAGGTGAGGGGGGTGGGGGTTATAATGTTGGTGATGTCCGATGAGCAGTTTGGTTTTGTCACCACCTTAACCCTAACACACATAGACACACACCTAGACACATAGACACACACCTAGACACATAGACACACACCTACACACATAGACACATACCTACACACATAGACACACACCTACACACACAGACACACACCTACACACATAGACACACACCTACACACATAGACACACACCTACACACATAGACACACACCTACACACATAGACACACAACTTCACACATAGACACACATCTACACACATAGACACACACCTACACACATAGACACACACCTACACACATAGACACACACCTACACACATAGACGCACACCTACACACATAGACACACACCTACACACATAGACACACACCTACATGAATACACACACTGACACACAACTGACCAACGCTTTCGACTCTTAAATGTGGAGCATGGGCTCGCAACTTTCCTTCTGTGGATCATTGTACTACGATTGGGTACAAGTGATACTCAAGGGTTTACCCTTTGTACTGCAAGTGGGTACAAGTGATACTCAAGGGTTTACCCTTTGTACTACGATTGGGTACAAGTGATACTCAAGGGTTTACCCTTTGTACTGCAAGTGGGTACAAGTGATACTCAAGGGTTTACCCTTTGTACTGCAAGTGGGTACAAGTGATACTCAAGGGTTTACCCTTTGTACTGCAAGTGGGTACAAGTGATACTCAAGGGTTTACCCTTTGTACTGCAAGTGGGTACAAGTGATACTCAAGGGTTTACCCTTTGTACTGCAAGTGAGTACAAGTGATACTCAAGGGTTTACCCTTTGTACTGCAAGTGGGTACAAGTGATACTCAAGAGTTTCCCCTTTGTACTTCGATTGGGTACAAGTGATACTCAAGGGTTTACCCTTTGTACTGCAAGTGGGTACAAGTGATACTCAAGAGTTTCCCCTTTGTACTACGATTGGGTACAAGTGATACTCAAGGGTTTTCCCTTTGTACTGCAAGTGGGTACAAGTGATACTCAAGGGTTTACCCTTTGTACTTCGATTGGGTACAAGTGATACTCAATGGTTTTCCCTTTGTACTGCAAGTGGGTACAAGTGATACTCTAGGGTTTACCCTTTGTACTACGATTGGGTACAAGTGATACTCAAGGGTTTTCCCTTTGTACTGCAAGTGGGTACAAGTGATACTCAAGGGTTTACCCTTTGTACTACGATTGGGTACAAGTGATACTCAAGGGTTTACCCTTTGTACTACGATTGGGTACAAGTAATACTCAAGTTGCCGGACATAATTGTCAGAGCCCACTGAAATGAGGACAACATACGTAGCCTCCCAGTGGTTAAATCAAACATACGTAGCCTACCAGTGGTCAAATCAAACATACATAGCCTACCAGTGGTCAAAAGCAATGTTAAGAGCACTCTAATCCAACTTCATCCATTAAAAATTGTATAATTAAGTGGAATCGATAAAGTAATAACTATCTGACAGATGGTGGTTTGATGAAGGAGTGAGTCAGAGGGACAGAAATAGGGGGAAAAAAACAGATGGGTAGCAGCACAGAACAGAGGAAAGGCGTGTGGGGGGGGGAGGAAGAAAATAAGAGAGAGAAAGAGAGAGAGAGAGAGATAGAGAGAGAGAGAGAGATAGAGAGAGAGAGAGAGAGAGGGACGGGAACAAATAAAGAATTAGGCATGCGTAAAATGAGACAACGATGGGGCGAGTTGAAATATTAGAAAACCGGAGAAAGTAAAGGATAAATAATGAGAGAAACTCTTGGGTAATGAGGCGCAAGAGAAAACAAGTGTTAGAGAAAGAGAGAGTAAGAGATGGCGTGGTGGGTGTAGGGTGAATTCACCAAAGGAAAGGGCACAACATTGTGTATCCGCATTTCTTGGCAAAATACGTTGTTTTTTTGCCAAACCTTTTCATCCCAGGCAAACATCCGTCCTCATCAGAAAGGTGCCTATATATTATATCTATCTATCTGCTCAGTATGATCAGGTAAAGGATTTCCCATATGATAGTGCCGTATACTTTTTATTTGCGGTCATTTGGGGCTAAACTTACTTTTTAGTTTAAGGGTTTGACAGGAGTTAATTATCACCAAGTTTCAGGTTTGACATCAGTTTATTATCACCAAGTTTCAGTTCTGACAGGAGTTAATTATCACCAAGTTTCAGGTTTGACATAAGTTTATTATTGCCAAAAATTTAGATTTGACAGGACTTGATTATTGCCAAGTTTCAGATTTGACATGACTTGATTATTGGCAAGTTTAAGGTTTGACATGACTTGATTATATACAAGTTTCAGGTTTGACATAACTTGATTATTGCCAAGTTCAAGGTTTGACATGACTAGATTATTGCCAAGTTTCAGTTTTGACATGACTTGATTATTGCCAAGTTTCAGGTTTGACATGACTTGATTATTGCCAAGTTTTAGGTTTGACATGACTTGATTATTGCCAAGTTTCAGGTTTGACATGACTTGATCATTGCCAAGTTTCAGGTTTGGCATGACTTGATTATTGCCAAGTTTTAGGTTTGGTATGACTTGATTATTGCCAAGTTTCAGGTTTGACATGACTTAATTATTGCCAAGTTTCAGGTTTGGCATAAGTTGATTATCACCAAGCACTGCTGGTCTAGGAATAACTTATTTCATGTTCTTTATATCTAAGAATTATTCATTTTAATGTTTAATGTTTTTATCAGTTTAGTTTCCCAGCCCACCCCCCCGCCCAATATATCGTTCTCTTTATTTACCTTCGGTGGCGTAGGAAGGGGTTGTGGAGGGGGTGCGCACCCCCCCCCCGGTAGAACTTTTTTTTTTCTGTCTACAGAGTGGCGACATCTGAGCGAACTTTTGAGCGTTATATTTTGAATTTTTTTTTTTGCAGCCCTCCCGGGCTTGCCACTACCTCTAGCTTGCCACTACCTCTAGCTTGCCACTACCTCTAGCTTGCCACTACCTCTAGCTTGCCACTACCTCACTGTGACCCCTTCCACCATGACCTGGATTAATGCTCATTACAGCATGGATCTGCTTCAAGTTGATTGATTTCCGTTATAATTCCGTCATCGACCTAAAAGGGTCACGTGCCTTAGCCGGCATTTAAAGCTGAAGAAAAAACAAAATCATCCAAAAACCGAGTGAAACCTTAACCCGGAAGTGTTATGTAAGTGTAAGGCGTAAGTGCGCCCGATTAGGAAGTGGTGGAGTCAAGGGGGGGGGGGGCTGATCATTATCATGGCAGGCGTATCGCTGATAAGCCCTCTTATCTTTACCTTCCTAGTGCAGGGGCGTGATCTCTTCGAACACAAAAAAACACGATTTAAGAATACGTGGAAACAAGGGAGGATTTGTTACTACTTTTGAATGGGTTTTTACTGGTCTGATAACTATTAATTGTGTCATGGGGTTTAAGAGAAGTGAGAGTTGATGGGTGCGAATCCAGATCCGGGTGTTACAAATATTTTCGATAATGTGTTACGTCCATTGGGGAGAAGAACAAAAAAACTATTTATAGGACCAGTAGCCCTGTATAAACCAGTAGCCCTGTATAAACCAGTAGCCCTGTATAAACCAGTAGCCCTGTATAAACCAGTAGCCCTGTATAAACCAGTAGCCCTGTATAAACCAGTAGCCTGTATAAACCAGTAGCCTGTATAAACCAGTAGCCCTGTATAAACCAGTAGCCCTGTATAAACCAGTAGCCTGTATAAACCAGTAGCCTGTATAAACCAGTAGCCCTGTATAAACCAGTAGCCATGTATAAACCAGCAGCCATGTATAAACCAGCAGCCATGTATAAACCAGTAGCCTGTATAAACTAGTAGCCATGTCTAAACCAGTAGCCTGTATAAACCAGTAGCCTGTATAAACCAGTAGCCATGTATAAACCAGTAGCCATGTATAAACCAGCAGCCATGTATAAACCAGCAGCCATGTATAAACCAGTAGCCTGTATAAACTAGTAGCCATGTCTAAACCAGTAGCCTGTATAAACCAGTAGCCTGTATAAACCAGTAGCCTGTATAAACCAGTAGCCCTGTATAAACCAGTAGCCTGTATAAACCAGTAGCCATGTATAAACCAGCAGCCATGTATAAACCAGCAGCCATGTATAAACCAGTAGCCATGTATAAACCAGTAGCCCTGTATAAACCAGTAGCCTTTATAAACCAGTAGCCTGTATAAACCAGTAGCCCTGTATAAACCAGTAGCCCTGTATAAACCAGTAGCCTGTATAAACCAGTAGCCCTGTATAAACCAGTAGCCTGTATAAACCAGTAGCCATGTATAAACCAGTAGCCATGTATAAACCAGTAGCCTGTATAAACCAGTAGCCTGTATAAACCAGTAGCCTGTATAAACCAGTAGCCATGTATAAACCAGTAGCCTGTATAAACCAGTAGCCATGTATAAACCAGTAGCCATGTATAAACCAGTAGCCATGTATAAACCAGTAGCCATGTATAAACCAGTAGCCATGTATAAACCAGTAGCCATGTATAAACCAGTAGCCATGTATAAACCAGTAGCCATGTATAAACCAGTAGCCATGTATAAACCAGTAGCCATGTATAAACCAGTAGCCATGTATAAACCAGTAGCCATGTATAAACCAGTAGCCATGTATAAACCAGTAGCCATGTATAAACCAGTAGCCATGTATAAACCAGTAGCCATGTATAAACCAGTAGCCATGTATAAACCAGTAGCCATGTATAAACCAGTAGCCATGTATAAACCAGTAGCCATGTATAAACCAGTAGCCATGTATAAACCAGTAGCCATGTATAAACCAGTAGCCATGTATAAACCAGTAGCCATGTATAAACCAGTAGCCATGTATAAACCAGTAGCCATGTATAAACCAGTAGCCATGTATAAACCAGTAGCCATGTATAAACCAGTAGCCATGTATAAACCAGTAGCCATGTATAAACCAGTAGCCATGTATAAACCAGTAGCCATGTATAAACCAGTAGCCATGTATAAACCAGTAGCCATGTATAAACCAGTAGCCATGTATAAACCAGTAGCCATGTATAAACCAGTAGCCATGTATAAACCAGTAGCCATGTATAAACCAGTAGCCATGTATAAACCAGTAGCCATGTATAAACCAGTAGCCATGTATAAACCAGTAGCCATGTATAAACCAGTAGCCATGTATAAACCAGTAGCCTGTATAAACCAGTAGCCTGTATAAACCAGTAGCCTGTATAAACCAGTAGCCATGTATAAACCAGTAGCCTGTATAAACCAGTAGCCATGTATAAACCAGTAGCCATGTGTAAACCAGTAGCCCTGTATAAACCAGTAGCCATGTATAAACCAGTAGCCCTGTATAAACCAGTAGCCATGTATAAACCAGTAGCCCTGTATAAACCAGTAGCCCTGTATAAACCAGTAGCCTGTATAAACCAGTAGCCTGTATAAACCAGTAGCCTGTATAAACCAGTAGCCATGTATAAACCAGTAGCCATGTATAAACCAGTAGCCATGTATAAACCAGTAGCCATGTATAAACCAGTAGCCATGTATAAACCAGTAGCCATGTATAAACCAGTAGCCCTGTATAAACCAGTAGCCTGTATAAACCAGTAGCCTGTATAAACCAGTAGCCCTGTATAAACCAGTAGCCTGTATAAACCAGTAGCCATGTATAAACCAGCAGCCATGTATAAACCATCAGCCATGTATAAACCAGTAGCCTGTATAAACCAGTAGCCTGTATAAACCAGCAGCCATGTATAAACCAGTAGCCATGTATAAACCAGTAGCCCAGTATAAACCAGTAGCCCAGTATAAACCAGCAGCCATGTATAAACCAGTAGCCATGTATAAACCAGCAGCCATGTATAAACCGGCTGCCATGTATAAACCAGTAGCCATGTATAAACCAGCAGCCATGTATAAACCAGCAGCCATGTATAAACCAGTAGCCTGTATAAACTAGTAGCCATGTCTAAACCAGTAGCCTGTATAAACCAGTAGCCTGTATAAACCAGTAGCCTGTATAAACCAGTAGCCATGTATAAACCAGTAGCCTGTATAAACCAGTAGCCATGTATAAACCAGCAGCCATGTATAAACCAGCAGCCATGTATAAACCAGTAGCCATGTATAAACCAGCAGCCATGTATAAACCAGCAGCCAGGTATAAACCAGTAGCCTGTATAAACCAGTAGTCATGTATAAACCAGTAGCCTGTATAAACCAGTAGCCTGTATAAACCAGTAGCCTGTATTAACCAGTAGCCATGTATTAACCAGTAGCCATGTATAAACCAGCAGCCATGTATAAACCAGCAGCCATGTATAAACCAGTAGCCATGTATAAACCAGCAGCCATGTATAAACCAGCAGCCATGTATAAACCAGTAGCCTGTATAAACCAGTAGCCATGTATAAACCAGTAGCCTGTATAAACCAGTAGCCTGTATAAACCAGTATCCATGTATAAACCAGTAGCCATGTATAAACCAGTAGCCTGTATAAACCAGTAGCCTGTATAAACCAGTAGCCATGTATAAACCAGTAGCCTGTATAAACCAGTAGCCTGTATAAACCAGTAGCCTGTATAAACCAGTAGCCTGTATAAACCAGCAGCCATGTATAAACCAGTAGCCTGTATAAACCAGTAGCCATGTATAAACCAGTAGCCTGTATAAACCAGTAGCCTGTATAAACCAGTAGCCTGTATAAACCAGTAGCCATGTATAAACCAGTAGCCTGTATAAACCAGTAGCCATGTATAAACCAGCAGCCATGTATAAACCAGCAGCCATGTATAAACCAGTAGCCTGTATAAACCAGTAGCCATGTATAACCCAGGAGCCTGTATAAACCAGTAGCCTGTATAAACCAGTAGCCTGTATAAACCAGTAGCCATGTATAAACCAGTAGCCTGTATAAACCAGTAGCCATGTATAAACCAGTAGCCATGTGTAAACCAGTAGCCATGTATAAACCAGTAGCCTGTATAAACCAGTAGCCTGTATAAACCAGTAGCCTGTATAAACCAGCAGCCATGTATAAACCAGCAGCCATGTATAAACCAGTAGCCTGTATAAACCAGTAGCCATGTCTAAACCAGTAGCCTGTATAAACCAGTAGCCTGTATAAACCAGTAGCCTGTATAAACCAGTAGCCATGTATAAACCAGTAGCCATGTATAAACCAGTAGCCTGTATAAACCAGTAGCCATGTATAAACCAGCAGACAGGTATAAACCAGTAGCCTGTATAAACCAGTAGCCATATATAAACCAGTAGCCATGTATAAACCAGTAGCCTGTATAAACCAGTAGCCTGTATAAACCAGTAGCCTGTATAAACCAGTAGCCTGTATAAACCAGTAGCCATGTATAAACCAGTAGCCTGTATAAACCAGTAGCCTGTATAAACCAGTAGCCATGTATAAACCAGTAGCCATGTATAAACCAGTAGCCTGTATAAACCAGTAGCCATGTATAAACCAGTAGCCATGTATAAACCAGCAGCCATGTATAAACTCGCATCCAAGCATATAACCAGTAGCCATGTATAGAACCAGTAGCTGTTTTAGAACCAGAGCGATGTAAAGAACCAATAGCCATGTATAACCAGTGGCCTTGTATAACCAGTAGCCATTTATAAACCAGCTGCCAAGTATAAAACCAGTAGCTATGTATAAACCAGTAGCCATGTGTAGAACCAGTATCCATGGATAGAACCATTAGCCGTGGATAGAACAAGCAGCCATGAATAGAACGAGTAGCCATGAATAGAACCAGTAGCCATGAATAGAACCAGTAGCCATGACTGGAACTAGTAGCCGTGTATAGAATCAGTAGCCATTAATAGAACCAGCAGCGATGAATAGAACCAGCAGCGATGAATAGAACCAGCAGCCATGGATAGAACCAGTAGCCATGGATAGAACCAGTAGCCATGGATAGAACCAGTAGCCTTTAATAGAACCAGCAGCGATGAATAGAACCAGTAGCCATGGATAGAACCAGTAGCCATGGATAAAACCAGTAGCCATGGATAGAACCAGCAGCCATGGATAGAACCAGTAGCCATGGATAGAACCAGTAGCCATAAATAGAACCAGTAGCCTTTAATAGATCCAGCAGCGATGAATAGAACCAGTAGCCATGGATAGAACCAGTAGACATGGATAGAACCAGTAGCCAGTAGGAGGGCGTAAAAAATATTGCTTATAATATCCAGCAAAGGTGACCAATCATTGCCCAATACACTTTGATAGGTGCTTAAGTTATCAAGCAAAGGTGACCAATCATTGCCCAATACACTTTGTTAGGTGCTTAAGTTATCAAGCAAAGGTGACCAATCATTGCCCAATACACTTTGTTAGGTGCTTAAGTTATCAAGCAAAGGTGACCAATCATTGCCCAATACACTTTGAGATTTGCTTCAGTTGTCCATCAAAGTTGACCATTCATTACAACATAACCTAAGATTCGTGCTTCAGCTGTCCAGCAAAGGTCACCTATCATTTCCCAATACACGTTCAAGGTTTACCTTAAAGTCAACTGAGCCACGGGCCTGATGACACGGCGTGCCGTCAAGCTGAAACTTGGCCTTCGGACACGTTGCCAAAGACAACACATTCTAACAAATTCTCAGATTCACCCACAAGCCCCCCACCCCCCAAAAATCTGGCCCCACCCCCTTCCTGTTTTTCCAAGGGGAAGTTGAAAGAAATATGGTGGCACCCATATCACGAAATAAAAATCCCGATATCTGCGCTAAATGAGATTTTCTTTTTTAAAAAAACGAAGTGGCTATTCGGACCCGGGTCCGAGAAGCTAAAGGTTGGGATTAAAATTTTTAAAAAATAATTAATTTTAGGGTGTAAGACAAAATTTGATATCAAATAAAAGATAATTGAATTGACAAAATGTTTTTAAACTTAATTCTTCAGTTTAACATAAATAAACTACGACAAATGACATCCGAATAGCATTGAGGCTAAAGGGACCCGGGTCCGAATAGCGGCGATGCGTTTCCGGTTCCATTGTGACTAAATGTTAAACTTTAGAAGTAAGTTGACCAACATATAGTCCAGTCAATGAAACATATCGTCCAGTCAATTATCTTTCATTTGATACCAAATTTCGTCTGACAAACCCTACAATAGTTTTTAAATATTTTTTAATAAACCGAAACTCTCACTTCTCGGACCCGGGTCCGAATAGCCGCAGCCTTTTAAAAACGAAGGTACGTTTGGTGCGTGATATTTTCTTCTCTTGTTGTTCTGAAATAGTTGGTGAAGTCAATCTGCCATGTAACATAGGGTGGGTCATTAGAAGATTCAGATAAGTCAGGGGCGTGGAAGAATGTACGGTTGTGAGACTTGGGGGGCGGAGGGGGGGGGGAATAGGGATTCTTACAAAGTGCATAGTTGGAATGCATGCTTTGTCCAGCTCTGACCCCTGACACCCCCCCCCCCCAACCCCCCCCCTGGGGGGGGGAGAATGTTGGGTTGGGGGGATGGGGGGGGGGGGGGGGGGGGGAATAGGGATTCTTACAAAGTGCATAGTTGGAATGCATGCTTTGTCCAGCTCTGACCCCTGACACCCCCCCCCCCAAACCTCCTCCATTGGTCGCTATTACATTTACATTGATCAAAGGATTTCTACCAAAATATTTTTTTAGGTGTTGCTTTCACTGGGAGCAAAGACCACGCGGCACATTTTGTCAGGTTCCGAGACCTCTGTGTTAGGCACTTTGTCCCACCTCTGACCTCTGTGTTAGGCACTTTGTCCCGCCTCTGACCTCTGTGTTAGGCACTTTGTCCCGCCTCTGACCTCTGTGTTAGGCACTTTGCCCCGCCTCTGACCTCTGTGTTAGGCACTTTGTCCCGCCTCTGACCTCTGTGTTAGGCACTTTGTTCCGCTTCTGACCTCTGTGTTAGGCACTTTGTTCCGCCTCTGACCTCTGTGTTAGGCACTTTGTCCCACCTCTGACCTCTGTGTTGGGCACTTTATCCTGCCTCTGACCTCTGTAGGCACTTTTTCCCATCTCTGACCTCTGTGTTGGGCACTTTATCCTGCCTCTGACCTCTGTAGGCACTTTATCCTGCCTCTGAATTTGCAAAATGCTACGCAGACGTCTTCGGTGGAAGCTGTTGAGTGTCCGCCCATGACTGGTATATGTGGTCCACGCTTCACTTAATGTAAAGATTTCTTTTTAAATCGGATTTTTGTTTTAGTGCCATTACAGTTTGAGTGCCGGGTCTAAATATTGACAGGAAAACCCCTGAAAGTGGCATTCATTTTTTGGAAGTGTGGCTGAAGGAAGCAGATGTGATTGTAAGGGGAATTTTTCTACAGCTATATCTACTAAGTTTATTTATAGGTAGCTCTGACGTCAGAGTCGTCTGTTAATCCAACCGACCGCGGTTTGAATACTTCCTTTGACGCTAGAAGTCTACGCTTGCGTATAGGCGCTGAACAAATGCTAACGTACGGAGGACCGACTAACTCGCGTTTGACGCTAGAGTTGTCGTAAGCCATGAGGCAATGCTAGCCCGTGTAGTGTTGTCGTAAGCCATGAGGCAATGCCAGCCCGTGGCCATGAATGGGTCTGAACACTGGTCTTACTGGTGCGAGGGGAACATTTATAGAGCCCGAAATAAACCTTAAATCTATAACGCATTTTGTTTGATTAGCTGACTGGATCTGGCATCGTTATAGATAAGAGACACATTGGGCGGGTGCAGTGCACAATGCGCACGAATCGAGGATTGAGTAGAGGGGTATCAAAACTTAACTCTGGTTTTCACCGCGGTCTCTGCGGGTTTGCGTTCAGACTTGATCAGAAACTATCAATCTATATTCTGGGCACTCAGTCTATTGCGATGCCCTTAAAGCAATATACAAACATGCATTATACACACACACACACACACACACATATATATAGTTATGGGGATTTTTCGACTGCTATTTCTTCAAAGTTTATTTATAGGTTGTCCTAGTTTCCAACTGACTCACTCACCCACGCACAGACCAGACCAACCCGCGTCAGCCCATTAAGTGGACATTTAGTCGGTGGGTTGAATTGCTGCCATGACGTAAACGCCCAATAACGATGTATTTTCCGGACTTCCGGTCGTAACGGTAGAAAGGTAATGGAGGTGTAATGTTTTTAATTTGGAAATATCTCTCCCAGAAACCGCACTCGTTCGATCCGATTCATACATTTGATCCGATACACACATTTGATGAGGTACACACATTTGATCTGATACACACATTTGATCCGATACACACATTTGATCCGATACACACATTTGATGAGGTACACACATTTGATCTGATACACACATTTGATCTGATACACACATTTGATCTGATACACCCATTTGATCAGGTACACACATTTGATCTGATACACACATTTGATCTGATACACACATTTGATCAGATGCACACATTTGATGAGGTACACACATTTGATGAGGTACACACATTTCTTCTTCTTCTTCTTCTATATCTTAAGGGCCCACGATCAATTTATTGATCATTTTGGCTCCTATGCATGTAGATGGGATTTGCAATGTTTCTGTTACTGGTGGTGATGAGGAAATTATGCACTAGGGGTTTGAAGGCTTGAGGCAATAGACACAAATGTGTCTAGTGTTGTCGCCTCAACTGTTCCTTTTGAAAGATGGTTCCAGTCCCTGATTGTCTTGGGCAGGAATGAGCAGCTCCTATACTGGCTTCTTGCTGGTATGAGCCTGAATTGCCTGTCATGGCCTCGTCGCTGTCTATGGGGGAGAGGGACGAGTTTCTGTTTAATACTGGAACAGTGGACCAGCCCATTATTTATCTTGTACATCATGGAGAGCCTGGATTGTCGTCGTCGTTTCTCCAATGGTGACCAGCCTAGTGTTTCTAGCATGCTGCCAACACTAGAGGTATTCCTGTAGCGGTTTAGGACAAAGCGTGCTGCTCGTCGCTGGACCGCCTCCAACCTGTCAATGCTCTTCTGGGTAAATGGGTCCCAGACTGAAGATGCATAATCTAAAATCGGACGGATAAAGGCTTTATATGCTCTTTCTTTCACACAGGAGTTGCCAATCTTTAGATTTCGCCTTAAGAACCCCAAGGCTTGGTTTGCTTGGTTACATACATTGTTAATATGCTCGTCCCAGCGGACCTCTCTTTGAATGGTAACACCCAGGTACTTTACGGAGGAAACTTGCTCAAGAATATGGCCGTGCAGTTTGTATTGGTAGTGTAGAGGAGTACAACTTCTAGAGATTGATAGTGTCTGGCACTTGGCAGGGTGAAATTCCATGTCCCAGCTCATCTCCCACTCAGCTAACAGATTGAGATCCTGTTGTAGCTGGTCCTGGTCAGATCTGTTGGCGATCGTCCTATACACTGCTGTGTCATCTGCAAACAGTCTTGCCTGTGATGTCAGTTTCTCCGGTAGGTCATTAATGTATGCTAGGAACAAACAGGGGCCCAGGACTGATCCCTGGGGGACCCCTGACTTCACATTGACAAAGGAGGAGCTTGTACCGCCCACCACTACTGCTTGGCGTCGGTGGCTGAGGAAGCTAGAGATCCATGTTTTAGTGGTGCCTTGAATCCCATATATCTGGAGTTTGTGTAGAAGCAAACTATGATTCACCCGGTCAAATGCTTTTGCGAAGTCCATTACTAGCACGTCAGTCTGCTTGTGGTTCTCCAGATTGGTCATCAAGTCTTCTACAAATTCGAGAAGCTGGGTCTCACATGACCTATTGACTCGGAAGCCATGTTGACAGTCATTGAGTATATTTTGGCTTTCAAGATGCTTCATGACAGAGCTTACGATTATGTGCTCCAACAGTTTGCAGACGACGCTAGTGAGGGATATCGGACGATAGTTGGCAGGGTCGGAATGCTCCCCTTTCTTGTAAATTGGAGTGACATGCGCTGTTCTCCAGTCTGCTGGAACATTTCCTGTGCATAGTGACGATTGGAAGAGGATTGTCAGTGCAGGAGCGATTTCTTTGGCTAATTCTTTGAGCACTCGTGGTTTAATGTTGTCAGGACCACATGCTTTGTAAGGGTTAATGGTATTGAGGAGGGCAAACACACCTTGTTCTGATATCTGGATATCTCCCATGATAGGATAGGCTCTGTTCATCATTTTGGTCTTCAGAAGGAACTCAGTCTCAGAGTACTCTCTACCGTCACCAAAGACCGACTGGAACTGCTGATTGAGTATCTCCGCCTGTGCTTTTGGGTCAGATGTCAATTGGCCATCCCACCTCAAGGGGGAAACTCCAGCGTTTGAGGACTTTTGGTGTTTCACATAGCTCCAGAAGCGCTTGTTCTTGACATCTTTGGTCGGGGTGTCTTCCTCTGAGAAGATGCCGTTCATGTAGTTCCAATATGATCTACGCAATAAGCGTTGAATGGTTCGGCGGAGTCTCAGTACCTCCTCTCTCAGTTCCATCGAGCCATTTTTCTTCATGCGTTTGTATTGGCGGTCTCTCCTGTGGATGATTTGATCTAATACACACATTTGATCCGATGCACACATTTGATGAGGTACACACATTTGATCTGATACACACATTTGATCAGGTACACACATTTGATCCGATGCACACATTTGATCCAATACACACATTTGATCCGATGCACACATTTGATCAGGTACATACATTTGATCCGATACACACATTTGATCCGATACGCACATTTGATCCGATGAACACATTTGATCCGATGCACACATTTGATCTGATACACACATTTGATCCGATACACACATTTGATCCGATGCACACATTTGATCCGATACACACATTTGATCCGATACACACATTTGATCCGATACACACATTTGATCCGATGCACACATTTGATCCGATGCATATATTTGATCCGATACACACATTTGATCCGATGCACACATTTGATCCGATGCATATATTTGATCCGATACACACATTTGATCCGATACACACATTTGATCAGGTAAATAGATTTGATTCTTCTTCTCTTTTTTTTACATTTTAAATATGAGGAACTACGTGTTTTACAAGTTTCCATCGCTACAGATTTCAAGATATAGACAAAACGGTGGGTACATTACATGAGGATATTCATATCCCAAACCAGGGCTGTGCCGAGGAACATTACATGAGGATATTCATATCCCAAACCAGGGCTGTGCCGAGGAACATTACATGAGGATATTCATATCCCAAACCAGGGCTGTGCCGAGGAACATTACATGAGGATATTCATATCCCAAACCAGGGCTGTGCCGAGGAACATTATATGAGGATATTCATATCCCAAACCAGGGCTGTGCCGAGGAACATTACATGAGGATATTCATATCCCAAACCAGGGCTGTGCCGAGGAACATTAAATGGAAAAAGGGTCTCCCGGGGGACGGACAAGTATAATGACGACCCCCCAGAGGCGTAGCGAAGGTGTTTGGCGCCCGGGGACAAGATTCGCGCCCGGGGACAAGAGCCATTTTAAAGCGCCCTTTTTTCTTCTTTTCAACTCTCAAACCCATTATTTTTTCCAATAATATAATATCAAAGCACATTTTGGCGCCCCTAACTAGCTTGCACCCGGGGACATTGGGCCCCCCTGCCCCCCTCGCTACGCCTCTGCGACACCCCCCCCCCCCACACACCTTCCTGGCACACTGCCATGTCTCAAAAAAACCCAAAGAATCAATTGACAGATTAAAACTTGGTGTCTAAATTATTCTTTTAACTTAAGGAAGTTCTTGGTCTACCATTTTCCGACAATCCAGTTCAAGGGAAATAAAAAAATGTCGATGTACTCAAACAATTACATCAAGACATCAGCTGTAAATTAGATTTCTTCGGTTTTCCAAAAAAAAAAAAAAAACAGATTTTTTTTACTAACCACGATGAAAAGTGGGAAATGATTTTCTTCACAGTTTTCAATAGCGTTACATGGATGTTATGATCTGGCTTCATTAGCGTTACATGGATGTTATGATCTGGCTTCATTAGCATTACATGGATGTTATGATCTGGCTTCATTAGCGTTATATGGATGTTATGATCTGGCTTCAATAGCGTTACATGGATGTTATGATCTGGCTTCAATATCGTTATATGGATGTTATGATCTGGCTTCAATAGCGTTACATGGATGTTATGATCTGGCTTCAATAGCGTTACATGGATGTTATGATCTGGCTTCAATAGCGTTACATGGATGTTATGATCTGGCTTCAATAGCGTTACATGGATGTTATGATCTGGCTTCAATAGCGTTACATGGATGTTATGATCTGGCTTCAATAGCGTTACATGGATGTTATGATCTGGCTTCAATAGCGTTACATGGATGTTATGATCTGGCTTCAATAGCGTTACATGGATGTTATGATCTGGCTTCAATAGCGTTACATGGATNCCCCCCCCCCCACACACCTTCCTGGCACACTGCCATGTCTCAAAAAAACCCAAAGAATCAATTGACAGATTAAAACTTGGTGTCTAAATTATTCTTTTAACTTAAGGAAGTTCTTGGTCTACCATTTTCCAACAATCCAGTTCAAGGGAAATAAAAAAATGTCGATGTACTCAAACAATTACATCAAGACATCAGCTGTAAATTAGATTTCTTCGGTTTTCCAAAAAAAAAAAAAAACACAGATTTTTTATATTGCATTGTAAAACATAGGAAATTTCACATGATTGAAATGATTTTTGAATCAGCCAACAAAGACAAATTGTAAAAAGTTTATACTTTTTTTAAGTGGAAAAAAAAGAATTCCAAACATTGGAAAGTATAATGTATAGTCTAGTAAATTGTGACATCTGCCGGGTCTAGTACAATGTGACATCTGCCGGGTCTAGTATAATGTGACATCTGCCGGGTCTAGAACAATGTGACATCTACCGGATCAAGTACAATGTGACATCTGCCTGGTCTAGTACGATGTAACATCTGCCTGGTCTAGTACAATGTGACATCTGCCGGTTCTAGTACAATGTGACATCTGCCGGGTCTAGTGCAATGTGACATCTGGCGGGTCTAGTACAATGTGACATCTGCCTGGTCAAGTACAGTGTGACATCTGCCGGGTCTAGAACAATGTGACATCTGCCTGTTCTAGTTCGATGTGACATCTGCCTGGTCTAGTATAATGTGACATCTGCCTGGTCTAGTATAATGTGACATCTGCCTGGTCTAGTATAATGTGACATCTGCCTGGTCTAGTACAATATAACATCTGCCTGGTCTAGTACAATGTGACATCTGCCTGGTCTAGTACAATGTGACAACTGCCTGGTCTAGTACAATGTGACATCTGGCGGGTCTAGTACAATGTGACATCTGCCTGGTCAAGTACAGTGTGACATCTGCCGGGTCTAGAACAATGTGACAACTGCCTGTTCTAGTTCGATGTGACATCTGCCTGGTCTAGTATAATGTGACATCTGCCTGGTCTAGTATAATGTGACATCTGCCTGGTCTAGTATAATGTGACATCTGCCTGGTCTAGTACAATGTGACATCTGCCTGGTCTAGTACAATATAACATCTGCCTGGTCTAGTACAATGTGACATCTGCCTGGTCTAGTACAATGTGACATCTGCCTGGTCTAGTACAATGTGACAACTGTCTGGTCTAGTACAATGTGACAACTGCCTGGTCTAGTACAATGTGACATCTGCCTGGTCTAGTACAATGTGACATCTGCCTGGTCTAGTACAATGTGACATCTGCCTGGTCTAGTACAATGTGACATCTGCCTGGTCTAGTACAATGTGACATCTGCCTGGTCTAGTACAATGTGACATCTGCCTGGTCTAGTACAATGTGACAACTGCCTGGTCTAGTACAATGTGACAACTGCCTGGTCTAGTACAATGTGACATCTGCCTGGTCTAGTACAATGTGACATCTGCCTGGTCTAGTACAATGTGACAACTGCCTGGTCTAGTACAATGTGACATCTGCCTGGTCTAGTACAATGTGACATCTGCCTGGTCTAGTACAATATAACATCTGCCTGGTCTAGTATAATGTGACATCTGGCTGGTCTAGTATAATGTGACATCTGCCTGGTCTAGTACAATGTGTCATCTGCCTGGTCTAGTACAATGTGACATCTGCCTGGTCTAGTACAATGTGTCATCTGCCTGGTCTAGTACAATGTGACATCTGCCTGGTCTAGTACAATGTGACATCTGCCTGGTCTAGTACAATGTGACATCTGCCTGGTCTAGTACAATGTGACAACGGCCGGGTCAAGTACAAACCAGTAATACGGTTACAACTGTTGTCAACAAAGGCTTACCTAACGGCGTTTTATTTTCTTAATTAAGTCAGTTCTCTATTTGTTTAAATTTAGAAATTAGAATTTGACATTTAGGAATGCACGTGAAAACCTGGACTTCGCAAGTGCGCCGAGAATGAAACGGTTGTAAGGATTGGAGGAGCCAAAAATAACGGTGATGAAGTTCTTTACTGGAGTAACACGGTGTTCATGTTAAAATGAATATTAATTATAAAGTATGACTCGGGGATGACGGCTCTTCTGATTGGTCAGCTAAAAATAGCTGAGCGCGGATCGTGCGTTCATGTCTCCTGGCGACGACGCAACCCAATAAAAACAAATTGGAAGCCAATGTGGCCGGCTCCAACATTCTATAAAACAGGTCTATTCATTGCTTACAACAAAAGAGGGGGAGGAAGGGGGGCGCTCATGTGTTTTGGGTCTAGCCCCCACCTATTCCCACCCACCCTCACTTCACACATACGTTTTTTGTTCCCATTTGCATCCCCCCCCCCCACATGTCTTTTGTAAAGACCCAGGAAAGACGATGTGAGAAGCGTTACAGCATTAAATAAAGTTTTTCGGGTCATTGGCCAATCGGCTTAAGCGTAGGGCGACAAGGGTGGGTGTACGTGTGGTGGTGGGATCCAATAACCTGTTGTCTCGCGCGTATGTAGAAAAGGATGCCGTAATGCCTGAACACATAATAAAAGTATAAACTACTTGAGTTCCAGACTGAAGGAATTTCTCCCACACAAAGGGGGTTTCCCGAACTAAATGCGTCTTTGGAATGTTTAAAAATAGACCCCGTGGAAAAACTGGTACATGGTGTATATCATGATTGATAGGTATATTATAGGATCTCAACAAAAGATGACGTTATTGGGGCAGGCAATATTAACATGTCCATGATATAGGACGCCCTGGTTTCAATTGGGAGTAAGCTTGAGTTTCAAAGGGTCAAAGCCGAAGTCTAGAAATAATTTTAGCAAATACCGATGTAGGATGGTTAAAGTAGATCAGATCTAAGGATGTAAGAATGTAAGGATGAAAGGATGTACGATCTGCTCTGATGGTTAAACAGATACATTCCGAGACATACCCCCCCCCTTTCTCTCTCTCCTTTTTATTACTACTATTATGTATACGGTTGATGGGATACGGTAGGTGGGCAATGGTAGGTGGGTCATGGTAGGTGGGACATGGTTGGTGGGGCATGGTAGGTGGGGCATGGTAGGTGAGGCATGGTAGGTGGGACATGGTAGGTGGGGCATGGTAAGTGGGACATGGTGGGTGGGGCATGGTGGATGGGGCATGGTAGGTGGGGCATGGTAGGTGGGCATGGTAGGTGGGGCATGGTGGGGGGGGCATGGTAAGTGGGGCATGGTGGGGGGGGCATGGTGGGTG
>CAXITT010000919.1:151097-165450 GCA_964033795.1 Lymnaea stagnalis | reverse complement strand
TGTCTTGGGCTGGCTTGTATTGTGGTGGCCTGTATTGGGTTGGCCTGTATTGGGGTGGCCTGTATTGGGATGGCCTGTATTGGGTTGGCCTGTATTGGGATGGCCTGTATTGGGATGGCCTGTATTGGGGTGGCCTGTATTGGTATGGCCTGTATTGGGATGGCCTGTATTGGGATGGCCTGTATTGGGGTGGCCAATAGATCATTGTTAAAGCATTTATTTGACGCGTGTCTTGCAACCTTTTTTTGTTGTGTTTCAACAGTGAACGCAGTCGAACGATTCACTGTGCTCTTCGCTGTGTTGTTCATCGCTGTGCTCTGTGTCAGCCACGCTCAGTCAGACATTTGGAACTATGAAATGCGTGGTATGTAATTCTTTATCAATTTTGTGTCTCTAAACTTGCCAACCAGGCATCATTAGCCACAAAGATCAAGTTATTCGAATCATGGCCTTATCGTAATGTAACGTTATTTTTGATGATTTCAGATCCCCCGCCCCCTTCTTTTCCCCCATGGTCATAAATTAATCACACAGTCTAGAGCCCCATAATACAGTGACACAAGCTCATGACTCCCCACCAACTCCCTTTTTTAAAAAAAAATGTGACGTCATTTATGGAGGGTCCCATTGCCTTTCTATGTTGATGTGTCTTCTCGGGCTGTCCATTCCCCATTACAAACGCTTAAATTTCACCATACACCTGCATTACAATTCGTCCCCACCAGGCAGCCATAACGTTCCCCGCTACAACAAGCATCTTAAAATAATACTAATAATAAAAAGCAGTGGTTCTCATGCCCTGTCACCAGACTACAAGGACCACCCTTGCCTACGCCCGTGTGAGGACGGCGGTCCGGTCCGGGTCTGCAAGTACGAGTGGATCGTTGAGAACTACTACGTGCTGTCCAAGGCGTGCCACGGCTGCCCATACAACCTGTCGCACTGCTCCATGCCCCACTGCATTGCCGCCGACGGCTTCGGGCGTGGCATCAAGGTGGCCAATAGGATGATGCCTGGACCAGGTATTCAGGTCAGTAGCTCAACTTTGAGAATGGTTTGTTTTTTTATTTAAAAATTGTGTCTATTTTTTTTTTAATATTCTTATGTACAGTAAATTTTTGCAATAGAGCCCTAAAAAGTATACCTTAATATTTTTTTTTTAGTTAACTTGGCTGAAAAGGTTCACAATAATTTGTACATATTTTATATCTAAGAAAATCCGGCTTTCTGATTTTTTTAAAAGTATTTGGCTTAATGATTATGTGATTAATTGCCTAGGTGATTTTAGAGGTGATATTATTATTTCGGCGGTTGCCTGATTATTTATTCATTGATTATTTTGGTGATTGTCTGATTATTTATAGATTGTGTCATCTAGGTGATTGTCTGATTATTTACTGATTGATTATTTCGGTCACTTTCTGATTATTCACCGATTGATTATCAAGGTTATTTCCTGATTATTCACCGATCGATTCCTCAGGTGTGTGAGGGGGACACGATTGAGGTGACCGTCGACAACCGCCTCGAGTCGTCAGAAGGGACGAGCATCCACTGGCACGGCATCCTGCAGCACGACACACAGTACATGGACGGCGTCGCCATGGTCACGCAGTGCCCGATACCGTTCAACGCCAAGTTCACCTACAGGTCAGTAGCGCTGACCAACTGTCCAGTCGAGTTGGTCCGGAGCCAGTAGCGCTGACCAACTGTCCAGTCGAGTTGGTCCGGAGCCAGTATGTTAGCGCTGACCAACTGCCCAGTCGAGTTGGTCCGGAGCCAGTAGCGCTGAACAACTGCCCAGTCGAGTTGGTACGGAGTCAGTCCGGAGTCAGTAGAGACTGGGACCTACTGACTCCTGCACTCTGGTGCCCGTGTTTTTTTCTTTAATTACGAAAAATGAAGACATATGCTCGTCCACACAATGTGTATGTGTCATGTTGGCTCGTCCACATAATGTGTATGTGTCATGTTGGCTCGTCCACATAATGTGTATGTGTCATGTTGGCTCGTCCACACAATGTGTATGTGTCATGTTGGCTCGTCCACATAATGTATATGTGTCATGTTGGCTCGTCCACATAATGTATATGTGTCATGTTGGCTCGTCCACATAATGTATATGTGTCATGTTGGCTCGTCCACATAATGTATATGTGTCATGTTGGCTCGTCCACATAATGTATATGTGTCATGTTGGCTCGTCCACATAATGTATATGTGTCATGTTGGCTCGTCCACATAATGTATATGTGTCATGTTGGCTCGTCCACATAATGTATATGTGTCATGTTGGCTCGTCCACATAATGTATATGTGTCATGTTGGCTCGTCCACATAATGTATATGTGTCATGTTGGCTCGTCCACATAATGTATATGTGTCATGTTGGCTCGTCCACATAATGTATATGTGTCATGTTGGCTCGTCCACACAATGTGTATGTGTCATGTTGGCTCGTCCACACAATGTGTATTTGGCATGTTTGCTCGTCCACACAATGTGTATGTGTCATGTTGGCTCGTCCACTCAATGTGTTTGTGTCATGTTGGCTCGTCCATGCCATGTTTTCTTGGATTTATTTTCGAGACTCCATTCCCAGCTCTGAACTTATACAACTTGTTTCCCCACAGGTTCCTAGCGTCCAGCCACGGCACCCACTTCTGGCACGGCCACGCCGGGACTCAGCGAGCTGACGGCCTATACGGTCCACTCGTCATCAGACGTCCGCCTGGACGCGAGCATCAACTCAGCCTGTACGACTACGACCTGCCCGAGCACGTCATTGACGTCACGGACTGGACCATCGACATGACGACCAACAGGCTGGCGAAGTACGTCCACTTCGACTACGACAACAAACCTGAGCTCATGTTGATTAACGGTAGGTCCCTTACGTCCGGTAGGTCACATGCGTTGTGTTATCACTTGCGTTCGGTAGGTCACTTAAGCTCGGTAGGTCACTTAAGCTCGGTAGGTCACTTAAGTTCGGTATGTCCCTTACGTTTGGTAGGTAACTTACGTCCTGTAGGTCTTTTACTTTCGGTAGGTCCCTAAAGTCTGGTGGATCCCTTACGTCTGGTAGGTCCCTTACGTCCGACCTGTGGATTAATCAATTCATTGGTCATTTCCTTTTGTTTTGGGTTTAAGAATGAAGTTTATCATGACGGAAGCCAGGTTTTCAGAGAAGAATGCCACACAACATGGCATATGAGGGACCCGGCATATGAGGGACCTGGCATATGGGGGACCTGGCATATGGGGGACCGTGTAAAGGAGACAGTGGTCGATTGGGGAATCACAGTCCGGCTTGCTCTAAGTTTTGTGTGATGCCTCGGAGCTGGACGTTACTTATTCCACAGACATTCTTCAAGTCAGGGGTAGGCAACCTTAGGTCTACATCTCGGACTTGGCACAAACGGCGATTTTTCATGACAGTTAGCAGGCGGAATATAAAAAAAAAATAAATACTTAAATGATTTTGTTTAAATGCTGCATGAAAGTCCACGTGTTGATTGTTGCAATGTGTGTAAAGATTGAACATCTAATTTCGTTCAATGTGATCGAAAGCTGAACCAAACCCATGCTGTGTTGGACCGTCGATTTATGTGTACCAAAACATTCATTGCTAACAATCTAATTGCATCTGCCATGTTCTGCGATTAAATTATACATTCCCTACAACGCCCCCACCCCCTTTTCCAAACCAAAAATCCAATCTCCCAGAGGCCAAGATTTCAATCTCAAATACTTGACGTAACTCACTAATCATTCAATCTGGAATGTTTGTAACAAAGGGCGTGGCAATAGGTTTAAGTTAAACGACAAGTTTAAAGAAGCTGACTGAGAGTTAGCTGACTGAGTCTTAGTTGACTTAGACTTGGCTTATTTAGACTTGGCTGACTTAGACTTGGCTGACTAGGACTTGGCTGACTAAGACTTGTCTGACTTAGACTTGGCTGACTTAGACTTGGCTGACTTAGACTTGGCTGACTTAGACTTGGCTGACTTAGACTTGGCTGACTAAGACTTGGCTGACTAAGACTTGGCTGACTAAGACTTGGCTGACTAAGGCTTGGCTGACTTAGACTTGGCTGACTTAGACTTGGCTGACTAAGACTTGGCTGACTTAGACTTGGCTGACTTAGACTTGGCTGACTTAGACTTGGCTGACTTAGACTTGGCTGACTTAGACTTGGCTGACTTAGACTTGGCTGACTTAGACTTGGCTGACTTAGACTTGGCTGACTTAGACTTGGCTGACTTAGACTTGGCTGACTTAGACTTGGCTGACTTAGACTTGGCTGACTTAGACTTGGCTGACTTAGACTTGGCTGACTTAGACTTGGCTGACTTAACAGTTTGCTTAGTTCTGTGTCCGTTCTTGATATCAGTTTGTCTTGTTGTAAGATCTCGACACTCTTGCCGTCCAGGATGACCAACGATCTCGACACTCTTGCCGTCCAGGATGACCAACGATCTCGACACTCTTGCCGTCCAGGATGACCAACGATCTCGACATTCTTGCCGTCCAGGATGATCAAAGACCTACATGCCCAATGACCTTTGGTTAGGGAAAATGACTAAGTAGAACACCAAAGTAGTTCTTCCACGGTTCGGTGACTCTTGTCTCCCCCTTACACCCCCCCCCCCCTAAATAAAAATCGGTGACAAACCAGGCCGGGAACGACAAAATCTCTTAGGCAATCTAGCATAATAATTATGTCAACTGTGTACACACACACACACACAGATACCAACACATAGATATTTACACACATAGAACACAAACACATGAAAAGGCCTTGGCATCTAGTTTGGTTCCTGGCTAGGATAATGAAAATGATTAGAAGAAGACACAGATGATTGAAAAAAATAATAAAATGTGATTTTTTAAAAAACAACACAATTTTAGGTAAACTCTGACTGAAGTGACCCACTTCTTACCACCACCACCACTACTACCACCACCACCACCACTAGATCTCTGACTATATCTAATCGGTGAGCCTTACTCAGACTTGTACGGGTAGGGAACAGATCTATAACTACGCGGTTATCGGTCGGTTTTTGTGACACCCTGGTGTGTCGCAAAGATTCGCAGGTAGGAAAATTGTTGAAAACCGCTGCTAAAACCTAAGAACTGGCCAAATGTCCTATCACTTTCAGTAGATCTGTCCAAATGTCCTTTCACTGTCAGTAGATCTGGCCGGATGCCCTGTGACTGTCAGTTGCTCTGACCATAGATCCAGTCACAGTCAGTAGTTCTGACCCCATTACTACTATAAATCAACATCACTTCCACTTCCAGGTAAGGGACAGCACCAAGCATTCAGAAATGACACGGCCAATACAACACACTACACGCCCAGGTCAGACTTCTCTGTGACCCCAGGCAAGAAGTACAGGTTCAGGGTCATCTGTAGTGCCATCATGAACTGTCCCATTCAGGTAACGACGACATTTTGTGGACCATCTCTACTTTGCAGGTATCTTTACAAATGTTGAAATTAATCAAGAACCAATTCGACAAAAACTAAGGACCTAATCCATATCCCTAAGATCCATCCAGTCCCTCTGCCAAGCTGTGGATAGACTCATCCGCGTTCAGACTACCCCCCCCCCACACACACACACACCAACAAACCCACGCCCTTTGTATGGATCAGCCCATGAGATATTATTGACAATGTATGATCAGTAAATGTTTAAATTGTCAAAAAGTATATCATTAATACAAGATTGCATAAGCCATCAACATCAATCTCACTTTGATATTCAACAGTCAATCAGTCTGACTTTGGTATTCAAGTAAATTCAACAGCCATCAGTCTCACTTTGATATTCAACAGTCATCAGTCTTACTTTGGTATTCACCAGTCATTAGTCTCACTTTGATATTCTACAGTCAATCAGTCTCACTTTGGTATTCAAGTAAATTCAACAGTCATTAGTCTCACTTTGATATTCAACAGTCATCAGTCTTACTTTGGTATTCACCAGTCATTAGTCTCACTTTGATATTCTACAGTCAATCAGTCTCACTTTGGTATTCAAGTAAATTCAACAGTCATTAGTCTCACTTTGATATTCAACAGTCATCAGTCTCACTTTGATATTCAATAGTCATCAGTCTCACTTTGATTTGATATTCAACAGTCATCAGTCTCACTTTGGAGTCTCACTTTGGTTTTCAACAGTCATCAGTCTCATTTTGATGTCTCACTTTGGTATTCAACAGTCATCAGTCTCACTTTGGTTTTTAACAGTCATCAATCTCACTTTGGTATCCAACAGTCATTAGTCTCACTTTGCTATTCAACCGTCATCAGTCTCACCTTGGTGTCTCACCTTGCTATTCCACAGTTCTCCATCGATGACCACACGATGACCATCATCTCCTCAGACGGTAACGACATTGAACCTTTCGTCACCGATTCATTTACCATCTACGGTGGTGAGCGCCTGGACTTTGTGCTCTTTGCTGACAAGGACGCCGCGCTGAGGTCAGACACCTGCCGTCTATAGTCCATGCACGTTTGTTATGTAACTTAGTGTACATGTACACGTTATCACAGGGTGGTATTGAGATTAGCGTGTGCGTGTAAGAGGGAGGGTGTGGTTATGCTGTGTGAGCTGCAAGCACGGGTAGGGTAATGGCAGTTAGGTGAGTCCCGAGGTCAGCTCAATATTTTCCTGTCACAAGACCAGATGAGTGGGTCTCATTCCATCTGGTTTGCTGGCCAGATAACCAATACATTGTGACAGACTCCTCCATGGTTTAGATTTCAAAGAGATCATAGGCGTAGATATTGTTATTTTGTTTCTCTAATACATTTCGAAGATACCGGTGCACCAGAAATTATAGTTATAGAAATAATAAGTTTCTTATGAAAAATATGATACTGTTTTAAAAAATATTAAGCATTATATAATTTAGTTTACTATTGAATGAACTATTTACATTAAAATAACTTATAAGAAAAGATATAGCATTCTAATCTATACATGTTTTTCTCCTCACAAAACATAAATTACCATGACAACATAAAATTAATTTAAATAAAGGGAGACCACTACTCAGGACAGATGAGTGCTTTCCCTTTAATGACGTCAAGACATCTTAAGGGTTTCTCAAGTTTCTGCAAATGTCATCTTTTAATGTCGTCGTCTCCAGGAATTACTGGATCCGAGTTCGTGGATACAACAACTGTGCCAACAGGAAGGCCTCCCAGACGGCCATTTTGAAATACTTCGGCGCCCCAGATGAGCTGCCCCCCGGGCCGACTCGCTGGGAGGACGGCATCCGTGCTGGAATTGTAAGTATGTTAGTGAGAGCCGACACGGGGGCTGGGCCGGGCACCCGGAAATACCGAGTATTAGCACATTTGTCTGAACGAACGGAAAATTCTTGTTTTCTATAATGTCTTCCATCCAATGGGGAATTTTTTAATTTTTTTTTTTTTAAAAGTCCATGCATAGAACCAGTTCATCTTCTTTTTGATAATTTTCTTTATATTTTATATTTTCCTTAAACACTAACGCATATAGCTCCGCTCCGTGTATGCTTTTTGTTATGTTTATGGGGTAGGGCAGTGGTTATCAAACTGTGGGTCACGACTCCTTTGGGGTCGCCTGAAAAAAATATCTAAGAGTCCTTCTTGAATTTCAGCTAATTCAGGCGGGGTTGATGTGTAAAATGGGCACTTTTTATTATTTTAAGTAATTAAAAAATTTAAATAGAATTTCCAGTGCTGGGACTAGCTGCCCCCCTGGTCAAAGCCTGAAAATGTCGCCCCCAAAACACATAGAAAAAAGGGTGCCGCCGAGGCGAAGGGGTCTCTTGCGCCCTTCGTCTTCGTGGAGTAAATAGAATTCTATGGTTTGATTCACATTTAAGATCACATCTGAAGACGACTTTGGTACTAATGTTGGCGCCCCGGGGGGAGTGCCGACCTTGACCACCCGACCCCCTTTTTTTTGCCACAAGGCCCCAACCATAATCATAAAATAACAATGTTTTCAACAAACTTGACGAGATTCTGCCCGTACAAAGCAAAGCATCACAGAAATTTAACCACATAGCAAAAAGTTGGTGCTGTTCGAGGAACAGATTTAATCTTGTGCAAAAAAATTATTTTCCGCTCAGAATTTGTTTGAAAAGTTTACAAAAAATGTGTGTAGAGGGATGCAGAAAGGGGTGGGAATGGGGGATGGCATAAATCTGATTAAACTTAACCAACCTTTTTTCCTTCTCAGCATCTCAATCCGGCATTTCCCATCCCGCCCAACGACACGGTCGAGTTCAAGGACATGAAGGCCGTCGACCCCGATGACGACACGCTGACCTCACCGCCCAACAGAACCATCTACCTGGCGATCGACTTCGTCCCCATCGACAACCTCCGCTCCCACAACCTGGCCTACTACCCTTTCAAAGCCAGCAACAAGTTCTACTCGCCCCAGGTCAACTGGATCTCCTCCCAGATGCCTCCCTCACCTCCCCTCTCCCAGTACGATGACGTCCCCCAGGTACGTTCGTTTGTTTCCATGGTTACTGTCTTACGTGTCTGTACGTCTTCAAAAATGCATGTTTTTTTTAATGTTAAATACGGTATGTTAATTTAATTTAAAAATAACTATGACGTCGGCACAGTCCTTAAATACATTGACCTCCTGACCTTAATTTGTTTTTGTTCTGGTCATTGTTATACTTTGGACTTGTTTGAACAAGAAGAAATCCATCGTGGAAGTCGAGGTGGGGCTGACACAAACTCTAGCTACGCCACTGGCTTTATCTACATTATTTTAATAACATTTTTATTGTTACAGTAAAGTCATGACATCAGGAGTTCTCGAGGAAGGGGTGCAGGGAGACCCTGAAAATCCGGTTCATTTTGCATTATAATTATCGGAAGATATGTTTTGAAACTGAATTCAGTTATTGGGAAATGTTTCAAATCATGGGAGTGTGCGGCACTGCAAAAAAAAAAAAAAATGGGAAAAGTTTCAAATCATGGGGGTGTGGGGCACTGAAAAAAAAAAAAAAAAAAAAAAAAGATTTAAGAACCCTTGAACGACACACTCAGTGACTTACATAGCTTCGGGAGGGAGGAGGGGGTGGCCGCTGTTGTTGTTCGTTATGTGTACTGATGAGTCGTATTCATTTCATAGCGTGTCAAAGTGACACATTTACCTCGGAGGTGAAGGCCGAGACCTCTTATACTATTTATAGCATCGACCAGACAGTACATAAAAAAAAAAAAAAGTTCCACTCTGTGAATTTCATGATATTTATTTGTGCGTTGTTGTTGTTTTTACTGATCATGAGTTGATACCTTGTGCATATTCAACATTCATCCTGCAGGATCTGTACTGCAATGCCGAGACTGTGCAGAAGCAGTGCACCAAAGAGTGGTGCGCATGCGTGCACATGTACGAGGTGGCGCTGGGCGATCTCGTGGAGCTGGTCGTGGTTGACGAGGGCAAGCCATCGCACGCCTACCACCCTTTGCATCTCCATGGCCACAGATTCAGGGTGATGGGCATGGGAAAGGTAGGCGGACAAGCTGACCATATGGGGGATGTGATGGGGTAGGTGGACAAACTGACCACGTCGTGGCGATGGGTGGGGTAGGTGGACAAAGTGACCACATCGGGGTGATGGGCATGGGAACTGTAGGCGGACAAGCTGACCATATGGGGGATGTGATAGGTGGACAAACTGACCACATCGGGGTGATGGGTGGGGTAGGTGGACAAACTGACCACATCGGGGTGATAGGCATGGGAAATGTAGGCGGATCTACCTACCCCAAGTCCGACTTTCAAATAAATCAGAGCAAAAAAAGTTGTTAGGCAGAGTTGTTGATCTTAAAAAGCTCTAAGAGTCTTCCACTTTCTGATATAGATTTCGATGTTTCTAATTTCATAGTTCACCATGAAACCAGAAGATATCACAATAACCTCACCCTATCCTAACCCTATCCTTAGGAGTATAAGTATAAGCAATCTCACATTATCAATCATACCAAAATAAACTGAGAAATGGCGTCTCTGTTCCCCTGCAGTTTTTGAGTTAAAGGCTTTTTTTCCCTTATTTTTTTCAAAACCCAACAATCTACCCGTTTATAACATAAAAAAAAAAAAAGACTTTTTGTTTGCCTTAATTTTTTTCAATCAAGCTTCAACCCAGGAAGTTGGTGCACAAATCATGACAGCGACGTGTTCTTGACGTCTCGAAAGATAACGTTTCAATAGAATTATTAGACTGAAAGTGGGAGTCAGGATGTGATGATAACGGTGTTTACTGACAGCACTGTTGACTTACCGTTCCTTGGTTCAATGAACACAGGGAGTTGTACACCAAACACAAAAATGCGATGACAGGATTGGACGCCTAACTTTTGGGGGCTTCCTGATACTTTTCTGTTTTGTGCACTCTACATTCCAAACGAATCGTTTAAAATATGTCAAAACGTTGGTCCCCGCAAGGCCCAGCAATCTGTTCTGATTACGCAAGGCCTAGCAAACTGTTCTGATTGCGCAAGGCCTAGCAAACTGTTCTGATTGCGCAAGGCCTAGCAAACTGTTCTGATTGCGCAAGGCCTAGCAAACTGTTCTGATTGCGCAAGGCCTAGCAAACTGTTCTGATTGCGTAAGGCCTAGCAAACTGTTCTGATTGCGTAAGGCCTAGCAAACTGTTCTGATTGCGTAAGGCCTAGCAAACTGTTCTGATTGCGTAAGGCCTAGCAAACTGTTCTGATTGCGTAAGGCCTAGCAAACTGTTCTGATTGCGTAAGGCCTAGCAAACTGTTCTGATTGCGTAAGGCCTAGCAAACTGTTCTGATTGCGTAAGGCCTAGCAAACTGTTCTGATTGCGTAAGGCGTAACAAACTGTTCTGATTGCGTAAGGCGTAACAAACTGTTCTGATTGCGTAAGGCCTAGCAAACTGTTCTGATTGCGTAAGGCGTAACAAACTGTTCTGATTGCGCAAGGCCTAGCAAACTGTTCTGATTGCGCAAGGCCTAGCAAACTGTTCTGATTACGCAAGGCCTAGAAAACTGTTCTGATTGCGGAGTGAAAAGTACACATTTAAACAGATATTGTACTAAATTTACGCATTTAAGTACACATTTTAAAAATTCTTGTATATTATCTTTGCTTTTGTTCATGGCTGCAAAAATCTTCGGACGGCTAATTGACCCACTTCCCGTCACTTATCGAGCTGAAACTTGGCACATCGACTCCTTGCGATGACAACACACAGCTCAACCCCATCTCCAACGCCCAAAAATAGTTTTTTCCTGTTTTTCAAGGGGAAGATTAAGGAAATATGAGGTCACTGATGACACGAAATGAAATTCCCGATAACGCGATAAATGAGATTCTTTTAATACTTTTAAAAGAAATATCGCAGGTGCGATTGATGCGTAATAGATATCGATAGAGATTTGCTTCCGAAATGTTGAAATAAATCTGCGTTGTAGAAAGCGGATGGGTCATTACAATATTCATATGGTTCAAGGAAGTGAACACATTTTTTCTGTTGCGAGCATTCGGGGGGGGGGGGGGGGGGAAGAGATAATTTTGGATTCTTATAAAGTGTGTTACTTTTATGCATGTCTTGTCAAATTTTCAGCCGTATCCCCATTGTTCAAAATCACATTTTACAAAGGATTTATGCGAAAAACTTTGTTTTTAGCGGTTGTTGAATTCTCCTACTGTCATCACAATGACTCTTCTAGGCTTATTTCCTATGCCGGTAAAAGTTTTACAGACTCTTCTAGGCTTATTTCCTATGCCGGTAAAAGTTTTACAGACTCTTCTAGGTTTAGTTCCTATGCCGGCAAAAGTTTTACAGACTCTTCTAGGTTTATTTCCTATGCCGGTAAAAGTTTTACAGACTCTTCTAGGCTTATTTCCTATGCCGGTAAAAGTTTTACAGACTCTTCTAGGCTTATTTCCTATGCCGGTAAAAGTTTTACAGACTCTTCTAGGTTTAGTTCCTATGCCGGTAAAAGTTTTACAGACTCTTCTAGGTTTAGTTCCTATGCCGGTAAAAGTTTTACAGACTCTTCTAGGTTTAGTTCCTATGCCGGTAAAAGTTTTACAGACTCTTCTAGGTTTATTTCCTATACCGATAAAAGTTTTACAGACTCTTCTAGGTTTAGTTCCTATGCCGGTAAAAGTTTTACAGACTCTTCTAGGTTTAGTTCCTATGCCGGTAAAAGTTTTACAGACTCTTCTAGGTTTAGTTCCTATGCCGGCAAAAGTTTTACAGACTCTTCTAGGTTTATTTCCTATGCCGGTAAAAGTTTTACAGACTCTTCTAGGTTTAGTTCCTATGCCGGTAAAAGTTTTACAGACTCTTCTAGGTTTATTTCCTATACCGATAAAAGTTTTAAAAGATCTACGTTTTATTAGTGGTATTAGTGCTAGTAACGCCTGTAGCCTAATGTCAGTCAGTATTGAATTTCGTCAGGTCAACAATTTTTCTTTTTACCATTTAGCTTGGAGAGTCCACGTCCATCAAAACCGTGAAAGAGATGGACAAGCGAGGGGAGCTAAACCGTACAATCTCAAAGGCTGTTTTGAAAGACACGGTTATCATCCCTGATGGCGGCTACACGATCATAAGGTTCAGGGCAGATAACCCAGGTACGCATCATCTGTTTGGACCTCGTCTGTTTCAAATACCAGTGCCAGGCATCCGGTAGTGAGTTTGAGAAGTCACCTCAATGTTAGTGCCGTGATTCTTGAGTGTTCATAAATCAGGCTTGGATGTATCTCTTAAGACTTCAGTAGAACTTACCAGCATGTGCATAGATCATTTAAGTATTGTTCTAGTTCTATTTCTGGTGGACTGCTCTTTATTTTTTGGGCTTTTTGTTTTCTTTTGGTTTTTTTTTTTTTTGGTTTTTTTTTTTTTTGTTTTTTTTTTTTTTGGGGGGGGGGGGGGGGTGAGCTAATGTCTTAGACGTCAGAATACGGGATCATTGGCTGGAGTGACCTAATGGGGTTAAAATTTTGGATCTTTGTGTTGGGGTCAAAATATGTGATCTTTAACTGGAGTAATTATTATTAGGGGTCTTATTACTTGTCCCGAGAAATGGGAACCTTGCCTGGAGTCATAGATGACGCCAGAATATGGGAGTTATGGAGTAGTGGCAGTGGTGTAGCTAGGGTTAGGGCAGCCCGGGGCGAGTCAAGATTTTTGTCGTTCCCTTTCACAAAAAAAGAATGCCGTTTTCGAATGTTTGCCTTCCTTCGTCACCGGGTAAAAAAAAAGGAAATAAGTACCGCCTGGGGCGGATCCCCCCCCCCTCACCCCTTTTCTACGCCAATAAATAGTGGCCCTATGGCTGAAGCCTTAGATGGGGCTAGACTACAAAATTTTGGACTGGAGCCAATGTTGGGGTCTTGTTATGGGGATATTGGTTTGAGTTTAACGTACTACACTAAAAAATAATATGTTTTTAAGATGTTGTTATCTAGCTATTATCTCCTAGATGTATATTTGCCTGTGTTGTTTTTGGTTGCAAGGCATGAAAGACTTAGAATGGGTATTCTGGTATTTAGTTTTTATAATTTTGCATTTTGTACTTCAATGTGGTATGTACCGCGCTTCAAGCCTTTGGGGATAAAGCGTGATTTTCAAATAATCTTTATTATTTTATTATTATTATTAATTTCACTTTCACTTTCAGGTATCTGGTTGTTCCACTGCCATGTGGAGTTTCACTCAGAAACGGGAATGTCCGTTCTCTTCCAAGTAGGTGCGAAATCTCAGCTCCCAAGAAGGCCCAAAAATTTCCCCAAGTGCGGAAACTGGAAATTTGAAGGCTACGAAGACGACCTCGTTGTCAACCCACCTTCACAGGGCAGTAACTCTTCCGTGGCAACACCGGAAGTGCCAAAAGTGGAAGTGACGTGTCTGTACAAAAACGGCGCAGGGGAAGTGAATGGATTCAAATTATGGATTTTCGCCTTCACATGCTGCTTATTGATTTATTTAAATTTGTGATACTTTTTTAAACCAACGTAGTTTATTTTTTTTACCTGTCACTCTAGCGCACGGGTTCTCAACCTGTGGACTATGGATAGCTTGGGGTGGTGAAAAGGTGTCAGGTGGTCCGAGAGTTGCATTTACTTTTCTAATTTTTTTATATGCATTTCAAAACTTTATCCTACGAAGGGTTCCATGTCCTCACATGCAACTAGAAAAGGGGTGCATAAACTAAAAATGTTGAGAACCCTAATTGTAGCGTAACGTTTTATTCGTTTGTAATTGTCCGAAGAGATCAATTTTTTCCTAAAGAATGTTACTCAAGTATATATATATATATATAT
>CAXITT010000919.1:118717-151063 GCA_964033795.1 Lymnaea stagnalis | reverse complement strand
CTCTTATATATATATATATATATATATATATATATGTATATATATGTATACATATATATGTATGTATGATGATTGTCTACCTTATTTTCAGTTAATGCATAATGGCTTTGTTGCTCCGGGTCGAAATGGCTAGAAAGACTTTGAGATTGTATGCTTGTAATTAGTTTTTGTAGTGTTGTGTTTGTTTTAAATGTGGTTAATTATAGATATGTTTTTTGTTGACTTTGTACCGCGCTTCGAGGGATGAAGCGTGTTTTTGAAATGAACTTTTATTATTATTATTATTATTATTATGAAAGCGATATTCAATAATGAATCTCCAACCTGAAGGCTTAAATTGTGCAATGTAGGCTTCTCAACCAATCAGATGAGAGACATCATCAATACCCAATATTAATTTAAACCACAATACTATTATCGTACATCAAAGCAAGGGGCGTCTATGCAGGCATGGGAGGGGGAAGCAACTACCGGTACTTCCAATTTGAGATACCCCCCCCCCCTGCCGGCTTTTGACTTTCTCAGATACCGGAACATTACATAGCTTCTTTTTCGGGGTAGTGGTGGTACTTTTTTGCTGGGGTGGGTGGGGAGAGGGGGGGGGGGGGGTAAGTTACCCTTGCATTCAAAATGGTTTCTTTATATTGTTTTTTATTATCCTTATTTTATTTGTGAGTGTACGGCGGGCAGTGTGTGAGGGGAAAGGTGTGAGGGGAAAGGTGTGAGGGGAAAGGTGTTGTATCTCGTATATTTATATTATTGTGGTGTGCCCGCTTCCATTTCCCGATAACTGCGCCAAATTATAACTAGTTAAAATAACGCAACTGCGTTTGGTGCGTAATATTTTCTTTGCGACAAATTTAATCGTCTCAGGTTAAATAAGGTGTAATAAATATTCTGTTCAGAAGGGGCTGGGACATGAGAATATTAATATAATTCATGGGCGTGAAATAAAAAGTGTGCAGTGACGTATCATTTGGGGGGGGGGGGAAGCAAAAATTGGGATTCTTAAATGTGCGTTACTTGAGTTCATGTTTTGTCAAGTAACTTTACTAGATGGGAAGTTCACGCATTGTTGTCGCCAATGTTTGGCGGGCTATGACTAGTATATATATATATTTTTTTTAAATGCACATGAATGGACGTTATATAACATGGTTTTTCATAAATGCACTTAAATTAGATAAGTTATTTTTAATGGACATATCACTGTTATTGCAAAATTATGATTTCTGAACTGTCAACGTCAACACATTTTTAAACTCATTATTTCCATCACATTAGTATCTAACTATCTTTATTATAAAGGTTTTGCAACCTATTTAATGTAAGGTTTTCATGTTCAAGCCACTTTCTCTTGTCACGACGTATATGACTACACGAGCATTGAGTCAACCCAATCGTCCCACCTCCTCATCCACAATGACCCATTTAAGCTCATGAGACGATCTTGTGGTGTAGTGGTAGCACGTCTAGCTCATGACGAAGAGGTTACGGTTTAAATGTACCGGTATCCAGAGCAAACATCTGGGTGGAATGGGCTCGTCAATTTGTTCCGTGGATGTGAAGACATCGAGAGAAATTTACCAACCAGCCAAGTCAGAAGTCAGCCAGTCAAGTCAGAAGTCAGGCATTAAGGCTAGGATTAAAATGTCTGTCTACACTATTCTGACTTAACAAAAATGTCTGTCCAGTGAGCTCATTAAAACAAACAAAAGACTCCAATATAACAAACATAATGATTGAATGATTGTAAGATTGTGATTTGTATTCTGTGAATACAGCACTTAAGTTTTAACAATTGTATATACAAAAAGAATGACTCTATCGTATTGTTACAACAATCATTATTTTAATGTCATGATTATGTCTCTTATGCAAACATTTTTATGTACAGCGCGGTGAGCCCAGCCTTAGGCTGGGGTACCGCGCTATATAAGACTACAAATTATTATTAAACACTTGGGTTGTCATTATTTTGACAATGTTAATAAACGTGTTTTGCCACTGCATGACTTCAATACCGTACTGGCATCGTTTGTGTTGTCATCTACAGCATTACATCAACACGTATGTCATGTGATTGACATGTCGCCGAACCACTTCCTACGCAGACATGTATGTTATATGAAGACACCTGTCACACGAACACTTCCTACACTACACTGACATGTATGTCAATTGAACACTTCCTACACAGACATGCACATCATACAACATCTGTCACTTCCGACACTGACATTGTAAATACACAATACACTGCCATTACATTGTAAACACACAATACACTGCCATTACATTGTAAACACATAATACACTGTCATTACATTGTAAACACACAATGCACTGACATTACATTGTAAAAACATAATACAATGCCATTACATTGTTAACACACAATACACTGTCATTACATTGTAAAACATAATACACTATCAGTGCATTGTAAAAACACAATACACTGCCATTACATTAAAAAAACATAATACACTGCCATTACATTGTTAACACACAATACACTGTCATTACATTGTAAAACATAATACACTATCATTGCATTGTAAAAACACAATACGCTGCCATTACAATACATTGAAAAAAAAACAACATAATACACTGCCATTACATTCCAAACAAAATTTCATACGGATTAAATAATTAAACACTAGAAATTATTTGACTTTTTAAAAAATAAATAAACATGCTTAATGTAATAACATGCTCGTTCACATGACATCAACTACAACACCGTGAACGCATTGGAAACGTTTGCAGCAGTAAACGCTTTTAAACTGAACATGAAACTTTTCCAAACCCAGTTACTAAATGGTGAAATGAGTCACTTCGCCACTTGTGCACAGCAGAGGAAATTAATCTTTTGATAGAAGAATTTGATAAAAGACTTACTCCATCTAAAGAAGAACAAATTCAGTTTAAACTAGTTGAAGATCCATTTTATGTGAATCCCAAGGACATACCAGTTCAACTGCAGCTGGAGCTTATCGAATGTTTGGCAGTTTACCGAAGCACGTACAGAGAGAGCATCCTGCAGGATTTTTATCAAAATCTGGACCATAAGAAGTACACAAACCTGGACCCTAAGAAGTACACAAATCTGGACCATAAGAAGTACAAAAATCTGGACCGTAAGAAGTACAAAAATCTGGACCGTAAGAAGTACAAAAATCTGGACTGTAAGAAGTACAAAAATCTGGACGTAAGAAGTACACAAATCTGGACCGTAAGAAGTACATAAATCTGGACCGTAAGAAGTACACAAATCTGGACCGTAAGAAGTGCAAAAATCTGGATGTAAGAAGTACAAAAATCTGGATGTAAGAAGTACAAAAATCTGGACCGTAAGAAGTACACAAATCTGGACCGTAAGAAGTACAAAAATCTGGACCGTAAGAAGTACAAAAATCTGGACCATAAGAAGTACACAAAACTGGACCATAAGAAGTACAAAAATCTGGACCGTAAGAAGTACAAAAATCTGGACCGTAAGAAGTACACAAATCTGGACCGTAAGAAGTACACAAATCTGGACCGTAAGAAGTACAAAAATCTGGACCATAAGAAGTACACAAATCTGGACCATAAGAAGTACACAAATCTGGACCATAAGAAGTACACAAATCTGGACCGTAAGAAGTACAAAAATCTGGACGTAAGAAGTACAAAAATCTGGACCGTAAGAAGTACACAAATCTGGACCGTAAGAAGTACACAAATCTGGACCGTAAGAAGTACAAAAATCTGGACCGTAAGAAGTAAAAAAATCTGGACCATAAGAAGTACACAAATCTGGACCGTAAGAAGTACAAAAATCTGGACTGTAAGAAGTACAAAAATCTGGACTGTAAGAAGTACACAAATCTGGACCGTAAGAAGTACAAAAATCTGGACCGTAAGAAGTACACAAATCTGGACGAAGTTGCACTAAAAACTTTGACTGTACCGGGTATTTGGGAACACATCTCGATGTCAACAGATAGTTTCAATAATGAACATGAATAAATGCAAGCAACGCTCACGTTTGTGTGATGATCATTTGGACGATATCTTGAGAGCAGCCACACGTCCAATCTATCTCCTGAATACGACAAACTTTTTACCGAAAAACGATGCAATGTGTCACATAAAATTTATTTCGAAGGTACGGTAGCTATTATTATTTTCCGAATAGCTTTCCCCTCTGTCCTATTTTCTTTGGGCCCACACACGTGTTGTCACAAAGTATGAAGGCCCCAGAGGCACCCAAAGAAATTGGAAGTCTATCTAAGCGAAGCCCATTAAAAAAAGCCGTCTGAAGTCAACCGAGACCCATCCCAAATACTTGGAGATTAGGGAAAAATTTCAAGTAAATTATTTTAAATGTTTTCATTGCACTTTACCTTTTATTTGTATATATAACTTTTCAAGTACCCTTAAATTCGAAATATACGTACTGACTGTATCCCCATTTGTATGCAACTGTATCCCACTTTTGTTTATAATGTTCGTAAATATATACTGTGACGTAAGTGTTAGGAATCGAAAAATCTTCAACAACTATTGCCGAATATTTTTTTTTTTTAAATTTGGAATTGGAAGGCAAGGAAGCGAAAGCATGAGTAGGAAATAGGGGGGAAATCCACATAGGACGAAAAGCGTGCCATTCGCGACGAGGAAAGCGCCGTTCGTGGGAAAAAATGAGAATCCAAGAACATGCGATTAAAAATTGCTGATTTAGACAGGGAGCCATTGAACAATGACAGGGCCATACAGCATATGACAGCGCCACATAACAAAATGACAGCGCCACAGACAAAATGACAGGGCCACAGACAATATGACAGCGCCACATAACAATATGACAGGGCCACAGACAATATGACAGGGCCACAGACAATATGACAGGGCCACAGACAATATGACAGGGTCACAGACAATATGACAGGGTCACAGACAATATGACAGGGTCACAGACAATATGACAGCGCCACAGACAATATGACAGCGCCACAGACAATATGACAGGGTCACAGACAATATGACAGCGCCACAGACAGTATGACAGCGCCACAGACAATATGACAGGGTCACAGACAATATGACAGGGTCACAGAAAATATGACAGGGTCACAGACAATATGACAGGGTCACAGAACCATCAGCCGAAGCGGGTCGTTACAAAAACGAAATACCGATGTTACCAAACATAGACGAGTTTCGTGGACATTGGAGCAATAGGGAGTCTATGGAATTTGAACTGAACAACGGTCTGTGTTATGTAGACGACGTGTTTACGTCACATTTCCCCCGTGCTGTGAACTCTAGCTGACTCAAATTTCGCCTGCATTAGTATTGGGCGTGGCTTATTCCCTTTGATCTTGGCCTTGTTTACTACCAAAATGAATGGTGGCTTATTCCCTTTGATCTTGGCCTTGTTTACTACCAAAATGAATGGTTTGTATTTATCAGATTCTTGTAGAAAATTCTGGAGAAAACTAGATAGAAAAACAATGTGTAAAGCGTTTCCAGATTCTTGAATCCATTTTTATTTCTCATTAGCACCAATAACAAAATTGGTTTTCTTGTCCTGAGATAATTTGAATCCATAACGTTTCTAATTACACCAAAAAATAAATTAAGTGTTTGTATGTGAATTTTGACCCTTTGTTTTTCCTTAAGTTACTCAGACTAAATCGAGTTCACGACACCATTTACGATACAAATAACAGAGATAGTAACAATTTTTCTTTAAATTCAATTTGAATAAGTGTGTTCATTAAGTTTGAACATTTATAGAGCCTATTGTTATATTTTGCCTGTATCAAATATGTATTTTGATGTTAATAACCCATCAGTAGAGGCATTAGACCAACGTTCTAGAAAGAAGTTATTTTCCATTGCTTAAGATTTAGGAATACATGTAGCTCATTCGGCATTAAAAAAGACCGTACGAGATATGATCATCGTTCACTTAGTGGATGAGGATATGTGTCTGAAGATGAGCTTGCCTCAATCACACAACACCATGAAGGTGGTACTAAATTGTAGTAAATTATGGAAATTGGTAGAAGATTCTAGTCACGACTACAATGTATAGTCTGCCACCCGCATCTTCTTAGAAACAGGCGGTACCCATATATAAAGCCGGGGAATTGAAAGACAAGGGGGTTGATCGATAGTTTTCACTTCACGAGACAAGTGTATTATTCTGTGTGTACTTTTTGTGTTTATTCGCATTCATCATTGTATTTTATTACTTGCCACATTGTACTCACTGTGTACCGGTACAAGACTTCTCATACTCTGTAAGTTGATGATTGTAAGTATAATTCTTTTGTTTTGTAAACATATTAATACTTAAATAAATATTATTAATTGTAATTAGTACTGTTTAGAGTGTTGTAGTTTTGCTATTGTATTTCTCTATGATATCGTCCTTTGTTATGCACTATTTGAACGAGCCATAAAATTAAAATAAAATATTAAGTTCTCACTATAGAAGGCAGTGCGTAAAAACAACTCTACGCAGAGTTTTACTCCCTCTACCCTAGCCGAATGTTCTCAGGACTCCAACAAGAGTTTACCTAACAAGGTCCAAAATTCTACATCAGACACTATTTATGTCATACATGATTTCATGCTTTTTAGATAGGAATGATTTGTATCATTGCCCAGTGATTTGTCCAGTCTACGACCAATCGAAATCTTACGAGATACAGGTGCTTCACAGTCCTTGCTACTTGAGGGTATACATCCCTTGTCTGAATCTACTGCTACTGGGAGCAACATCCTGTTACGAGGTGTAGAGCTGGGATGCATTGATGTACCTTTACATCTTATCAATCTCAAATCAGACCTAGTCTCCGGACCTATGGTTGTGGGTGTCCGACCAACGTTACCATTGGACGGCATCTCGTTACTGCTAGGCAATGACTTAGCTGGTGGGAAGGTGATAGCCGAACTCATCGTTAATCATGAACCTTGTTTCACTGGATCTCAGGAAAAAGATCCAGTATTTTATCCGGCATGTGCTGTTACAAGGGCCATGTATTCCAAGATCTCCGAAAAAGAGAGTTCACAAAAAAAATAAAAATAAAATACAACCTGAAATTGATCTGGGAACAAGATTTTTTGCCAGTCTAAACGAAGAGTAAAGTAATCACCAGACTACACCTCGAATGCAACTTATTGAAGAACAGAAGAGTGATCCAGAAATAGTCAAACTTTTCGAGAGAACGCTTTGACCCAAGAAGAAGCTGAACAATTCCCTGTATGTTATTACCTTCAACATGACATACTTATGAGAAAATGGCGACCTCAATAAAGCAAAAGCTGACAAAGAATGGAGGATAGTTCATCAGATAGTAGTTCCTACACAATTCCGGAACGAAGTCCTGAACTTAGCCCATGATTCACCAGTTTCAAGCCATTTTCAAGAAGATGACCATATTGTAGATAATCATGTCTGTTACTTCTCAAAGAAATTTAACTCCCAGCAGAAAATACTATTCTACGGTAGAAAAAGTATGTTTTGGTTTAATTCTTTTTCCACACCAGTCTATTTTTACAAGAGTATAATTTAGACATAAAGCATATTAAAGGCAAAGATAATGTTATTGCTGATACTTTGGAGAAAACTAGATAGAAATACAATGTGTAAGGCGTTTCCAGATGCGTCGGTAGATATATAGTCTAAATAGATATAGATATATATATGAGAGAGAGAGAGAGAGAGAGAGAGAGCGAGAGAGAGAGATAGATCACGAGATATTTTTTACTTCACCAGACAAGAGTGTGTTATTCTGTGTTTACTTATATATGTGAATTCGAAATAATCAGTACCTTATTTTTGTGGCACATTGTATTAACTGTGTACGGGTACAAGACATAACATATTCTGTAAGTTGATTTTAATTGCATTTCTTTTATTTTGCAATCCATAGTAACTTAATAAATCGTATTAATTGTAATTAGCACTGTTTTGAGTGTCGTATTGAGTGGACATGTATCAATTCCCCCCCCCCCCTGTTAATTTTCTCGATGCTTCATTGCTGCATAGAACCACCGACAAAGGGCACAAATAGAATACTAACCATCCGTCTATCAACATCTTCATGTTTAGTCAACATCCTCAGAGCTTATGCCCCAACCCTCTCCTCCAGCTCAGAAGCCAGAGACCAGTTCTACGAAGATCTTAATCAAACAATAGCCAGCATACCCAAAAACGAAGCAATTTACCTTTTGGGTGACTTCAATGCAAGAGTAGGAAGCGATCACATGGCCTGGCCAACCTGCCTCGGTCATTTTGGAAGAGGCAGGCTAAATGAAAATGGGCAGAGACTATTGGAACTGTGCTGCCTACATGGACTATGTGTAACTAACACCTAATTCAACTGTAAGGCTATCCACCAAGTGTCATGGAGGCATCCCCGCTCTAAACACTGGCACCAGTTAGATCTCATAATCACAAGACGCACACAACTGGCCAGTGTCCTCTTCACACGCAGCTACCACTGCGCAGACTGCGACACTGATCATTCCTTAGTGGCTAGCAAGATAAGGCTACAGCCAAAGAAACTGTATCACACCAAAAACAAGGGTAAACCACGCATAAACATCTGCTCCACGAAAAACCCAGAGAGAAAAGAAGTATACACCCATAGTCTAGAAGAAGCTCTTATACAAACGCCACCAATGGACACTATTGAGTCCAAATGGTCACATTTGCGGGACACTATCTATAACTGTGCTATCACGGCATTTGGAAGGAGAGAACGCAAAAGTGCAGATTGGTTCGAGGCCCATTGGCAGGAAATGAAACATGTCACCGATGCAAAAAGAAAGGCCCTCTTAGTTTATAAAGACAGGCCTTGCCCAGCAACTCTACAATCGCTTAAAGGCGCCAAGAAAAATGCCCAGCAGGCAGCTCGCCACTACGTTTACACATACTGGCTCAATCTAAGATCAAGCATACAATCAGCTGCTGATAGAGGTGATGCAAAGGCCATGTACGAGAATATAAAACAAGCAACATGCCCTCTGACCTCCAAGACTGCGCCCTTAATGTCCAAATCAGGGGAACTTATTACTGATCGAGATAAACAACTAAAGCGGTGGATAGAGCACTACTTGGAAATATACGCAACGATAAACCATGTCTCAACCGCTGCCCTGGACGATATCCCAGACTTACCGGTCATAGAGGAGCTCGATACCCTACCCACCACAGAAGAGCTACGTAGAGCCATCGATTGTCTCGCCAGTGGGGAAAGCCCCAGGCAATGATGGTATCCCACCAGAAGCTCTCAAATGTGGAAAAGAAGTACTATTACGGCCTTTGCACGATCTCCTTACTCAGTGCTCGGATCAGGGACAGCTACCACAAGAGTTGAAAGATGCAAACATCGTTACATTGTACAAAAATAAAGGATACAAGAGTGACTGCAACAACTATCGTGGAATCTCCCTCCTCAGCATAGTTGGAAACGCCTTCGCCCGAGTTGCATTAAGACGCCTACAGACCCTAGCATCGCGTGTACTCCCAGAATCGCAATGTGGTTTTCACGCCGGTAGGTTTCCAACTAAATCCAGAGAAAAGGTTCAAAAAGATTGCGATACATTCTGGTGTTCAATCAAAAACCTCTCCGATTTGCAAGAAAAATGTCATCAAAAATTTCTGAGCTGTGAAGAAAGGAAAAAAATCTAAATCAAAATTTTCATGTTTCTTCAGAAGAGGAAGTGCAAAGTCAACTAGTTTATCGAGCAAATCTCAAGACAATGATGCCGTTGTTAGCACGGAATCGCCTAGACCATCTCAAGCTCAAGTGCAACAAGTTTTGACTTCGGAAGTCCCATCGAAACAAGATTCAATGACATCAAAGCCCAATATAATTGATTCTGAACTAGCCAACCCTTGTGCAAAGAGAAAGAAGCCGAATGCTGACTGATAACATCAACGAAAAAAAAAGAAAAATCTTGGAATAGAAAAGGAAAATATTCAGAAGGAATTGAAAGCCCTCGAACATAGCAGAAAAATAGGCTTTATTTGATGCTCTGAAAGATCATCCAGAAATGGCGTCTACATTGAGAATTCACGAAACATCAGGACGTCCTGCGATTATTGCAACTCCATCGGAACTGATTTCTGTCACCATCAAATAGCAACGCATGGGGTTGCAGCCTGGGGAAAACGACAATGTAAAACACTTCCAACAGTCAACTCATTAGACGAGCTGACAGAAGCTCTCAGAAAAAAGGGATTTTCTATTGGTCGTTCAGCTGTTTATTATCATCTAGCACCTCGAAACATCATTACAGTTGACGGTAAAAATATACGTCACAACATTACCCGTGCGACTCATCAAGGCATCATCAAAGTCATCCCGACACAAAATTTTGCGTAGCAACCATTGAGAATTTAAAAGAACTGGCCTCATTGTTAGGACCAGCAGAGGTTGCATCAATAAGTCAAGATGATAAAGCTAAGGTTCCAATAGGACGTCCTTCAGCATTGTCACGTGAGAGGAATGATTGGTTAAAAGAAGATCACGTGATGAAAGAGGAGGGATCCTGGAGAGCATTGTGTGTGGGCACGAGCCAGAGGGAGATGGCTGTACTGAGTTCTCATTGATACGTTTTATCCTGTAGAAAGTGTAAATACGTTCGGTTGCTGCATTAAATTTAATTGTGTTTACCGAGGACTTCACTGTTATTATTGTGAGGAAGAGATTGTTATTAATTAACGCCTACAAATGAGAGCTTGGCTAAAACCAACACGTTACATTTTAGTGTCAGAAGTCAAGATGGGGGTATAGTTGGTAACACATGGTTAGTGCAGCAGAATTTTGAGAACAAAGTGCCTGCTAAAGAAGATTTGCATTATGGCAAAATTGAAAGTTCAAGTATCTGTAGTTTGTTTATCTACAGTCGTTATTAAATAGTGTGAACACGTACATTATTCCGAAGAAAAGGATAATTCAGTTATCAAGTCTTTCCTTTTGAGACACGGGACAGCATCGTGCTCAACTTTTGTGGTTAAAGTGCAAGTGAAATGAAAAGGAAAGTGTTCATTATATGAAGAAACAGTATCGTCAGAACTTGTGAATATTAAAGGCCACATGCAGCAGTGCATAGACTGATGAAGTTTAGGATATATTAGAGGTCTACAGTTCAACATTTCCTAATCAACAGATCCACAGATCATAGTACACGAAGCTCAAGTTAAATTGACAAAATGGCTAGAGCTTACAGCAATTGATACAAGCAATCCAAAGGCCATACTAGACATGGTGTTAATTGACAAAATGGCTAGAGCTTACAGCAATTGATACAAGCAATCCAAAGGCCATACTAGACATGGTGTTAATTGACAAAATGGCTAGAACTTACAGCAATTGACACAAGCAATCCAAAGGCCATACTAGACATGGTGTTAATTGACAAAATGGCTAGAGCTTACAGCAATTGATACAAGCAATCCAAAGGCCATACTAGACATGGTGTTAATTGACAAAATGGCTAGAACTTACAGCAATTGACACAAGCAATCCAAAGGCCATACTAGACATGGTGTTAATTGACAAAATGGCTAGAACTTACAGCGATTGACACAAGCAATCCAAAGGTTAGGGGTGTGCCGGATCCGTTTTTTCCAACCGGATCCGGATCCGGATTTTCTTATGCGAAATCCGCCGGATCCGGATACCGGTTTCTCCCGGATTCCGGATTTTGGTACTATTGGTAGATACTTCGGTAAGTCAAGGTGGACTACTACTTTTTGTGTATGGGAATTCGCAATCGGTGCCAAAAAATCCGAGTTTTTAATTTTCCGATGTGTGTGTCTATTTATTATTAAATTAGTACTTTCGATATATATTTGAGTTCCGTTCCATTTGGATAAGTGTCTTACGAGAGACGCCATGTTTCTACGCGTTCGCAGCAGGTTATGCAGCTCGCTCAACCTAATTTCGCCATGGGGTTGGCCACGCCCCCCTTTTTAATGGCGGAAGTTGACGATACTTAGGAAATATTAATTTATTATCACTATTTACATCAAAATAATTGATAACTTGTGTTTCAGAATGCATTTAAAGACATTTAAACTGGAATGTTTTAATTTGAGCTTTAACAACCCGGTAGAATCCATATTATAAATGATCAGAATTTACCGTGTGCAACACGTTGTCATTGGCAACCATTCACAGCCACTTGCATAACTGTATCGTAGTACTACCTCAGAGTTTCATTCATAAGAGTTTGCCGTGTGCAAAAACTATTAAACCATTGGTCAGGGAAAGCTTTAATTAATTATTCATGTGCCAAAGTTGAAAGTTTAAACTAAGTCTAAACAGTATTTTAGTGATAAGGCAGGGAATGCGTTGCCTTATATAAACTATATAGTCATTGCGCATGACGGGATTGGTGGAATGAGATCACAGAATGTGGAGATGCAGTCCATGTTAAAAAATGACAAACCAAGTCGTACTTTAAAAATTCATAACTTTAAAACTACAACAGCTAAAAATATGATTTTGGTGTTATAATTCTTTAAAAAATTACATCTTTTCAACTATGCCATTGGTTTATTTTTACAAAAAGTTTAAATTTTCTTATCAAAGTCCCTACACTATTGGCCACTATTAGCGGTGCTGACTCTAGCCTCTGGTATGTACGGAATATTAAACATTAAACAAGCTCAACGCTCGAAACAATCGATTAATGTATCGTGATCGTGTGAAATTCGGGAAAGAGAATTACTTTTATTTCAGATTATGATCCGGTGAGTCACAAAATCTGGCAAATTCCGAAATCCGGTATATTCCGGATTCCGGAATCCGGTTGTTCCGGATACATGTAAATCCGGCGGAACCGGATTTCACCGGATAGTGCAAAATCCGGCGGAACCGGATTCCGGACCGTGGTCCGGCACACCCCTACCAAAGGTCATACTAGACATGGTGTTAATTGACAAATTCCTGGAGGATGCAACACCAACTCTTTTCACATACTTAACTGATAAGAAGATACGTACTCAAGCAGCATTAACAAATGCATTACGAACATTCAAAGACTCTCATCCAGATGTAGACATGGATAGAAGGCAAGACATCTTTGCTGCAATGCAAAATAAAAGACCAGAAAGAAGGCAACGAATGAGAAACCAGAGTCTTCCAAACTCAGGCAACAGAAATACTATTTGCTGGTACTGTAACAAGCCAGGACACATGGCGAAACAGTGTTAACACAATAACTGACAACCAAACAGAGTGTCTGTCACCTAAAGGTCATTTTGAAAACAAAGGTAGACAATCATGGAGAGGCAGATACAACCATAACTCCAGATTCAGAGATTATGATCAGCCATGGAGGAGGAATGACTACCAAGATGTGAAGGATACAGAAAAAACGAAACAAGAATCAACAAGATCAAGTGATACTGTGGCCACAATTGATAGTCATGGGAAACTTAAATTTTACCCAATATATATTAATAACAGAAAATGCATGTATCTACGAGATTCTGGATGCACAACAATTGTTGTACTCAGCAGAATGGTACAAGAAGATGAATATGATGGTCAAAAAGACACATTAAGAATGGCTGATGGCACATAGAGAGATTGTAAAACTGTTACTCTTAACATCAACTCACCCTGGTTTCAAGGTGAAGTTCGTGCCAGAGTTTTAAAAGATGCCATTTGTGACCTCATAGTAGGAAACATTGAAGGTGTTGTTGACAATTCAGATGAAATGTTCAAAGCATGGTGCGACAACAACCATCAACTGTGTGCTAGTGTGCAAACCAGAGGCCCCATGAAAAGAAAAGAAAAATTAGACATTGAAGTTGAAGACAACATTCCCATTGGAAGCCAACTTATGTCAAAACAAGAATTCAAGAAACTTCAAGAAGAAGACAAAACAATAAATGAAATAAAAATGAAACTCAGCAAAGACAATAAAACAGGCCACAATAAACAGTATAAACTAGATAAGGGCAAATTGATAAACATTGCACAAGCAGGAAAATATAAAAGAATAGTTATGCCTGATAAATTACAGGAATCTATTATAAAAATGACACATGATAGTCCTTTATGGGCGCCAAGAAAACAATTGCTACAATAGCAGAAAACTTGTATTGGCCTAAAATGAATAAACAGATAAAAGAATACATCAAGAAGTGTACAGTGTGTTTAAGACACAATCCCAGAGATGGAAAACACACAGCGCCAATACAGTCGTCTGACAAAAGCAAACTTCCTGTTTGAGAAAATTGCCATAGACCTAATAGGACCATTCAAGAGAATGTCAAAGAAAAAACATATTTATGCTCTTACCATAGTGGACATAGCCACCAGATGGGCTGAAGCTGTTCCACTGAAAAAAATAGATGCAGAAAATATATGCACTTCACTACTCAATGTTTTCAGCAGATATGGTTTTCCACAAACCATACTTTCAGACAATGGCAGCCAATTCAAAGGACAGATGACACAAGCTATTATGAAAATGCTGGACATTACACAAGTGTACAGCACAATTTACCATCCACAATCAAATGGAGTAATTGAAAGACTGAACAAAACAATCAAAAACATGCTAAAAAAAGTTACAATTGATCATGAAGACAAATGGCATGAATATCTACCTTTAGTGTTATTTGCATATAACAGCAGCAGGCATGAAGACAAATGGCATGAATATCTACCTTTAGTGTTATTTGCATATAACAGCAGCAAGCATGAAGACAAATGGCATGAATATCTACCTTTAGTGTTATTTGCATCTAACAGCAGCAGGCATGAAGACAAATGGCATGAATATCTACCTTTAGTGTTATTTGCATATAACAGCAGCAGGCATGAAAGCACAGGCTTAGTCCTTTTGAATTAATGTTTGGTCAAAACCCTGCAAGTCCTTTAAGAAACTTCAAAGAAAGACTTATAAGCAAGCAAGATGCCATTCAGGACAGATATCAATTAATGTCTGAAACCAGAGATAATATATTATTCAGTATTGAAACAGCAAAACAAAGACTAATCAAGCAAAGTACAAGACATAGAGAAATTAAAAAATAAACACAGACAATTAAGAACATTTGAGCCAGAACAACAAGTATTAGTGTTATTGCCCAATTCAAAGAATGAAATCACATGGCAAGGTCCCTACAAGATTGAGGACAAACTTAGTGATGTCACATATAATGTCAACATCAAAGGACATGTGAAAAAACTGCATATTGATAAACTAAGAGCATATGGTGACAATAAAGGAGAAACACAAACAGTAAATATCATCAGCAAAGAGAATAATGAAAATGATATGAACAGAATGAAAAAGAATAGCACCAACATTGAAAACATATCATCTGACATACCAGATATTATGAAAGATAGGGTGATGAAAATTTTTCAAAAATATAAAGGTGTCATCACAAAAGAAACAGGAAACACAAAAACGATGACTCATAAAATACAACTGCTAGAACATGAACCATTCAAAACTAAGGTATACCCTATTCCAATGGCTTATAGAGACACTGTAAAACAAGAAATTGACTATCTTCTCAAAGAGAACAAAAACAGAAAAGCAGTTGAAGCTAACTATACCTCACCAACTGTGATAGTCAAGAAGAAGAATGGAAAAATTCGTCTATGCTGTGATTACAGACAATTGAACAATATCACAAAATTAGACCATGAACCCATAGGAGATCCAAGAGATATTGTAGACAGAATTGTAATTCCAAAATATTCACTACATTTGATTTAAACAAAGGTTTTTGGCAAATCAACATGGATCCTACCTCTGTCAAATACACTGCATTTCTAGCCATGGATGAAGTGTATGAATGGCTAGTGATACACTGCATTTCTAGCCATGGATCAAGTGTATGAATGGCTAGTGATACACTGCATTTCTAGCCATGGATGAAGTGTATGAATGGCTAGTGATGCCATTCGGAGTAGTCATCAGTACAGCTACTTTTAGTAGATTTATGAAGGTGATGTTACATGGAATCCCAAATGTGGTACATTATGTCGACGACATATGCATCCATACTAAAGATTGGGAAACGCACATACATACACTTGAAGCTGTACTAAATAGACTCAAGAAACGTAATGTTACAATCTCACCTGAGAAAATAAACATTGGAAAGAAATACATTGATTTTCTGGGATACAGAATAGGTGGAGGTAAAGTCACTCCCACTACAGAGTATGAAAATAAGATATTCAATTTGTCAATCCCAAAATCAAAAAAGCAAGTTCAAGCCCTGCTGGGATTATGCAATTTCTACAGACCATTTATTGAAAACTATGCTGAGATTGTCCTACAAAACACACAGATGTTAGAAGAGTGCTTCAAGGCATTAGAAAAAAATTAAACAAGCATTTAGAAAGAAACCCATCTTAGTCACACCCCAATGTGACAAACCTTTCATTGTTTCAACTGATGCATCATGTATTGCATTAGGAGCCTGCCTTATGCAAGAGCATGATGGTGTTCTCCATCCAATACAATATCTGAGCAGGAATTTGACAAAAACTGAACAGAACTATAGCACGATAGAGAGAGAATGTCTGGCCATAGTATGGGCTCTACAGAAACTGAACATAACTATAGCACGATAGAGAGAGAATGTCTGGCCATAGTATGGGCTCTACAGAAACTGAACATAACTATAGCACGATAGAGAGAGAATGTCTGGCCATAGTATGGGCTCTACAAAAACTGAACATAACTATAGCACGATAGAGAGAGAATGTCTAGCCATAGTATGGGCTCTACAGAAACTGAACATAACTATAGCACGATAGAGAGAGAATGTCTGGCCATAGTATGGGCTCTACAAAAACTGAACAGAACTATAGCACGATAGAGAGAGAATGTCTGGCCATTGTATGGGCTCTACAAAAACTGAACAGAACTATAGCACGATAGAGAGAGAATGTCTGGCCATTGTATGGGCTCTACAAAAACTGAACAGAACTATAGCACGATAGAGAGAGAATGTCTGGCCATAGTATGGGCTCTACAAAAACTGAACAGAACTATAGCACGATAGAGAGGGAATGTCTGGCCATTGTATGGGCTCTACAGAAACTGCAAAAATACCTGCTAGGTTAAACATTCACTCTACTCACAGACCACAAACCATTAGTAGCATTCAACAAGAAGAAAATAAGCAACGCAAAAGTCAACCGTTGGGCAATGCTATTAGCAGATTACAAATTTGACATAAAATCTGTTAAAGGAAAAGACAATGTTGTTGCAGACATTCTAAGCAGAATGACAACAAATACAGAATGTATTATTCTGTAAATGAAAAAAAGAAAAACGAACTGTCTTAGTGTTAATATTTACAAAAGAAATGATAAGCAACAAATTTTTTTTGAGTTCTATCATATGATATATTTAATTTTATGTGTTATGCTTATTACAAGTTATTTGAACTACACAAAATTACAGATGTGTTAGAATTTCAGTTTATTTCATTTTCAGTACAGACTGTTGAAGTTCTGCAGATTTTTCTTTCTTGATTTCTATGTCTAAATATTGTAAGCATTTCATTTTTGCAAAACAAGAATTGTTCAATTGCAATGAATATTTTAATTAAGATTATTTTTGTTGTGTTGTAACCAAAAATGTTTTAGGTAAGGAAAAAAAAAAAACACACATTTTTTTGAAGAAGGGGTGTGAATGTCACGTGAGAGGAATGATTGGTTAAAAGAAGATCATGTGATGAAAGAGGAGGGATCCTGGAGAGCAGTGTGTGTGGGCACGAGCCAGAGGGAGATGCCTGTACTGAGTTCTCATTGATACGTTTTATCCTGTAGAAAGTGTAAATACGTTCAGTTGCTGCAAAAAATTTAATTGTGTTTACCGAGGACTTCAATGTTATTATTGTGAGGAAGAGATTGTTATTAATTAACGCCTACAAATGAGAGCTCGGCTAAAACGAACACGTTACAAGCGCCGTTACAAGCACCGTTATTCATGGAGTATCAAGTCAAATTGCCAAATCATGACTTTGTCGTAGCACCTCGTCACAGATAACTCCACCTGTAAAGCTGGATTGGTGATAAAAAGAGGAGGCTTTGTCTCAAAACAATTCGTTCAATATTCCAGACCGACATACATTTCAATACGATCTGGAAAACTTTCAAAATCAACCGCATTATCACACGCTAAAGATTTGGCAAGATTGTATGAACTTCTGTCATTTAAATCCATAATTCGTAATGAAAATGAAGAATCAAAACCTATTATTGTTACCATATTGACCGATGGAGATCACGACGAAAATCCAACATATCAAAAGACAACAGAAATGGCCATTCACAATTTCATCCAATTGTCACCACATTAACCGATGGAGATCACGACGAGAATCAAAGATATCAAAAGACAACAGAAATGGCCATTCACAATTTCATCCCAGTGCATTTAATCCGGTTCAGCGCAGAATGACTCCGTTATCTTGTCCACTATCAGGATTAATTCTTCCACGTGATACTTAAGGATCTCATCTCGACTCTGCTGGAAAGAAAATGAACTTGAAAAGCAAAATTTTAAACATGCTGGAGAAACTTTAGCTTAAGTATTTTCCAGTGTCACCGTCGATGGCTTTGAGACATTCTCAAAGTTTGTAGATGTAGATGATTGTGATATTAATACAGATGTTATTCATAAAAGAGATCAAAAATGGATAAACAGTCACGCAAAAACAAGTCAATACATGCTTCAAATCTCAAAATGCTTCGATACAAATTGCTGTATTGTTTTGCTTTTCTTTGCCTTGTTTGGCATAGTTTCTCGAGAATTACTGACCGATCTCTCTGAAAATACTTCAACTCTAAAAACATATCTTACTCTAAAATGGCAACACTACAAAAACAGTTGGCAGTTGCTACTTGTCGGTTGCCACGTGTCACGAGCCGCTAAAAACCAGAATTCTACGGTCTACGGTACAGGCAGGTTAAACTTTGATTGACAGCTTGACAAGTTGATTCTAAAGTGTTTGGTACACAACATGTGATTCTAACTCATAGACCCTGGTTTAACGATTTGTGAAGTTTAATTTAAAAAAATCATTGGGTAGAACTGTGTTTTCATATAATAAAACAAAATTATTTTCACCGATGGCCTCCTCATCAAAGAAATGGAAAGCTTCTTATGATAGCCATCATAGGTACTAATTGGGAAAAAAACATTCGTACAGCTTAAGGAGGCTTCTGATGGATCCGAATCAGCCTTTATCAAATTTGCCACTGTATTATTATACCAATTAGTAACCTTTCCAATCATGAAAAATCTGCAAAACATAAGATGAGAACGCCATCAACAAACCAACCACCAGTTAATGTAACAAAGACTCCTAAACCAAACAATGATCAAGTTAAAGCAGTTGAGCTGCAAATTGCTTCTCTCCATCTGAAAAAAAGCTAAAAGCCTTTACAACCGACAAGGTTTTATGGCATAGGATCCGCTAGTTCCAGAACTTCCAGTGAGGATGATAGTAATGAATTTCATTTAGAGCTTTTTTTGTAATGTGAGTATGCAATACATTTTCAATTTTAGTTGGCTTCTTCTGGCTCTTTTCTAATACCACCTTGCATAAAATCAAGCAGTGAATCGACCACATCCATGTCTAATTATTTTGCCAAGGAATCGGACGATACCGTTATAAAATCGGAAGTTTTATTCACCACCTTTCTGATTGAAGGAAATATTTCTCTTGCCAACTCGGAAAGTTTTAATGCCAGAGTCAAAGAAATGTTTCCAGAATCCCAGATTGCAAGAAAGTATATATCCTTGTGGTCGTACTAAAACAACGGCGATAGTCCTTGCTCAAGAGTGTTTCTCAGCCATAGCCAAAGACATGAAAGTACTTTCTTACAGTCTAGCTACTGATTGCAGCAATGATTAAAGTTTTCAGCATATATGGTTCTGAATCTGGATATGTTTGTACCAAATTTTTATCCAGCCCTGAGCTAAAATCAGCCTTTACAGCATGTGGAATCACAGAACTTATATTAGACCAGCTGAAAAATAATGATATGCCGATTGAAAACTGGCTTTCATGCATGTCAGACAATGCTGCTGTAATGACCAGGAAAAAGGTAAGTAGATTTTTTTTTACAATATTTCAAATCTTTCTGATTTGGACATAATACAAGATAAGGCTGTATATAAAGTACACAGTTATATAGTGCTATTATTTAGACAACTGTCAATTTTTAAATGTGCTTTACAATAAAGCTGATGTATATACAAACTAATAATTTGTTTACAAATATATTTTTAGGCGATATTTCAACTCGACTGAAGGAGAAAAATTCCAGCATGTTAACGATTGGCTGCATCTGCCATTTACTGAATCTTGCTGTGAAAGAGGCTTCCAAAACTCTGCCATGCAACGTGGAAGAAATATTGATAGACATTTATTATTTTTTCAACCACAGTCATAAAAATGACAGTCAGAATTTAATTTTATTCAAGAGCTTGAGTGTGGGCAGATAAAAAAGTTATTCAAGTATTGTCCTACAAGATGGCTGGAACTGTCGAAATGCTTGTGAAAGTATTGTCCTACAAGATGGCTGGAACTGTTGAAATGCTTGTGAAAGTATTGTCCTTAAAGATGGCTGGAACTGTCGAAATGCTTGCAGCGCCTGGTGGATCTTTGGAAGCCCTTGACAACATTTATTGAAAATATGAAAGCTGATCTGGGAGAAAAAGAGAGGAAGACACAGAGACAAAAGAAGTTGCAGGGCCTAGAGATGATATCATTGAATCTTGGTTCTCAAAATCAGTTACTTATTTTAATCGATTCCTTATTTTCAAATTTGTCCTTTAAAATTTGGTTAGTTATATATTGGATGTTATTTCAATGAAATTGTGTTATTTTTTAAAATTATTCTATCCACAGCTACTGCATCATCTTCCTCATCTAAAGATCCTGAAAGTGGAAAGGGTGATAGACTTGACAGGATTGTTTCCTTTCTCAATTCAAGGCGCTCTCTAATTCACTGGTCCTTTCTCCTGTGGATAATGCCAGCTTTTGATAGTCAATAGACAATTTCAAGAAGATGCTCTTCAGGTCCCTCTCACCAAAGATGCTTTGCAGAGTCTGGTAAGAGACATCATGTCTCGCTTTATTAAGCCTGAGGTGCTAAGAATATATAAGGATGCCTTGCAGAGTCTGGTAAGAGACATCATGTCTTGCTTTATTAAGCCTGAGGTGCTAAGAATATATAAGGATGCCTTGCAGAGTCTGGTAAGAGACATCATGTCTCGCTTTATTAAGCCTGAGGTGCTAAGAATATATAAGGATGCCAACCAGATTAATTATGCAGACCCTACAAATCATCTGCCACCTAATGCACTGTACTTTGGCTCAGCAGCTAATGCACTTTACTTAGGCTCAGCAGCTAATGCACTTTACTTAGGCTCAGCAGCTAATGCTCTTCTGCATACGCTAAAGGAACAAGCTAGACTAGTTGTTATTGAACACCGAGGGAAGTCTTTCTATGTTACAGTTCTGGAATATATGAAAGAGAACTTTCCCATATCAGACCCACTTTACCAGCATGCCAGAATTTTAAATATGAGCTGCAGAGAGAGTGCTACATTTATTTATTTAGGCATTTTTTATAGCGCTTACCTTACAGCTCTAAGCGCTTTACAATTATTAAAAATATGTTTGTACCAAATTGTTATCCTGCCCTGAGCTAAAATCAGCTTCTACAGCATGTGGAATCACAGAACTTATATTAGACCAGCTGAAAAAGTATGATATGCCCATTGAAAACTGCCTTTCATTTTAATTTTTTTTTAAAAATTCCAATGACCCGTTCACTTGACATGTATGAGGAGCAGTACAGAAAGCACCAGGATATGGAACTTCCAACAGAAGTAGTCAACTCAACTAGGGTAGATAAAAAGTGGCACTTGCTGAAAACCTACAAAAGTTATCTTACTGATCAAGTAGAATGAAACCATTTATCTACAGCTATGCTTGCTGTGTGCTGCATTCCACATGCAATGCAGAAGCTGAAAGAATTTTGTTCATTGTAAAGAAAAATTACAATGAAACAAGGGCGAGCATGGAAGTGGGTGCTCTTTCAAACTTGCTTGTAACTAAAAATCAATGACAATGCTAACCTTCAGTTGCCCGAAGAGCTTTTGGACAAGTTTAAAAAGGCCACTAGGGATATGCTGGAAAACTGAATGCTTAGTTAGCAGCCTGTGTACATATTTAAATAAAATTGATCTTTTTATCCTGGACTGCATATATCTGTAAAGAAACATTTCCAGTAATGTTTTTCTCATGTCCTGTGGACTCTTCATTCAAAGACAAGGGAGGGAACTTGAGATTATTTCTTTATTTACTAAAAAAAAGGCTTGTGCATTAGTTGACAGATCTTAAANCTTGAGAACAATACATTTTGTAACTTTGCTTGAGAACAATACATTTTGTAACTTTGCTTGAGAACAATACATTTTGTAACTTTGCTTGAGAACAATACATTTTGTAACTTTGCTTGAGAACAATACATTTTGTAACTTTGCTTGAGAACAATACATTTTGTAACTTTGCTTGAGAACAATACATTTTGTAACTTTGCTTGAGAACAATACATTTTGTAACTTTGCTTGAGAACAATACATTTTGTAACTTTGCTTGAGAACAATACATTTTGTAACTTTGCTTGAGAACAATACATTTTGTAACTTTGCTTGAGAACAATACATTTTGTAACTTTGCTTGAGAACAATACATTTTGTAACTTTGCTTGAGAACAATACATTTTGTAACTTTGCTTGAGAACAATACATTTTGTAACTTTGCTTGAGAACAATACATTTTGTAACTTTGCTTGAGAACAATACATTTTGTAACTTTGCTTGAGAACAATACATTTTGTAACTTTGCTTGAGAACAATACATTTTGTAACTTTGCTTGAGAACAATACATTTTGTAACTTTGCTTGAGAACAATACATTTTGTAACTTTGCTTGAGAACAATACATTTTTTTTGTTGCAAACTTGCTGCAGGGACATTCAGAAGAACTTAAAGGGCATGAGGCGGACAAAATTGCCCACTTCAATTTTGTATTTCAATTCGCCCTCATGTCCGAAAGGAAGAGGAAGAGCGATCTGATAAAATTGCAGGTGCAATTGTATTTGTTGTGTTAACCTACTTCATTTATTGAATGGCATGATACTGGGAGCTGTATTTAGGACTTGTTAGGGTTTATAATATGCTATCGTTAAATTTACACTACTCATTTTACGATAATTGAAAAAAAGAACGTTATTATCGTTGATAATCTGTAAATAATGGCGTTATTTAAAATGTTTATTGTTAGCGGTATTTGTAAAATGTTAGTCAGGACGTTGTTAACTTGTACTATTTGTTTCTTTTCAGATATTGTCCTTTTTATTAAGAATTTTTCTTTAGCTTTTCCTTAGGACCTGTATTCTTTCATTTTTTTTATTAGTAACTGTCAGTCCTGGTACAACCCATCACCATCACCCACCAATACGGGACCCCCTTCACACTACTACATATATATAGATAGATACACACACACATGGGTTAATCAGAAGTTATACATTTTTTGTCAAGGGGAATAATGCTAGGAACTTAGATTTTACTTCCTATTTATATAATAAACATGAAGCATGATGTAAATATTTTAGTGTGGGTGTGAGATGAAGAAAGATAAACAGTAGCACAGTTGTACTCATTGTTGAAAGGTCATAGTCATATTCATTTCACATAATTCCAAGATTCCTGTCATATTATTCCTTATCCAATTTACTCCAATTTACTCTCAGATTATCCATACTTCTCTAAAATGGACTCTGGGTTCAATTTCTATTACTTTGGGATATTTTAGTTTTAGTCATACATATCAAAGTTACTAGGGGTGTGCCGGAATCCGGATTTTGCACTATCCGGTGAAATCCGGTTCCGCCGGATTTACATGTATCCGGAACAACCTGAATCCGGAATATACCAGATTTTGGAATTTGCCAGATTTTGTGACTCACTTTATAATCTGAAATAAAAGTAATTCTCTTTCCGCAAACTCCACACGATCACGATACATTAATCGATTGTTTCGAGCGTTGAGCTTGTTTAATGTTTAAGATTCCGAACATACCAGAAGCTCACCAGGCATAATAATAATAACAACAACATAGAAACTTATTATGCGCCAAATTACAGTGAAACAATTAAGTGATCTCCAACGAGGTATAAATTTATACTAGAACAAAAAAAGTGATAGCGCAATTGCGCTATCTCTGATTGGCTGGTCGGTTACCACTTGATTACCTAACGCGATAGAAATTTATCTCAGTTTTTAAAATTTACCGTTATGTTAAGTCATATTTTGATTTATATTATCGTTCACTCAATTGTTAAAAATGCGTATCATTTTTTAGTAAAAATTAACATTACGTTAGCGGTCTAGTATAAATTTAAAGGTCTTTGGTGATCTCTATGTCACCAAGCCATCTCCGGCGATTCTCGCTTGCGCTGTGATCTGTGCTCTTTGGTTTAAACGACGGTATTTTGTAGCCGTGGCGCTCAGCTGTTACAAAATATTTCGCCATATTGAATGCTTGAAATTGGAGTGGAGTTTATACTTTAAAACTTTATAACGGTAATTTATAAAATTTATCTCATTTTCGAAGCTAGTTCAAGCTAAAATTCTAAATAATTTTTAATTTAGTAACGAATTTAAACTGTTCAAAAGGCATCCAACCCCTCAGATTTACCGGTATCTGCAAAGTACCGAAATCCAGAATCCGAGAGAAACCGGAATCCGGATTATTCCGGAATCCGGCGGATTTCGCATAAGAAAATCCGGATCCGGTTGGAAAAAACAAATCCGGCACACCCCTAAAAGTTACTCAAACAGAATTGACACCACAGTACATTTACAGTTGACAAGTTGTGGGGTAATAAGTTTAAATCCAAATTTACCATCTGTATCTGCTCATTTTATGAACTAACTCCTCCACTTTGCCCATTTTTCTCAACAATCTCACGTTCCAGGTACCTAGTGTAATGTCATTCCTGGCATTGATACTGTTTTTAGGCTTACCAGTTGCATATTTTCCGTCTCCGTCAGCCGTAGCCCGGGTGTCGACCGAGCTGGTTTTTAAGTTTGACTTTCTCCAAATATAATTTTAAGATCAATCAAAAGTTTAGTCCAAGTATATCACATTTTATATTTTGAAAACTTGCAGTTTCAACGTGAAAGGGATAAGGTAAAAGCAAAAGCTGAAGAGAGACCCACATCCCCAAGTAAGACTCAATTAGTTCTATATCAATTTATTAATCATATTTGTGATTCATTCTCTAAAAATAAATACATGATTCTATGTTATACTACTTATTCTTATTTGTAACCTAGCCACTATGATATAATTAAATTACAGTTAAAACTTTTTGACGTAATTAATGGACGACCCCAATAGGTGGTTATTGAGATATTTTGTTTCTTATAAGTATATAAAATTGCTAAATTTTGCCCCCATTTTCTGATCAAAAGCATAGAAAATTTAATTTTTAAAAATATAAATTTAAATTTGAAAAAAAAAAGTTTTTATTGCTTTTTCAATGTAATTTGGAAAAATATTCTGACTGAATCATGTATTTTAAATTTTAGCATTTTGACTACCCCTAACCCTTAAGTCAGTTTTGAGATTTTCCTGTTGTTCCACCCCCATGCATCTGCAAACAACATTGGTCAGGATTCAGTGTAGTTTTTTTGCCACAACCAGCAGTAGTTTATTGTCGTCAACCAGAATTAGTTTATTGCCGCTATCCACCAGTAGATTAATGTCACAATTTTAAACACGGTTTTAAAATCGGATTAAATTTTTTTTAGCTTTCTATTAGACAAACATGGCCAAAGTGGGGTTGTGAGATAATTTTAAAAAGACAGTTAGTGGGTAATGCACAAACATAATTGTGTACTTTGATATCTAACAAGTTCATTTGTGAAAACACAGGCTCATTCATTAGTACTATAATTCCTATAAACTATAAAACAATATTTGATCTGTTTACAGCATTAAAGATATATTATAGATGCTATTTTTTTACTTGCAAAGATTGATGATTATTGTAGATTTTCAAAAAGAAAATATGTACTTTCTGTTGAGACCCCCAAGCCCATGTACCAATATCTCATTAATCAAAGCCACCCCCACCCCACTTGTGTTACATACTAATTCATACTATATTGGGGGCCCCTTATGATCAATATGGAGTTATTTCCCTTTGGTTATGTCTAAAGGTATTTCTTTATGGGTGCTATGTTACTTAAAGGTTTTATATAAAAAATATATATATATTTTTGACACTGTCAAAGTTGAGCCCAGGAAAGAAACAGCCGATACCTCTCTGTATTCTGTAGAGATACATTGAAGCCTTGATATGGCAATATCATTAGTTGTTTGTTTTATTTTAAAAAAATTTTTTTTTAGGAAATTCAGAAAATAACACTCCCCAGCCAGGGACAAGCTCAGTGAGTATCAGTGCACTAGTGCTTAATATGAAAAAATTAATGTGGTGAAGATAAGACTGCTAGATTTTTTTTAATACAGTGATCAAAAAAATAATTTAAATGCAATGTGTGTTGCATGGGTAATTTCTATTAAAAGTCATTATTTTTATTTTGTTTTAATCCTGTGAATTCTGTTATAGGCATCGCGTAAGAGGCGCAATCCTTGGTCGGCTGACGAAGAACAAAAGTTTATCGAAGCGGTAACGGAAGTCGGCACAGGTGAGCCAAAGTGTTTGCAGCAGTTTTTTTAAATAATTGTAGACTTATTAATTTAGTATAACTCAATGGTCAACTCATATCTAACACAATTCTCAGGTGTTAGAGCAAAAAAAAATATATTGATTTTTTCGATAAACCAGTTTATGGAAAAGATTTTTTTTTTTCAACATAATTTTAATAATTTACACAAAAATTTTTTTTACAGTTATGCTAAATTCCTTCTGAGACATTGTGCTCTGAGACATAAACATTATTTTAAAATATGATTTATTTTTATTCATTTGTTAGAGTTTTAATTTTTTTTGGACTGCCTAGGTTTATTAAATATGTTCGATACTTGTCCCAACTTGTCTAGCGGCGAGCTAGACTGCACTATTTACGCTAGCCTGGAACGGCTAGTGCCATTTGCACATCACACTTTGTACACGCAGAAAACCCAAAGTGAACGAATAGAACGAACGCCACGAACTGATCCGATAAACGCCGAAGGCGCCAAATCACAAGGCACATAACTCTGATTGCTTCGGCGATCATCGGCTCACTTCGGGTTTTTCGCGTGTACATGGAGTGATGCGCAAAAAGCATTCCCCGCCTGGAACCGCGTTGTTGTCATTGTGATTGCTGCCCTGTTCGGGTCGCGAAAGTTAGATAAGAGACATGTTCGTCAGACGAAACACGAATTAGGAGTTTTCTATATAAAAAAATTAACAGGCTAAAAGCGAGGTGCGTAATTTATTGTATTCATAAGCGATGATCTATTAATAAACTATTATTATTGAGGAGATAGTTATAGTTCTTGTTATAATGTATTTATGCATATAATGCAGAACAGACTTGCGCTATAACATTGATATTATATTGTAGTTCAATTATTATTTTTTTTATTATCTATTTTAGCCCTAAAATGAGTGGATCAAGTAAAAGACAACGAACCTATAATTTTAACACTGACTGGGGGGAATCATATTGTTTCGTTAATTTGAAAAACAAATGTGTTTGTTTGTTGTGTGGTAGTAGCATTGCAGTGCCGAAAAAACATAACGTTGAACGACACTTTCAGACAAATCATGTCACTTTTAATGTGAATTATCCTCTTTAATCTGAAGTAAGAAAGAAAAAAATTTGTAATCTAAAATCAAGTCTAACAGCACAACAGACTGTTTTCACTAGACGTGGAAAATTCTAAAAAGGCCACTATTGCTTCTTTCAAAATATTTCACATGCTCGCAAAAAAGAAGAAACCTTTCATTGATGGTGAGTTGTTTAAGGAACTATTTTCGACTGGTGCCGATTGTTTGTTTGATGGATTTTCTAACAAACGTGAGATTGTCTCAGCAATACAAGACTGTCAGTTGTCAAATAACACAGTCACAAGAAGAATACATGCAATTTCAACAGACATACAAACTCAGTTAAAAACTGACTTGGAAATATGTGACTGGTTCTCGCTACAATTTGACGAGTCAACAGATATATCAGACACCCCACACTTAGCAGTTATGGTGAAAATGGTGTTTAGTAACTTCACAGTAAAAGAGGATATGTTACCTATGAAAGGACAGACAAGGGGTGAGGATATTTATAATACATTCAAAACATACGCCAAGTCAATAAATATGCCTTTGCACAAGCTGTCTGCAATAACCACTGATGAGGCGCCAGCAATGATGGGTAAAAACAAAGGATTTATTGCCCTCTGCATGAAGGATGATTCATTTTCAAACTTCATGTCCTACCATTGTATTATCCACCAGGAAGCTCTGTGTTGTAAATTTTTGCCATTTGAACACATCATGAAAATAGTTACAAAAATAATCAATTCTATTCGAGCAGCTCCTTTGCAACACCGACTTTTCAAGGCCCTGTTAGAAGATATTGAAGATAAAGAACATGATCTTATTCTGCATACTGAAGTACGTTGGCTCAGTAAAGGAAAGGTTCTTACAAGATTTGTGAGTTTAATTGAAGAAATAAAAACATTTATAAACGATAGAAAGGAAAACTATGATGAACTAGCTGACTCTGGCTGGCTGATTGATTTGGGATTTCTCACAGACATCATGGAAAAATTGAATTCTTTAAATTTGGAGTTGCAGGGTAAAGACAAAAGCATAGCTGAAATGATAAGCTCTGTAAAGTCATTTAAAGCTAAATTGGATTTGTTGATATCACATCTGCAGATCAATTCTCTCGTGCATTTCCCACATATGAAGAAAATGCTAGGTGACAATGAATTAAATGGGACATTATTTATTAAGCATCTTCAAGAGTTAAAAAAACAGTTTGAAGAGAGATTTTTGCAGTTTAAACATATTGAGCCAATAGTTTCCTTCTGTATCAATCCTTTTACTTGCCAAATAAATGTTATGGAAATAGCGGCATGTATTGCAGATTTTGTTCAAGGTAAGACAGAAGAACTAGAGTTAGAAATTTTGGACCTTAAGAATGATATTTTGCTAAAATCCTTAATGTCAGAGGACTTTTGGAATACAGTGGATAGAGAAAAGTTCCCATTGTTGAAAAAAGCGGCATATAAAATTGAATCATTTTTCGGTTCGACATATTTATGCGAATCATTGTTTTCAAACATGAACTTAATAAAATCAAGATATAGATCTCGACTCACCGATGAGCATCTTTATGATTGTCTGCTAACAGGATTATCGTCATACGCTCCTAATTATGAAGCTCTGGCCAATGAAATGCAATGCCAAAGATCACATTGACTTTATTATATTTTTTAATTAAATGTTTTCTTTGTATTTGTGTGTTTTGTTTACTTTCTTTACGTTTTGTAAATACATTTCTCTGTGTGTATGCAATTTGAAAAAAATGCCAAATAATTTTATTATTTTGAAACATTTTTGTTTATTATTTATTAATACATTATGACTATAAGAAAATAAATTATGGGAAAATGACAAGTTATGGAAGGAGTTTGTCGATTTAAAATAGGTGTTGCCCGCCACCCTACCGATATTTTAGAATGTGCTCTAGAGTAAAAAAAAGGTTGGGAACCCCTGGCGTAACACGTGCTCAATAGCCTAAGTCGTAATCGGACTATGTTACTCAATGACTTTATTGATTTGTGTTCTAATCTTCACACAGCTTGAGGACCCTAAAGAATGCACTGAGTGCATCTATAAAGACTTTGGTTGCAGTTTTACGGTAAGCTAATTTATTATATAAGAATGGCCACAGCATAATACTAAAGCAATATGAAGGGAGTTAACTTTTGAAAATGCAAGGAAATATTATGATAATTCCTGTCACATGTAGCAAGATATATTTGCTGCATTAGAATTAGAGATATAAAATTGGCTATTTAAACTGTCAGAATGTCAGGAAAAATATTGCAGAATTTTTAAATAAATGTATGGAGTCAGAGTTTCTGTTGAGACCCCCACCTGGCCATACCCAAGCATACACAAAATTGTCGACCCACCCCCTTCAATACATGCATAGGGGCCTCCTACATGGAAGACGCTGTAATGTAAGGCCACCATTTAAAGTTTATACCATTGTGCCATAACATTTTGTAAAGGACATTTTGATTTTATTAAATTTGCTGCAGGGAGATAAACAAGGATTGAAACGGCATGAAGCAGACGAAGCTGCTCATTTCAATTTTCTGTTTAAATTTGCCCTGGAATCAGAAAGCCAAAGAAAGATGGCGGAGGAAAAGTTGCAGGTGCAGTAAAGGTTAATTATTATAGTTTTGATACTTTTTCAAACTTATGGTTTTATTGTTCTATTTTTGGGCTATTTCAAAGTGATGAGGTTTTATTTTAGACAATGCAGTTGTATTTATTGTATATTTTTACAGTTATGCTAAATTCCTTCTGAGACATTGTGCTCTGAGACATTCTGCAATGTTCTATTGACAATATCTTTTCATTGCATTCCCATAATTTGTTATTAAGATAATTATACTATTAGTATATAAAATTGCTAAATTTTACTTCTATTTCATCAAAAGCATAGAAAAAAATTATTAATTGTCCAGTTTAAAAAAAAAAAATTGTTTAAGTGTTTTATATTGATTTCCCAAAATTAACTTTGCAGTTTTATATATGGAATCTTTCTTATTTTCTTCTTATTACAGGGAATCGGTCCCTTCTCAAGACTAAGCTGAATACAGAGAGAACAAGTGTACAGCTAAAAGATAAATGGAGAAATTTGGAAAAAAGAATGAAAATTGACATGAATTCCTAACTACAATGGTAACATTTTTTCATTGGCTGGTGCCTAACATAACATGCTTTCTTTTCATTTTCAATATACCATTATTGGCCTTTTTGTCTTCAGGAAAAACATTTTTAATATAGAAAGGCTTCGAGTCTTTCAAAGTTTCTTTTTACCGTCTTGTCTTGATTCTATTTTTAAAAAAATTAACTGTATCAACTGAGTGCAGTGTCACATCATTAGAGATATGTATTTCTAAAGGTATTTCTTTATGGGTGCTATGTTACTTAAAGGTTTTATATAAAAAAAATATATATATTTTTAACACTGTCAAAGTTGAGCCCAGGAAAGAAACAGCCGATACCTCTCTGTATTCTGTAGAGATACATTGAAGCCTTGATATGGCAATATCATTAGTTGTTTGTTTTATTTTAAAAAATTTTTTTTTTTAGGAAACTCAGAAAAGCAAAATAACTCTCGCCAGCCAGGGCCAAGCTCAGTGAGTATCAGTGCACTAGTGCTTAATATGAAAAAATTAATGTGCTGAAGATAAGACTGCTAGATTTTTTTTAATACAGTGATTAAAAAAAATAATTTAAATGCAATGTGTGTTGCATGGGTAATTTCTATTAAAAGTCATTATTTTTATTTTGTTTTAATCCTGTGAATTCTGTTATAGGCATCGCGTAAGAGGCGCAATCCGTGGTCGGCTGACGAAGAACAAAAGTTCTTGGAAGCGGTAACGGAAGTCGGCACAGGTGAGCCAAAGTGTTTGCAGCAGTTTTTTTAAATAATTGTAGACTTATTAATTTAGTATAACTCAATGGTCAACTCATATCTAACACAATTCTCAGGTGTTAGAGCAAAAAAAAATATATTGATTTTTTCGATAAACCAGTTTATGGAAAAGATTGTTTTTTTTTCAACATAATTTTAATAATTTACACAAAAATTTTTTTTACAGTTATGCTAAATTCCTTCTGAGACATTGTGCTCTGAGACATTCTGCAATGTTCTATTGACAATATCTTTTCATTGCATTCCCATAATTTGTTATTAAGATACTTATACTATTAGTATATAAAATTGCTAAATTTTACTTCTATTTCATCAAAAGCATAGAAAAAAATTATTAATTGTCCAGTTTAAAAAAAAAAAATTGTTTAAGTGTTTTATATTGATTTCCCAAAATAATTAGCAAAAAATATTCAGCATATTTTAGCATTTTGCCTACCCTAACAACCTTAATATAGTAATGATTTGTTCCTGTTGTTCCAATCTTCTCCCTCCCTGAACAACATTGGCCAACATCTAGCAGTAGTATATTGCCCCATCCAGCAGTTGTT
>CAXITT010000919.1:68837-103469 GCA_964033795.1 Lymnaea stagnalis | reverse complement strand
TTGGGGGGGGGGGGGGGGGGGTGTTGTTGACACTATATATATACTATACCTGAGGTTTTTGGGTTTTTTTTTCAAATAACGATAAGTTATTGTTTGTTACCGTTAACGGTAAGCTGAATAGTAACAGCTTTTTATCGCTCAATTACATTAAGCTGATAACGATAAGTTTATGACCATTTAGACCGAGGGAAAAATGAAGTACCTAAGATGTAGGAATAAGGTTAAAGCCCTGGGAAGGAATCTTTAGGGACACGGGACTTATACAAAGGGACCGCTAGACGGGACTAGAGTTGAACTCAGCCGTACAGGAAAGCGGACAGTCGGGGAGAGCTCCGACGACGGATAGGATTAGGAGTAGAGGTCCAGTCGTGAGGACACAGTGGACAGAGAGACGAACCGCGGACAGGCAGAGTTGAGTGCGAGAAAGACCCCGAGAAATGTTTGTGTACCGGAACATCAATTAGCATCAATGGCTACCGACCACTTGACCAGAGAGATAGATAAGCGGCTTGAGGGAGGACCTTAGGGCAGGGGTCGGCAACCTGCGGCTCGCGAGCCACATGCGGCTCTTTTGATGTCAAGATGCGGCTCTCGAGTTCCATGCGCAAATATTAATAATTATAATATTTTATTTTCAAAACTCAAAAAATATTACGATTCCATTATTGCAAAAGTGAAGGAGCTCCTTCCCTCAATGAGTGAAGAGCTACTGACCAAGCTTAAAGAGTGTTTAGAAGAATGTGGTGTGGAGAATAGTGAAGACCTACAATACATCAAAGAATCTGACCTTAGCCAAATCCTAAAAACAGTGCCGTCCAGAAAGCTGCTTTCATCCTGGGTGATAACTGGTATGCATTTAATTGCACAGTACATACTTAAGTTTGAGAATGATTTAAACTTTGTATCTTATATATTGATTTATGTAATGGGCACTAGAGCTTGTAATTATGTCTGTACCTCTAATTGTTCATGTATTTGTTTGGATTTGTTGTGAAAATATGAACTCATAAAAATCATTTCTTTTTAAATTTTATTTTCAACTATTTATACAATTCTATAACTACAGCTGTAACAACCACTACATCTGAAACTCCCACTACAGCTGAAACTCCCACTACAGCTGTAACCTCTTTTACAGCTGCATCACCCTGTATCCAGAAGGAGAGTGGTTGTCATACTGGGGCAGATTCAGTCTCCAACTGTGAATCTCAGATTCAATGTAATGTGCCAAATTTTTCTGATGAGCCATGGTCAGAAACATTTCAATTGAGACTGGAGCAATTGAGCCCAAATTTAAGGGGGAAAAATGGGTCTAAGACAAACATTAAATCCCAAGAAAGAAGAGATTTTATTAGACAAGTTGCAAACAGCATGTTAACCCATTCTTCTACTCCTAAAAGAAAAGACTGTATGGCAGTGGCTAGAAATGTTGTTAGACTGTACCCTGAGTGCTTAAAAGATTCTGCAATGGGGAGCCCAATAGGATGTGGGTTTTTTTCACTGGGAATCCATTTGAAAAACAGAATTGAAAATGTCAATAGAAATAAGGAATATGTCAAACCCAAGAGGCACAAGGAAATGAAAGTTACAAAGGAAACATCTACGCAAAATCCAGGATGCAGTAACTTGCAGCCTTGTCTTCCTGATGACATTTCTATTGAATATATTGAAACAACGCAGTGTTTTTAAAACATTTTGAAAAAAAATCTTAAATCAAATTCAGCATTCATCAAATTTTATGTATGACAATTACCAATTTTATTGAAAATGGTTGTTAATTTTTATATTCAATTGTTTTTAAAATTGATACTTGATTAAAAAACTATTTAGTAATTTGTTTTTTTAAATAATAATTATTGATTTTCTTTCTCTTATAATTTTGTCTTTTTTGTAGTCAACATTAACTGAAGAAGACATTGAAAACAGTGGCCTCCCTGAAACACCTAGGCTGATCCTTAGAGATAAACAATTTTTGTTTAAATAAATAAAAAATATTTAATTAAAAATAATTGGCCTTGACAATTTAACATATTTACTTATGTAATTATTGATGACTATTGTGGCACACAAAATAAACTGAAATATTTTTTATATAAGGAAAGATCAAGCTTCCAGCTGAGACAATTTCAATGACCTCTATTTAATTAATTTAATTATATCAAATGTATCCTTATTCTAGCTTTCTATTTCCTTTCTTTTATATTTGGGTTTTAAATTCTAACATTCTAGGAGAAGACGTTTTCACATTTGCAAGCTGGATGATGGCAGTGGATAAAAAAATTATTATGAGGTCAGAGACTGCTAATATAATTGAAGCAGTAGCATGTCTTTTTACCTCATTATTATATTTTCAATATTCGATATGAAATGAAAGCATCAGCTTCTTTAGAGTTCATTCAGAGGTATGTAATCATTTAAAAAACTATGTGTGACAGGTCTTGACCATCAATGTTAAATAAAACAAATTACTACTCATTTTCAATAACATATATCATTATCGAGCCTTGAATGTTTAAAATGTGTACAGCAAATTAACAATATCATAATACAAATGTATTATTTTTTTATGCAGGAAGTTTAAGAGAAGAATAAAATACTTCTCAGCTTCCATTATGCAATAGTAATAGTAAAGATATACATCATCTATGTTAAAGCATTTACATTTCGTATTTCAAAGAATGATTTGTATGTATTTTAAGTTCATAATTTTAACTAAATATTTAATTAGATAAATAGTTGATTTTAATTTAAAATAAATTATAATAAAAATGAATTAATTTTAGTTTTTGAAAATAATATATATTTTTTTTATTATTGATGAAAAAGTTTACAAATTGTGCTTTGCATTTCATTAATGATAATGTTATTACAACAATAGAAATGGTATCATATAGACTCTTATTCAATACATTCAACAGATGTTTATTCCAAATAAATAATGAGGGCAGCTGTTGTGGTATGAATTCTGTGCTGACAAAAGATGGAAGACAACTTCCAAATAAAAGAGATGTGATAAACACAAAGGTTTCAACAGTGTTAAGGGGGATCTTTGAATGGAACAGCAGTTGAAAATATTTGATTTCTGTGTGTTTGGTCACTACATTTTAAAACAGTTCCTGTTTAGACCTGCCCAAAGAATCAAGAAATTGTATATCAAAGATTAGGATGATTATTATTTTGTTTAGCTGACCAGCTAATATAGCTCCTTTTTCTTCAAAATATATGTATGATGGTTTTTAAAAAAGCTTCTGATAAGAAATAGTCATTATATTGCTTAGCAATGTGTTAAACATTTTAAGAAACTATTATTTGTTTTTAGTTTTAAAACACAAGAGTTTTAAAATATTTTTATTTTAAAGCTGTTTTGAAAATAAACTATATCTTTCATTTTAAAAAAGATATTGATACTGGTTTGTCGATATTTACTCTTATGACCTGTGACTTATGTTTTAGGCATTTTTTTTTCTCTGTCCCATTGTTTAAAAAAGTGGAGTGTGCTGCAGCACGTTTCATTTTATTATAAATGAGAAATTGAAGCATGCATCTTAAAAATTTCGGTTTTCTTCATTAAATTAGGATGAGAATAATCATAATTTTTCTTCCATTACAAAATATGTGTATATTAAATTAAATGGTAGTTAGGCTTTGTTTTAGTAAAATTTTAATTATCTCTCTATGAATGACTGAAACAAAATGGATATTTAAAAAAACAACTACGTTGTTAAATTTGCAAGTACATTTCAAACTGGATAATTTGAATTATTGCTTAAGTTGAACTTTTTCATATGATAAATTCAACAGTCACACAATCAAAAAGTGCTTTATATTTTATTGTTGAATTTTCAAAATGTTCTTAACTTTTAACATCTTGCTCAATTTTTATAATTCACAATAATGTTTTTTGCTATTTTATTAAAAATTCTTTAAAATGACTACCACTTGGTCAACACCAGGCTTACTTAAAGTTTTTTTAAATAAATGTGACAGTTGTTATAATGCCTATTTCAACTCTCTTGACTTTAAATAATAATTAACACTGATCGACAAAATATTATGTTACCAATTCCATAGCAATTTTTAAAAACCTACTCACTTCATGTATTATCCAGTCTAACATGCACTATAAAAGAACTGAATTTTTGGGGGTTAAATATTGTACAAATAGTCTTATTGAAATATTACAATTACTATGCAAACACACCATGGCCTGTTACCAATGTTTATTGTATTTGTAATAGCATGGACGATGCTTTGAAAATGGGTATCATCTGCTCTACTTAATGTTGTTTGTTCAAAGTTTGTGGATTTTAAATATTTTTAAATTTTAACTTGTTATTTTTCTTTTTAAACTTGAATCTTTCATATTATGAAGACTTCCTTTTTAAATGATGTGCGCTGTCTAAAAATCACTTTTTACAAAAAAATGCTTCCTTCTTAAAAATGTATTCCTATGAAACAAAGCAAATTTCAAATTATTTGATTTATGTTCTTCCTTCTAAGAGTTATTTTTGATTTGTATTGGTAACTGATTTTCCTTGGTCTAAATATCCCTTATATCAAATATGCCATTTCTTAACAGATATAAACATATTCTTAATACACTGATTTCTTTTTGAGCTATTACACTGGCTTTTATTTACAATATGTACTATCTTAGTGCATTTAAAAAAAGCCTTTAAAAAACTGAAGCAAATGTCCATTATCAGTTAACATTGTCATAAGCGCACTAAATAAATTGATTGTGGGCCCTCAAAATATAGAAGAAGAAAGAAATCTAGTAAATTTTATAAAGAAGTCAGCCATGTGTTAAGGTTAAATCTTAACTAATTGTCTCAAATTATAATGCTGAATTTATGAAAGTTTTCAATATTTCAGCAAAAAATATAAATAAATAGTTACTTAATGAATTGTGCTGAATATTAAGGATTATTGTAATGTTCTTTTTTTTTTTTTTTATAAAATTAGAATTTAAAATCAAAAAGTAAAAAATGTTCCACTACTATTTATTGCTTTAAGATTCATGTATTTAAACTTAACAAGTGTTTCATATTGTTGTATAGGGAAATGTTAATTAATTATGCTATAGTAATGATTATTGTAATATTGTTTGTTTTTTATTTAATACTAATTAATCTTGGAAATCAACTAGTAATGAATTAATTCTCATTTTAAAAATTTAAATATATATTATCAATTACTTATTATTGCATTCTAAATCAATTTATTGTACTTTTCATATTTTCTAAAAAAAATATCTGTAAATTTTTAAATAGGTGTTTAAGAAAGAATTGTGTAAAAATGTACTCCTATCCAAATAAGTGATTAAGAGAGAATCATGCAAAAATGTACTCCTATAAATCAAGCATATTCAAATTATCTAACAAAAATTCTTCCTTCTCAGAAGTACTTTTAATTTGTATTGGTGCCACTAACTAATATATATTAGCCTAAATATCACTTAAACATGCCACTACTTTTCAACATACATATATTCTTATTACACTGATTACCTAATGAGCTAATGTTTTAAATAAAAGTTTTTCTAGAAAAAGAATTGCAAATTTTATTTTGCTTATAACAACTTTTTTTTAGAAATTATTACTTTATTTGTACTTGTATTATGATTGAAGCTTTAAAATTTGATATCTGCCTCATAAGTTAGTGCTTTTTTAACATTTACTACAACTTATTATTCAAAGTGCTCATAACTGTCATTTTTTTGGCAACCTAAAAGTATTATCTATCATTTAAAGGAAATCACAAAGAAACTAAATGAGCTAAATGTAAAACTGCAAGGAAAGGGAAACCCAGCCTATGCCTTGCTTGAAGAAGTGGTTTGTTTCGAAAATAAATTACTTCTTTTTGTAGAAGACATGGAAAGCGGTAAATTACTTCATTTCGAAAATATCAAGCAATATCGCGATGAAACCAATGCAACTATTGACACGAATTACTTCAGCATTACTATAAACAAAATGAAGGATGGATTCGCTGAGAGATTTGAGCAATTCAAAACAAACGCAAGTAGTGGGGTGTTCATAGTAAATCCTCTGAACACAAATACAAATGAGATCAACATTGAGCCATTTGGAATTGATGCTGGTTCGCTTCAAATGCAATTGCTGGATTTGAAAACCAAACATTTGTGGAGTGGTAAGTTCACAGAACTCAAGAGCAAGTTAGAAGAGTCGGAGGTCCAGAAAAGCATGCATGTTACGCTGCACAAGTGGACAGCATCATTCTTTTGGCCTGGTGTGAGTTCTGACGTAGCTAGATTCGTGAGGTCATGTGCACGTGTCAGAAAACTTCATGTAAGAGGAGGGTGAAAAAGCACCGCTGGTTCCTAAGCCATTGATAGACCTTTTGACAGGGTAGCTATTGACATTGTTGGGCCACTTACGCGCAGCAACAAAGGAACTAAGTATATTTTGATCTTGGTAGATTACGCCACCAGATTTCCTGAGGCAAACGCATTGCCTAAAGTGACAGCAGAAGTTGTGAGTGAGGCATTGATGGAGATGTTCTCACGATTGGGAGTGGCGAGGGAGATTGTGTCTGATAGAGGGGCACAATTCACGGGAGAACTCATGCGTGAGGTTAGTGAATTGTTGAAGACGAAACAATTGTTCACTACGCCATATCAAGCAATGGCCAATGGGTTGTGTGAGTGCTCCACTGGAACGCTCAAGGCCATGTTGAAACGTGTGGCACATAAGCATCCTAAGGAGTGGGACGCCTATCTGGCACCGTTGTTGTTCGCCTACAGGGAGACACCTCAAGCAAGTACAGGATTTAGTCCATTTGAGTTAATGTTTGGGCATCCTGTGAGAGGACCGTTATCCATCTTGAAGGACCTGTGGACAGGTGAGGCAAATATGGAGGTGAGGAACACTTGTGAATATGTTCTCACTATGAGAGAAAGACTCCAGGGCGCCCTCGAATTGGCAAATGAGCATTTGAGAGAGGAGCAGGAAAATCAAAGGAAACACTACGACAAAGGCGCTAAGATGAGATCATTTCGACCTGGAGATAGTGTTTTGATTTTGTTGCCCACCGAGAAGTCCAAGTTACAAATGACTTGCAGCAGGGACCTGCTGGCCCACGACGACGTGACGAGCATTCGTCATGGGCCTTTTTGAGTAAATCAAATTTAAATTTCATAATCAAATTATTATGCACTTCTTGAATCGGGCTTCGGCGACTTCGCATTCTCATAACATTGACATCATTGGCTTTTCATATTCTCGGTTGACGGTAACTTCCGCTTGACCGCTTCCGTAGTGGTCGTATTTTCATTTATCGCTCAATTGCTGACTGTAGGCCTATCGTAGTCTGTTAAGTTTGCATACAGTAAGTTTTACGCACATTTAAACGTTTACCAGTCAATTTTTGTCAAACGATAACGATAGTACGACAGAATAAAGTATGAAGTCATCGAAGCAGAAATCTGGAAACGACAAGAAGATTGCTAAAAGACGGACTGAATTAACATTGGCAAGCAGCGATCCGAAACAGCTGAAATTATCGTTTTCTACTACAAGTACAAGCGACCAGACAACAGTGACAGTCACTGAAGACACTGTGGAACTGGAGGAGGAGTCAGAAATTGCAGAGGATAATAACTTGAACTGTGAAGATGAAGAGAGTCATCATGAAGTAAGCAAACCAATTTTTTATGATACTTGTGAATGTGAAGAGTCTAGTGATGGATATGAGCAGTCAATTCAGGAAACTGAACCTAAACAGGCAAAGGCAGTGGTCAGTGACAGTACAGCTGCAGAAATAGCAGAAAACGACCTAGTGGTCTAATCCATCAATTTAAGAAAAGAAAAGATTCATTTTGCTTGGTCCGTGTCAAGCAAACTTACCTCAGGCTCACTCATCAGCCAAAATTGTAAAGTATTTCATCGAAGAAAGAAAGGTTGGAAACGTAATTTTCAGCCAAAAGCGATCCTGGCTAACTTATTCGCCGTATATGGACAAACTATTTTGCAAAACATGCCTTGTTTTTGGAAAAAAAGACGACACAAATGTGCTTGGAGATTGCTTCAATCAGTGGAAGAATCTTAGTCATAGAGTTGCTCAACACTGTTCGCAAATAAATCACTGTGTAGCATGCGTAACATTGACGGCAGTTATTGGTGCCCAAACGATTGATATTCAGTTGTGTAAAGAGGCCAAGGAGCTACTCGACTAACGTAAGTTGCATGCTCTTGAGCTATGCCAGAATTTGTACAGAATTATTTATGTTCTGCGTTACCTAACAGCAGAAACAATACGTGGAAGTGATGAAAGTGAATTCCACAACAGAACGGCAAAATCTGTTTACTACCAACAAGGCGCTGGTAATTTTCTAAATTTACCGAACATCTTAGCTCAGTATGATATCCTACTGGCAAAGAAAATATCTGAAGTTAAACAGAGCAGTTGTGATAAAAAAGGTCGTGGGTCGCATCTGATGTTTTTGTCATATAACACTCAAGATAAATTGACAGCAGTGATGGCTGGTTTGGTCAGAGACAAAATAAAACAAGAAATTGATACAGCGTTGTTTTTCAGTTTAGCTGTCGATGGAACAACAGACATAACTCTATGTGAACAAGGGGCTGTTGTCGTTCGCTATGTCAAGTCGGATTCTACAGAAGTTGAAGTATGTGAAAGGTTACTCAGTCTGGTCGAATGTGAAACAACAACTGGCGAAGAAATAAACACAAGTATCAAGTCAGCATTTGACAGTTTAAATATCAATCTGGAGAAATGGGTTGGTATGTCTTTTGATGGCGCTTCGAACATGCAGGGCAAAACAAAGGGTATTGTGACACGTATGAAAGAGTATGCACCAATGTCGAATGGTGTCTATTGTGGAACACATGGATCCAACCTGGTAATGAAGTACTGTGGTCGTTCTTCTGTTCAGATGGTCAATATATATGGAACAGATAACAAAACTGGAATGCTGCAGAAGATACGAACGTTTTTGTATTGAAATGCCCGAATACGTAATCACGTGTTGAAACCTCAAAAGGCAAAGCGATGAAGAACTCCATCAGCTGGAGTTGGCAGAAACTCATTCCATCCGATTTTCGTCTGTTCATGATGCAACCAAAAGAGTGTTATGTAGAACGTCTATTTTAACCCGTGCTGTAAATTCTGTATCAATCTAGCAGACGCGTTCATGTGGGCGTGTCCTATTTTTCTTTTGATCTTTGTTTACCACCAAACAACCTATTGCCTGTTTCTCTGGACTCGATTGTGATACGAAATGGTAGTATATTCTAGAAATTCGGAGAAGATTCGAGTCACGAATACAATGTATATTCTGCTTCAGAATCTTCTTAGAAACAGGCGAAACCTATATTATATAAGGCCGGGGAATTGAAAGACAAAAGGGACAAAGATTCAGATAGGTTTTATTAGGTTTTATTAACTTCACGAGATGTGTATTATTCTTTGTGTTCTTATATATGTGTTTATTTCGCATTTAATCATTATTCATTTGGCACATTATACGAACTGTGTTAACTGTGTACCGGTACAAGATTTACCATACTGTAAGTTGAAGATTGTCATATTTTATTTTATAATTATATTAAAACTTAATAAACCTTATTAATTGTAACTGGCAACTGTTTTGGGTGTCGTATCTTTAATATTGTTGATTCTATGGGATCAACCTTTGTTAGGGGGGGCCTCCGGCCCTTTCTTACAACACCGTTCGTCACAGGTTTCCATGTGCCAGCACGTCCCTGACAAGAATACTACAGTAAAATTACGGATACTAGTCGTAATCAATGCATCATTAATTTCTCTGCTGTTATTTAATGGGACACCGTAATTTTAAGGACGAGTGAAGAAAAGATAACTCTAATTAATTTTACAATAATGAATCAGAAGTGAAATAGTGCAAGAGCGGTGATGTTAAACAGTTTTGAAAATAAGTCATTCTTTTTCTGTGATTCTATATAAATGTAAGTAGGCCCTACACAGAGTAACTTTTCATTTTATTTAAAGTGTACTACTGAACAACTTATTTTTGCGATATTCTTACTAGGTTGTTATTAGTATGTATTATATTTTTGGACTTATCCTTTGGTTCAGTTGGTTTGAGTTATTCGGAAATCATCGTCTGCCACAACCTTAGTAACTTAGACTTTGGCATTTCAAAGGCTTACTTAGACTTAGTCTTCTTTCAGGGTTGCCAACCGTCCGTAAATTTACGGACAGTCCGTAAAGATTTTTCGTAAAATTACCTGTCCGTAAAATTCCGTTAAAAAATTAAGACGTCCGTAAAAAAAATCGAAAAAACGTGGAATCTCAACGTTTAAAAAACCCAGGAAATCATGTTTGTGATATCTATTTTCTTGATTTAAATTTTAATTTTTAAATTGTTTTAGTGGAATCCCGCGCTCTATTAATAAACTGTAAGAGCTTTCTGGACAGCTAGGCTCACGCGGCGAGACGCATCGTGGCAAGATGGACTTGTTTAGACAGATCGTTAGTCGTTACGTCACAATTACGCATAAATTATGACGACATAAATATAAAAATAGTATCTGTTTTTAAAAAATGGCGGAGAAGATGACTACAAGCGAAGACGATAGCTGCAGTGAAAACTGTGAAATAAACAAAAATGCTGATAAAATTATTGCTAAAAAAGCTAAAGTGAACAGAAAATGCTATTTTCAACCTACATGGATTGCAAACGGCGAATTTAAGCACTGGATATCAACAGACAATGATTTCAAATATAACGCTATATGTACGTGCTGTAGAAAGATATTTAGCGGTGCATCTGGTGGTGTACGAGACGTTCGCAGCCACAGTAGAAGCGCAAAACATATTCAGGCAATGTCAACAAGGATAATTGCTGGTGGAATGTTGCAGTTCTTGACTAAGGATAAAAAACCATCTCCTGAAACTGCTCACAACAAACAGGTAACAGAATGTGAATTAAAAGTGGCAAGTTTTGTCGCAAGAAAAAATGTGCCACTAAGTTTAATGGACGACATCTCGGAAAATGTTGCAGATTGGTTTCCTGATTAAAAAATGGCTAGAGATTTCAGCTCTAAACGAACAACGGGATCTATGATGATTAAAAATGTTATTGGCAAACTGAACAAAGAAGATTTGTCCACTAAGTTGAGATCATGTCATTTTACTGTTGGTTGACGAATCAACTGATATCAACCATGGAAAAAATGGCCATGGTGGTGATTTACTTCGATGTTGAAATTGGTAAGGTTCAATATAGATTTTATCGTTTAGTTAATTTAAAAGAAGCAAAAGCAGAGTTCATTTTTGCTGCAATCAAGGCATGTCTGGACGAAGATAAAATACCACTGGCCAATGTAATGGCACTTGGAACTGATGGAGCGAACGTAATGACTGAAGCCAAAAATTCCGTGCTTTCACGTTTCAGAAGTGTACAACCAAATATATTTCATACACACTGCACATGCCATGTAGCTGCTCTATGTGCCGCTGATGCCTGTAAAACATTTCCCAAATTTATTGAACAGCTATGCAGAGACATTTACAGCCATTTTTCACATAGTTGCAAAAGATTACAGCTGTACAAAGAGTTTCAAGAGTTCGTGGAAGCAGACACTCTACGAATATTGCAGCTGTGTTCCACGAGATGGTTGAGCCTGTTGGAGTGTATTAATCGTATTGTTAACCAATATGATGCACTTTCAAGCTATTTTCAATCAAGTGATGAGTGTGACCGGTTAATTACAGTGGATAGAATTAGCACTCAATTGCAAAATCCTGTCATTAAATGTTATTTTTTGTTTTGGCAAGCAGTGCTGCCTATATTTACTCAGTTCAACAAAATGTTTCAATCAAATTCTCAGATTTTACCAGATTTATGTGCAGAGGCAAATCAACTGTTGAAAAGTGTGTTGTGTTATTATATACGACCACAGGTACTGTTGTAAGTTGAAGACGTAACGAGTTTTGATCACTTGGAAAGTACAAACTTTAAATCACGCGATAACATATTCATTGGTTATCAAACTAAACTACAGCTGCAAAAAGTAGATGATCCATCGACTGTTGAAAAGTTTTATGTTGATGTTGTTATAGAGAGCTTGTTTTTCTCGTGCGTGCCCTCTGATTGACCCCGCATGAGACGCTGTGTTCACAAAGGGGTGTGGCTTAGGTCTTTGAAGTGGCTTGTTTACAGTCGGCTTCCAATTACGCATTGGGTAGATTGTTTTCGGGTAATTTCTGGAATATACTCCTTAACCCGAGAGATGTAAACAACACGTCATAAGCCCTTCTCGAAGCATCTTACTCTACATATATATAAGAGATTGACAGGCACGAGGGGACGGAGATTTTTCACATAGATTTTCTTAACATTACGAGGCGTGTTTTATTCTTTGTGTATTTGTGTGCTCCTACTTATATGTGTTTATTCCGCATTATTTATTGGCATCATTATTTCTAATTGTATTAAGTGTGTACCGGTACGACATCTGCCATACTGTAAGTTGAAGATTGTAATTTTATTTTATTTTATTTTGTAATTATCTTTAGACATAATAAATCTTAATTAATTGTAACTAGAAACTGTTTTGGGTCGTATCTTTAATAATTGTTGATTCTATGGTATCGTCCTTTGTTAGGCACTGTTTACATCGAGCCAAATTAAAATTAAAATAGGAGATTAATTTCTCCCAATACAAGTCAGTGCGTAACAATGTTCTTGCATTTTATACCAATGCAGTCGGTGCCATCCAGAAAAGAATGCCAATTTGCAACAGAGTGCTGAAGCTCATGTCAGTACTAAAACCCAATAACAGAATATCGGTGGAACGGTCGGAAATTTTGGAACTGGCCCAGCTTTTTCCACAAATTGTGTCTCCAGCAGATTTTGATTGTTTAGAGGCCGAGTTTATTGACTACCAAGTTGCGGATTTAAGCAATGTCAAGGCCAACGGAGGTCATGATGCTTTCTGGCATCAAATTGGACAAACGACTACAAATATCGAAAACAAAGAGTACAGATTTCCGCTACTTTCGAAGTTTTCCCAAACAATGTTGGCGCTTCCACATGGACCAGCAGAAGTAGAACGTGTTTTGTCTGCTGTTAGTTAGTCAATTGAAAACCAACTTGAGAAACAAATTGTCTACTCCAATGTTGGAAAGTTTACTGACCGTAAGAAACGGACCGGGAAAAATTACTCCCACAATGATCGAAAGTGTAAATGTTTCTATGTATGATCATAAGCGGGAGGAATTCAACACTGTCACTGATGAAGAATGTCATACAATAAACTAACGTTATAAAATATGAGCATGGTAATAGAGACGTACTCAAATGGATACTTTTCATTTTTTAGCTACAATGCTAGGATTATGCTTCATATTCGTTCGTTTTAAGGTCAACATTTTATGTTAAATGTGTCCCTAAAAAAATTGTTTTTGTCCGTAAATTTTGTTGAGAGTTCTTATATTTGTTTCTATTCAATCCACCCAACATACTAATTTAGAAACTAATATTTAGTAGTATTTGGGGCTCTTAACTTACTATCCAAGAATTGTGATGTCAATAAATGTATTTACAAATAAAGTGGTGGGAAAATTCCAATTCTTTAAACTTCCATTTAGTGCAGTATATTATATATTTGTTGTGTGTTTGAGAAGTTAAGGTATCAGAAGAAGCAGTCCTAAATCAAATAATTAATTAACAAGTTTACGGGTAGGGAAGGGAGTGTCTTTTGTTGTTGTTTGGAGCTTTTACAGTTAATTTGCCATTTCAAATTTGATGATTTCAGATATCTTTGTAATCTGTTGATTGGAGCAGGAGTAAGAATTCAGATATCTTTGTACTCTTTTGGTTTTTGGTTGGAGCTGAAGTAAGCAATTTTCAATTTATTTTCAAAGGAGGATAAAAAATGTACAGATGCTCTTTATGTAATTTGAAATTTAGAACTCTCAAGTCATACAGCATTCATATTGCAGTTCATAAAAATGAAATAAATTGGGAGTTTCTTTGTGGTGCAGATGGCTGTGAGAAATATTTCAAATCATTTTCTTCATTAAAGAGCATCTTTCATGACAACATACACAAAAGTCAGTATCAAGGCAATTTGTAGGCACCAATAAGCTTAGCTGTAAAAATCTTCTTAAGTGCGAAGTAAGTGCCTGCAGATTTTCCAGTATAGACCAAAATGCATTATTTTGCCATTTAAAATCTCACATGACTGTTGGAACACCAATCCAATGTCCATTTGAAAGTTGTACAAGAATGTTTCGTTTAAAATCGTATTTTACTGCTCATCTCAGTAGAAAGCACAGAGGAAATGTTATTAATGATGTTGTTCCAGAAATAGGCTTATTACACGATTTAAATATTGAAACAAATGAGGTATTGGATGAATCTGAAGTACAAGTATTTCATGGTGATGAATTTAGGCCTACTGAAACTTTATTAACAAATGAAAAGCAGTTTCTTAACAGCCTAGCATTATTTTATTTAAAAATGCAGGCACATTATATGCTTCCAAATTCAACAATTCAATTTATAATTGAAGATTTTGAAGATCTCTACCATCTGAATGAGTGTCACAAAAAAAATATAACTCATCGATTACTAAAACAGTGTAATCTCAGTGAAAACATTATACTTAGATCAAAATAGATATAGGGAACCAAGATCTATTTAAAAAATGTGAAGACAGATTATCAACGGATCATTTAAGGAAACAATATTTTGAAAGGAATTTTAGTTACATTGATCCCAAACAAAGGTATTTGGGCAAGAGAAAAAATGATGATGACAGATTTTTCAACTACATACCAATAAAAGAAAAAGTGCCTGTAATATATTTGCCGGGGCCAGTAAAGAGCAATAGCTCGGTCCCAAACAGTGATTGTAATATTTCAGGGCGTTCTCAAAACATAATACCAATGTTCAAGGGGCGAGCTGACCATTTGGACTTCTTCCTCATATGGTCTGGGGATGAAGCAAAACAAAACACATGGCCAGTCGAAAGTTGGAATAATGAATTGAGAAAATTAATGCCACCCGAACTACTCCCAGTCTGCTGCACATGGCGCGTGCTAGGGGTTGAGGCCACGGATGATGAGGTAAAAACTGCACTGTCTTAGCAGTTCAGGCTTACAGCTCAGGGTTATGGAGATAAGCTGGTCAGGATGACACCGGACAAAGACGAGGGCCTGATGACATATGCAAACAGGATCAGCCATTACCTAGCCAGATGGGTTGAGTTATCCAAGTCGGAGAAGACTTATGAAAAGTTGTTCTCGCTAAAAGTAGTGGACATAATACTCCATACCGTAAATAAAGACATAGTCGAACATATTTTAGAAACAAACAACATGTTTCTTAATGCCGTCATTGCGATGGGGGAAAATTACATGGCAGCACATCCAACTTAAGTCCTGACACGCACGGCCAACGGGGATCTGACACGCAAGGACCATCAGGTGTCTGACACGCATGGAACATCAAGTGTCTGACACGCATGGACCAACAAGTGACTGACACGCATGGACCATCCGGTGTGTCATGTTTAGCTTTCAACGCTAAAGGACAGACAAAAAATCTAAATCAACAAATTTACCGAAACACAGAGGGGGACATTACTCCCATGTCTGTCGTTTAACCGGGACACAACACCAAGATTAGCAGGAGTTACCAGCTATACCACCAGACATTTTTAGAGAAGGGCAAAGTTATGTGAACAGAGGTAATCAAAGAGAAGGGTCCAGTTATCTGAACAGAGGTGATCAAAGAGAAGGGCCCCGTTATGTGAACAAAGGCGATCAAAGAGAAGGGCCCCGTTATGTGAACAGAGGGGTTCAAAGTGAAGGGCCCCGTTATGTGAACAGAGGGGATCAAAGAAAAGGGCCCCGTTATGTGAACAGAGGGGATCAAAGAGAAGGGCCCCGTTATGTTAACAGAGAGGATCAAGGAGAAGGGCCCAGTTATCTGAACAGAGGGGATCAAAGAGAAGTGCCCCGTTATGTGAACAGAGGTGATCAAAGAGAAGGGCCCAATTATCTGAACAGAGGGGATCAAAGAGAAGTGACCCATTATCTGAACAGAGGTGATCAAAGAGAAGGACCCAATTATCTGAACAGAGGAGATCAAAGAAGTGCCCCGTTATCTGAACAGAGTAGATCAAAGAGAATGGCCCAGTTATCAGAACAAAGGGAATCAAAGATGACAAGAAAGAGACAGAAACAGAAAGACTAATGGGTTAGGAAAGGAAAGACTACTTTTAGTTGTTTTGATAGCAAAAAATCGGGAATAATTATTCGGAGTGGCTTTAGGTACCCAGGTTCCTTTAGCTAAAATCACTATTCGGACCCGGCTGGTCACGTGAGGTCTATATATATTCGGTTGGTCACATGCCGGTTATGACGGATAATTCCTGTTGTTTTGCCATCTTGTTGCCATTATTATCAATCGAGAAATGTGCCTATTTTCAAAACTTTCATGTAGCGCTGAAGAAACACGAAGAAAAATGTGGCGTACAGCTCAAAGAAATTAAGATTACGTTTATGTTTATAATGTTATGGTATTTTTAATTCTATTTAAAATATAGTTCTATAATTATTAACATGACATCAAGATCAAAGTTACAATTTTTGGCGGCAAATTCGGCTACTATCTTATCTGTAAGTGTAATTCGATTGTTGTTGTAGTATAACTTATTGAATGTCTAACAAACCATACTCTTCAATAAATAGCCTAAATATGTGTTACTTTTAGACATAAAATGGGATATATGTGGAAATATATCTGCTGCTTACCCCAGTTTACCCTTTAAAGATATATATAGGCCTATTTTTAATGAATGGTAATGAAAGGGGGGTGGGGGGAGAGGGGTGTCTGGATACTGATATATATATATATATATATATATATATGTATCGTAATGAATGCATGTTTATTTTCTTTCATTTAAGAAAAGAGGCGCAATTTGTGGATAATATGACAATGCTAAGTTTGTTTGCAAGCAAGGGCATCTTATTAAAGAAAGTACGAGCAAACTCAGCAAAAGAATCCGCCCATATCTAAAGTAAGTCTTTTACCTCACGCTCTCTTAGAATCCTTCACCTGTCAATAGGATAGAGTGGATATAGCCTTAAACTTAGAAATGTAATACGTATCTGTATTTATACCCTGACCCTGATTTTTGTACAGTATGGGTTAGGCTATTATATGAAATATAAGATAAATGTGTAGCTGATTTTAAAGCCATGAATTTGGAAAGAGTTGTCTCAGTTTCACCACAGTAAGCCGAAGTGCAGTGTCAGTGATAACTTTGCAATTTTTCACCAAGTATCAAAAAAAAGTCGCACGCATAATTAAAAGCGCTGGTTTTAGTGGTTGAAAACGGAGTACCAGTATGCCACTCAATTATATAATTATAATGTCGCAATTAAATTGAAAGTTTCAACAGAATTTTCTGGGGAGGGTCGTCCCCCCCCCGTCCCCCCCGCTTTAAGTCAAAAATTAGAAAATGAGAACAATAAACTTATAAATAAACTAGTTCTATGGTCGATAGTTGACCTGGAGAACACATATGACCTATATACAGTGAAATAATCGCAGGCCCTGCCGCTAACTGCATTTTATCCATAATGGAAAATGGAAAAAGCTTATGGAAAAGACAATCAAACGGCATGCCCAGCATTTATCAGGGTAAATCTGGTGGAGGATGGAACTGCATATGAGTTGAAATTGACAACCTCCAACCTGATGCATGAGAGCCATCCCAATGGACAAAAACAATTTTTTTTACTGGCATACATGGATGGATCCATTTCTTTTGCCATAATTAACTTAAGCCACATTTTTTTTTAATTGGTACATTTTACAACTGCACAGTTTGTCAAGTATGCTTACTTGTATACTAGTGTTCAGTTAGATCTACCATTTTGATTTTATTAGGTTTCAATATGGTAACTGCGTAATATATTTAGTGTATATATTATTTTCCTTATATTAGCGACATATTTTTATCTAGCATAGAATCACATGCCTTTGGTCTTCAACATTGTCAAGTGATTAGAAAATTACCCATTGTAATTTGTATTTTAATATATGTCTAGCAATTAATTAGTTAAAGAAATGACGTCATTTTTGTGTGTTTTATGTGGGGGTTTTCCCCAGGCCATGAACTTGGGCAAACAAAACAATTTTTACGTTCAAACAGTAAAGGATTATTTTTTTTTTCCTCCAGTTTTCAAGATTCTACCCTGAAAATAGGAGGCCAAAAATGTCAGGACATCTGGTGGATGTGCTAAATATTTAATCAGCATCGACCAAAGAAATACAAGGGATGATTGTCAAAATGGAAGAGAAATGATGGGCTGAGACATTTGAAATTTATGACACAATTTCTGTGACATCATGATCTTGGGCTCAAAGATTTTAGGAATTAATGAATTATTGGAACTGATGCTGATTCAACCCGTTCAACTTAATGAAGATCACCATTTTGATGACCGCTTTTATGATATGGTCCATTTTGAGGGACTATGAAACATAGATTATCCTGATGAATAACGCAATGAATATTTAGTTCTTAAACATTTTTGTTGCTTCTTACTGGTAATCAATAATACATGATTGAGACTAAATATTGAATCACTTCTTCTTATACTTGAATGTTACTGTAAAATTATTTGGTAACTATATTAATTTAAATTGTAAGAAGAAACCTTACTTATTAGGGTGGGGTTTTTTTTAAGGACTTTTAAAAAATATTTCATTGCTACATTATTGTAAAAATGCCTTCCTGAGATAATCTTCATTCTTGACTTGTTCTTGTAAATTTATTTTCACTGCTAATTCACAATGAATGGTTCCGAAAGATTTTCAGATACTTTTATAAATATGTGAATGTTTTTAAAGTGCTGAAAATTATTTTTAAAAATTGTGTGAATAACCATTTTTATGAAACAACTTCTTTATCTCAGCTCATTAAATCTTGGGCAGATTTTTGTTTCCTAAACTTACGTCTATTGATATCTTATTAAAAACATTAACATGTACTGCAATATTGTGTACAATTTGTAAAGATATCTAGAAAATTCTTAGCTTTTGTGAATGTGTGAATATGCCTAGCTGAAACTATTTTTGTAAAATATTTCACATTGATATGCTTTAAATTTCATTTTGACTCCTATATTTCTAATATTGCTTAATTGATTTTTTTTTTCTTTTTAAAGTGGTCCACTAAGGATTTTCCATTTATCTCTGACGTCAGATGTATTATGAGGAAAAGTATTATTACCACATGCTTCAAAATTTGCAAGGTTGTTTCTATTGTATTCTCTACATAATGATTGATGTTTTTTTTATAACATGTCTCATAAACAAAATTCAGAAGTTTTTATGATCTTACTATTTTTATTAGGCTCAAGGCTAGTGGGTTGTTGGGAAAACGCATTCATTTATATTCTATCAATTATATCTATGTTCTTAAATTATTTTTTTTAAATTAACGAGTGGAATGTGTTCATGATGTTTGCATCCAATGTTGTTCAAGAAACATTTAATTTAATAAGCATTTTTCAGTGTCTTTTTTCAGCTTTTATCAATATAGCTTTTTCAATTTTTTTCTGAGATCAATTGATGAATCAGGAGCAATAGTTTTGGAACTACATAATTGAAACTTTGCATGCTCATTTATATTGACATTCTTTACTTGATGGATTGTTTTTAAGTAAATGTCTCATAGGAAAATATTTCAGAATTTTTTTATTTATGTATTTTATTTATTAGGTTTGTGGGGTGGCATTTGAAAAGGTGTGTTAATTTTTTTGTCTATCTTTCCTGTCTATGTTTTCAAATTTTTTTTTTATTCATGAATGGTATATGTACATGGTGTACGCATCCAATATCGCATCCTATATCGTTCATGCAGCATCTAATTTTTAAAAAAAAAATTTTTATATTTCTTTTTCATTTTTCTCAATTTTGCTTTTTCCGGATTTTTTAGGAACGCCAAATGAATCAGGAGGAAAAGTATTCTAATGACAGCCTTCAAACATTGCATGCTTCTTTTCATTGATATACTTTACAAGTTAAAAGAGGCTTTTTTAAATATATCCAACTAGAAAAGTTTTATAACATTTTTACATTTGCTACCCCTAAAAAGTTCTCTAATTTTTATGTGATCCCCACATACATGCCATTTGTAACACTTCCAATAACTGCTGTGTAATAAGCTTCTTTAAACTTTTTGTCAATGTTATTCTTAAAGAATGTGTATGCAAAGTTTCATTATGATATTGCAATACAAATTTTTCTTTATTCATTTTGCGTATAAGTCAAAATTGGTATAAAATTGTTTAACTTTTTGCAATAAAAGTCACAACAAATTTTTTTAAAATAAACTTTAGTCGTTTTTTGTCTTTCTTTTTGTGTATGGTTTGTATGAACTATTTTTTAAAAATTAAAATTAAGAAACATAGAAAGAAAAAAAATTTGACCCATGGACCACCTTAATTGAACTAAAATGGACTTTTTGTCACCTTTTTGATATTTTGTAAAATTCTGCTTCTGTTCATTTTTGTTTGTAATAAATTTGTATTTTACATTCTTGTGACAACCCTAAAAAAATTGTATTTGTTATTATTGTTAATGAGTGTTGTATATATAACTGGTTGTGTGCAAGAGATTTGAAAGTTCCAAATAAGTTATTATAGAAGAAAGAGGGTATCAAAACTACACTCATGAGTAGTACATGTCATCTAAAACTTCCACCCATAGCCTTATACTTATAACACAGTAAATGGCTCTATTTACGTTATCAGTATTTTATTTTCAATGTGGCATGACTTAGTTGCCTTGAAACAAAACTCCCTATACAGATCACATAGTTGCTCCCACTCAATCATTACTTCTGTACTTAAATGAAGAAATGATACAAACAATAGTTAACTGTACGGGTACCAACAAGGAAGGTGAGAAAGTAAAAGGAGACAAATGGCAAAGGAATGATGTGACCTAAATGAATGACTTTATAGGCTGCCTACTCCATACTAGCCCCTAGTTTATTTAATGGATTACTGGAGTACACAACTCAAATAACAAACAACCAAAAAAAATGTTCTGATGCCAGTTAAGGGTGTTTATTCTATTAAATTTTAAATTATGTACCAGTGTGTAAGATCCAGTAGACAGGTATGGTAGAAAAGACTAGTCCTCCAAAAATAAGTCTCTTTGTCATTCTTTATACAATGGCATCCTTTAAGGTGTTCATTCCAACTAGCTTGTGAATTAGGTCAAGTATAAGGAAGATTGTTGAAAGGAGATTTGAGATATCAGGAAAAACCGTCAGTGCCCACATGTATGACCCCAGTGCCAAGGAAAAGGTTTAAAATTGGTGGTTTTGTTCTGATTAAGCCAAGCTCTCTTTAGAGGAATAGTTGAAATTAATTCATTATGAATAAAATTTTCATTATTTAAAATACCTAATTAATTTATAAAGTACTGCGTGATTAAATTTTTTACTTTTAACTTAAACAATATTATTACTTTTTTTTTTAATAAAGGATTTAATTTTAATAATTAAATTATATTATTACTTTTCTAAAATTAAAATGGAAACAATAAATCTATCTAAATCATCTTGATTACTAGATTTTTTTTAAAAAGTGATGTACGAAAATGGCTTAAACTATAAAAGAAAATTAGAAAGAAAAAAAACTACCGGTACTATGAAATTTAACAAAGCAAAAAGAAAAAAAAAAAAACTAAAAAGAATAAAACTATGAATCTATGAAATAATTTTAAAACAAAAATTCTCATTCAATTTGTTATGTAAGGACACTTTTGCCCGTGCGTGAACATTGCTTGACCCCAAATTAGATTCCTAGCAGACGTTACGTTCATAGATGGCCCTGGCTTAGTTCCAATTAAAGATGGTTAATTTGTGTCCTAGTATCTTGTGGAACTTTCTCGATGCGACGAGAAACGTAAACAATGTCAAAGGCGTTTCTGTAGACCCACTATATAAATAAGGGGTTTCGGACACTGAGGAAAATTCAGATAGATATTTTAACTTTAACAGACAAGTGTTATTATTCTTTGTGTACTCATGTGCTTATTCGCATTCGTCATTGTACATTATTAATTGGCACATTGTACTAACTGTGTACCAGTACAAGACTTCTCATACTCTGTAACATGATGATTTGTAATTATATTTCTTTTATTTTGTAATTATATTAATACTTAAATAAATCTTATTAATTGTAATTAGCGACTGTTTTGGGTGTCGTATTTTTGCTATTGTTTGTTCTCCTATGGCATCGTCCTTTGTTGTGCACTGTCTGAACGAGCCATAACTTAAAGCAAGAGATTATTTCTCACAATAGAAGCCAGTGGGCAACACAATTATTGTTATCACACCCGGGTCCGAAGCCATTTAATCTGTACTGAGCCACTCCTGGTCCGAATAGCCATTTGCGGCTGTAGGTACCCGGGTACCTATAGCCGCAGCCATAATTATTACTGATGGAGAAGTAAATGGTATTAAGGTTAAAGTCATACGGGTCACAGGATGTGAAATTGTGGGAGTAAGGGAATCTCCTCTAAGTGAATGTAAGTGACGCAGCATTAACAAGACATTGGCATGTATTCTGCTTGGTGGGCAGAAGATGGTTTACAGACTAGGAAACATACCCATCAAGTCAACGTACTTTACAGGATGGACATATGGGGCCCTACTGAGGGACCCACCAGTTGATTTAATTATGGGAAACATAAAGGAGGCAACAAGGGGAAGTGATACTGTAGTAACAGCCACAACTGTTACCAGGGCGCAGGGAAAAAGATCAGAGGAGACTGACCCGATAAAACGACTCATAAAAGAACTAGAGGTAACTGAGCATAAGTTATAACGTTACAGCAAAATGATTTAACACTGAGACGTACACACGAGCACGCTAGAAGACAAATTGGCATGGGTAGACAATCACAATTCATATACAGGGATGGACTTTGAAAGTTTTGTGAAGTAGCAACGGACAGAACAATGTTTGGGGACAATTATCTGTTCCCAAATGTTTAAGAAAAATGGTGCTAGAAATAGCCCATGTTAATAGCTTCTTGGCGCACATCAGGATAGTTGGTACAAAAGCAAGAGCTTTGGAAGAATGTTGGTGGCCTGACATAGCGAAGGATGTGAAATATTTTTGTAAGACCTGTGACCTGCGTCAACAAGTGAAAAACCAAAGCACTGGGGATATTGCCACCCCCCACCCCGGACAAAATGGAGTTAATCGACAAGCTATTGGGGAAAAGTAGCCATAGAACTAGCTGACCTCATAATACCAACATCCACGAAGGGATAGAAATACATCCTTACTCTTTTGGACACCGCAACTTGGTGGCCAGAAGCAATACCCCTTAAAAGAATACCTTCCCAAGACATACAAGAGGCACTCCTGACAATATTTACTAGAATGGGGTTATCAGATGAAATTCTATCAGACAACGGTAGTCAATTTAAATGCGATCTGATGAACCAAGTGACTAAACTTACGGGAATAGCTCAACGTTTGAGCACCCCATCACACCCACAAAGCAACGGCATGGTCGAGCAATTCAACGGCACCCTAAAAACCTTACTCACAAAAGTGTCAATGGATCATCCTAAAGACTGGGAATCACACGTCCCAGGAATCTTATTGGCCTATAGGGATAGTAAAAAAAATCAAGTTTTCTCCTTTTGATTTGATGTTCGGGCGAAAGATAAAGAGGACCCATAAATATACTTAGGGACATTTTTTTCAGTGAATCATGAACAGGCAGAGGGACAAAAAACTAAAGATTAAATTCAAAAATTACAAGAGAGACTGTAAATGGGCGGCACATTAGCTAGTAGGAACAAGAAGTTAGGGTTATACAAAAGCAAATGTACGACTGGAAATCCCTTCATAAAACTATTAATATAGGGAGTCTAGTAGTAGTCATGAAACCTTCCACGGGGAATAAACTACAACGAGTACGTTGGCACCGACCGTAAGGAGTAGTTGACAAAATAGGGGAACTCAACTATATCATCTTAGGGAAAGGAAAGAAAAAAGACTTGCCATGTAAAGATGTTAGTCGATTATTTTAAAAGAGACCAGGAACAGGAGAAAGAATCAAAACCAGAAATAAAATAATCTAAGTGTTGTCAGGAACATTAACAAGAAAATAGAAAATAAGGAATCAGAAGCGGCATAGAGGGCATATGTCATTACTGGTCTACACCAGACTTTGAAGGGAAATGGGATTTCTCGTATACACCAGACCGTACCGGGCATATGATATTCATCTACATCAGACTGTACAGGGCATATGACATTACTCATCAACACCAGACCTTACAGGGCATATGACCTTACTCGCCTACATCAGACTCTACAGGGCATATGACATTACTCGCCTAAATCAGACTGTACATGCCATATGACATTACTCATCTACACCAAACCATACAGTTTTTCATATCATGAGAGCTAGATATAAGCTACAGATTTGGTAACACTCTTCTAGAGACTTTAGGCAATTTAATTTGATTTAAAATTCAATGGACAGCATGTTGCACAATTTTTACACACAATAAAGGGGAATGACTCTTGTCTAAAACTTCTATATCTCCCAGACATGATTCGAAAAAATGGATTGAAATATTCAAAAAACTGCACAGAAAATGTAGATCTAATTATCTAAAGGAAATATCTATATGAGACTCTGCAGGAGTTTGGCATACCAAAAAAAACTGACAAGACTGATACATGTAACATTAAACAAACTCAAAAAGCAAAATCAATGTTCAGTGAGAATATTCAAGGGAATTTCAGATTAGAGGAGGCCTAAGACAAGAAGACTGTCTTGTACATGTATGCTATCTGACCTAACGTTAGAGAGATTTTAAGAAGCATGCATTTTGATATGAGAAGATCATCAAAGGATACTTTCTGTGTAAAGTATTTTCTTTGAAAAAGTGATCAAAATTAATAATAAAATACTACACTGACGATTGAGGTAAAAAATGCAATCAACCAGAGAATCTACCCTTAACATCCCATAATATCAAAAATCATTAAAAAAAATCATAATGTGAAAAAATGAAAGATCTATGCGATGATACTAAGTTTGCCATTGCCAAACAACGGCTGGGCTCACTGCATTTCACATATCTCTTTGAAGAAACATACAATACCTATTTCTATTAATGAAACTATTTGTATCATAATATGAACATACACAAAAATAGTCAAATATAAACACACAGACATATTAATACTCCCATTCTGGCTGGAGTAAACAAACGTGCCGCTTGTATAAAACATACCTGTATCCTGCAAAGTTCACCTTGGAAAAAAATTAATGAAAGCACAAATGTCATCTGGTTGGGATGTCTTCTAGATGAGATTTGAAGATGTTCATCAGATAAGGAGATGTCGGTTCAATCCAAAGTGTAAAACCTTTGAAGGAATGCCTCCAACACAAGCCCTTAACTGATGTCGTTCACCTGTTGATTGTTGAACTCGTCTGTTTCATTCAGCAAATCCTGCTCATCTGTGCCAGGAGTCTCCTCCACATCCAGCACTCCACAGCCCATATCTCTATAATGATAATAAAAAAGGTAAATAGTTAATATGAGATTTCTGAATTGCATTTACATTTGGTTTACTAATTATTATAGAACAGCCTTTTCAAACTTTATACGACCTTAAACTTATTACCATAATTCTGCATCAATGTACAGCTGAAGAGATCTGTTTTAACCAGCGACTGATTTGTTTTTGGCCTTCACATAAACAGTTATGGTATTCTCATAACACATTGCAGAAGACTGGAATATTTCTGTTAGATAAGGGTAATGACTATTGAAACTCAGACACAATTCAGTTTTATTTCAGTTCTAAAGTTAATTTTGTGTTGTAATCAATAACAAAGTTTTCTAACTTATGGTTTTGCACTCTGTACCTAATAAAAGAGCCTAATTTTAATGTCAAAATAGTGCACCCACTATAGTAAATCTGGAATGGGCACAAGTCTACATTTTTCTTTATAAACGATTATATTGGTTACTAATCCATAACCAACCATTCTCAATAAAGCAGAAAACCTGAATTGAAATAAATATTAACTTTCTAATGATTCTAAATTATTAAGCGTGGCTGTGATCCTCATCTGCTTCAATCCCCAGAAAGTATATCCATTTCTATCAGAGTGCATTTTACATTTTTAAAATATTCCATTTAGTGACACAGTTATACACATTTTCAGAACAGAAGAAAACTGTTTCTTTGCACATATTTATATATGAAGATGCATTTGGTTATTTTGTGCACTGAACTAGGTGCTTTTTTTCACTGAGACGCTTTTCTGCGCTGTTGATGGGCTTTTCCCCGGCTTTGTTTGGGTGGACACTAGGGGAATGCATGTTTCAGGGTGTATGGCTTTATAAACTGTTCTTCCTGCATCTTTCTTGCCTAATTTCCGACCTCTCTATGCAGGAACAGGAGTAGTATTATTTGAATCCTCACTGTCACCACTGTTACTATCACCTCCTCTATTTCCATTTACCCACCCATCAGAAAGCTAAAAATCATCCCTTAAATCGGTTGATTCCACTTGCACTGTTCTGAAGTTATAATGTCAAGGCCTTTAACTTGTTTTTCAGTCATTGCTATTAAAGCATACAGCAATGCCGCCACATGGTTGCAGGCACCTTCCAGACTGGAGAATAAAAAGGTGTTAATCTCGATTTTTATGCTTAACATTTACTTAGCTTTTATAAGAATTCTATGCTTGAAAAAGTTTCAAAAAACAACATACCCTGCTGTACAAGTGCAGTAAGCTTTAATGACATGCCCAGTACACGTAGATACATGGATCCATACAGAATGGTCAGGGTATTTGGCTTTGTCAGAAGATGCAGCACTTGGTATCACTGATGCTTTTATGTAGCACTCTTCAGCATTATCATTTACCATGTGATACCTAGGAACAACAGTGATATATTTTAAGAAATTATAAAATGACATTGAATTTTCCCAATTTATCAATACAAATTAAAGCCTAAATTAAAGGAATAGATACAGCTATTGCATGTTCATAAAAATAACAAAGATTTAGAAACATACTTTAAAGAGTGGACATGACGGTCTTCATAAAAAAACTTTAGCTTTCAGCTGTCTTCTGGCATTTTTCATCCTTTCAGCCCTGTTCAAATTTAAAGGAATTAAATAAATTCATTAAAAATAATAAAATTTCAAATTGCGTTTTATATTTCAAACATGGAAGTGTCCCAAATATTTAAAATGTTAAAATTTGGTTTTAACACATTTTTAGGATCTACTTGCATCATTATTAAAATTGGTTAAAATATTTTTTAAAGAAAATTTTTTTCCTACCCAGTAGTCCTATAATCAATTTCTCTGCTGTACACCATATAATTTAACAGTTCTTTCTCTGTTATATTAGGCCACTCTGACATGATTCATGATCACATCTTCCACTTCCATCCAATTTTGCAGTGATGCAACATGGAAATATTCCGCACCAACCAAATCTTGCTTCTGCACTGTAAAGTCTTGATCTAAACAAAATCACATGGTTACACACATGTCTCGTGAATTGTTTTATTATTTTTAACTAGAATCAACTTGCATATAATGCGTAATAAAGCATAGACTTAGACTAGTTAATAGTTACTACTAATACTAATACTAATGACTAATACTATTAGTCATTTGTATTTATACAACTTAGCCTGTAGATATTATTAGCATAATACTAATAGTCGGTAATCCCTTATTTTAGTGCGTTTTATTATTTCTACAGAAATAAAATTAAAAATTCATTTTTACCTCATGGAACTACATTAAAACACTTTAGTGGCTACTGTAACATGTATTTATTGTTTTCCAATTGTTTTTTCATGTATTTTGCAGTGGTTTTAAGGTGAAAATTTAATATAAACCATGTATTTACAAAGACTATCGACGGCAGCTATTGTTTTGGTCTGTTTCGCTGAAGTTTGGCCAGATTTTTTGCCAGTCTCAGACCAAAAGAATTATTGATACGGTTAAAGGAATGTAAAGATAATAGACAATTATTATTATGTCAGATTCAGGGGCATCGGCTTACACTTGGGTGTAGGCGTAGGGACCGGCATCGGCTTACACTGGGGTGTAGGCATAGGGACAGGGACCGGCATCGGCTTACACTGGGGTGTAGGCGCAGTGACCGCAGTGACCGGAATCTCTCTGAGTGTTGAAGGTGCAGTCGTCCCATCGTGTTGCCCATACACTCTAGGCCCATTTAATGTAGGTACTCCAAACCGCTGAGAAGCGGTGTTTTTTTGACATTTTAGACAACTTTCATCAACATATTTTCTTACAATTGTAACATGCATACTAATAAAAATGATACCATTTAAAAGATCGATTCAAGCACTTTAAGAATATGATGTTTGTTTTTCTATTGGTGTTAGTAAAATATATTTTTTTGTGGTTTGAAAAACATCACCGCATCGAGTTTTAGCGGTATTTTAAAAGATCGTTTTTACCCCCCTCTGTGGCAATCGCGTTTAGCTTTGTCGCTATTTATAGAATGACCTCGGAATTGTGTCTAATGCATGCAGCAGTGAATAACCTTTAAGCTAGTATTTATAAAGTTGTATTTAATACACTAAAAATGTAAAAAAATGATAATTTTCGGAGAATTTTGAGATTTCTATAGGATTTAAGACCAATTCAGCTATTTAAATTATATGGGCAGATTGCTGGTCCATTTCTACACAAAAATACGAAAACAATGGTAAAATATGAAGTATCGCGAGACCGCAGCAATTTCCCAAACAGAACCTCTAAATTTTCCTTTTACCGATCTATCGCGGCATGGACTGAAGCTCAAAAAATGGCCGACTCACTCGACAGTCGATACAGAAAATTGCGCTTTATTGGATCTTCTACGCTTAGCAGGTATGTAAAACCTAATTAATATGGTGAATTATTGGTTTAAAAATTCCGTTTATATGCTTTTTGCATGTATGTTTGAAATATTATTATTATTTTACTGACTTTTGTGTTTACCTCCACTTCGCGAATTTTACGGCCATTTCAGCATCATGAAGTAAATTGACCCCACCCATCTTTAAATTTGAATCTATTTTTTCCTCGTTATTTTATCAAACAAAATAATACTTTAGGTTGTAGATAATACTTCAAATTATTATTATTTTTGAATATTTTGTATAAAAATATTGTGTTACTACGTGCAATTTAAGTTTAAGAAAGGGTCACGTGACATTTTTTTGCGGTGGTAATAAAAACAATTTCAAACTGAAAAGTTGAGTATTTAATATAATGAGTGGTGGTGCTCTAAGACTTAAGAGTAATAAATGAAGATTGCTGATTATAATTAACTTTAATATATATAATTTAAAATTTTAAGTTTGTTATATATATAAATATATATTTATAATATATATATATATATATATTACATATATATAATGTATAATTTCATTTCATGTCCACACTAGCAATATTAAATTAAATTGAAATTTGAAGGAAAAAAGCTGTCAAAATGTTTCAACTTATAAATTGTGTGTCTTCTATATTCTACAGCTGGCTGGTGAACTGTATGATGCCTTACAAAAACATTCCTGGCTAATGGAAAAGGAAGAAGATAGCTTTGCCCCATCTTATTATAGACAACACACTGTTGCCATTGCTTCTGTTGTGAAGCAAATTACACATCATGTCATGGGAGCAGGTACTTACTGTTTTTAAACTAGATTTAGAAATTAGAAGCCTGAATGTTTGATAGGGGAAGAATGTTTTGTGAGTTGTAGGTTGTGAAGTTGGTTCATGGTGTTGAGCTTTATGGTATGGTGAGTTTTGTTGCGTAGGGATATTAAAGGCAGTAAAAAGTTAAGATCATAACACTAACTTCCTATTGAAAGTTATTGCAACTATTTAATTTTAAAGTAATAGTATCCTTGTTCAAAACTAAATTATGTTCATGCATTTCGTTTTTAATTCCTATTTTAACTGGAATCCTGGTTTGCTCAAATCCAAGAAGGATTTAAGATCTGACCCATGGTTGAGGGAAAAGTTCTGAGGGAATTGATTGACCACAAAGATTTGAACATGACAGTTGTCCTGAGCCAAACTTTGGATACCCAGTATAGATTTCATGAGTCTTCTTTTGGAGTACCGTAACAAAGAGATTAATAAACTTTACACTTGAAGTGTCAACAGCACAGCCAGTTAAGTCAGAGGGAGTACTAAATGTCTGTTTTATTGATTTTTACAAAGGTTGTTTTTTAAAATCTACAGACAAAGAGACCATTGAATTACCGGTACTTTTTGAATGGTGGCATTGATATTATTTTTCTATTCTAAAGAAGCTTATTACTAAATCTAATAAAATTAAGTGATGATTTTATCCATATATCTAATTTACTCAAAATGCATTTTCAGAAGTAAGTAATGCCGATATGTAAATTGATTTTTTAAAGTGATGTACCCATCCAGTGTGTACTTACAAATTTGCAATTTTTTTTTCTTTCCTTTGCTATTGAAGATATTTTTTTTGCAGAGTGTATTTCCTAATGTTAGATCAAAGAGTTGTAAAATATATATTATTATCTTGTTTTATATTGTGTCCTTTGGATTTCAAGTTTCGAAGAAAAAAAATATTAAAAAATAACATTTTTGTACACTACTTTTGTCAAATGTTTAGAATTTGAAACTGATTACCAAGGCAGCCTACACACACATCATCATTTACTCATGAATAAAGTTATCTGACCAAGAGTGACCCAGTCCATGCATTACATCACTATATCAAAGAATGACAACATAGCAGTTTCAGTAGTGGTGTAAGCTGACCAGAGAAACCACAAAACAGTGGGCCCGGCAAGAGACCCCCAGCACAGAGTCTGGTAATAATAGGATTCCACCAACATCAAAGAGCCACCTATGTCCAAGCCACTGATGGGCAAGGGAACCAGAGGCAAGGCTCAAGCACCTGGTGTTGATGTAATACCATTGCCTTTGTTTAACTAGATGGACAAGGGAACCAGAGGCATGGCTCCAGCACATGGTGTTGATGTAACACTGTTGTTTAACTAGGGCTGAAGTTGAAGAATTAAAAGTGGCTGCTGTAAAGAGAAACTAGGTTCTTGGAAGTAAGGGTGTTCACCACTGGAGCTGGAGTGGGTTTGCATCTGCTAAAATTCCCTACTTCTCTGAGCTCCAAATATTATTAATGAACTAGCCAAAGATACCCGGCGTTGCCCGGGATAGCATCCGAAAAACAACAACGTCTACAGCCTTTTAATTTACATTGAAATTATGCGCCAAGTAAAAAAAACAAAAAGAAAAACCCTAATTAATTTGTCTCGTATAAAAACACATTTAAAATAACTTGTGTAAACCTTTCGGTCCCCCATAGGATCCTATTGGAATCCCAATCCCGTTGAAATCCCTTTCCCAATGTAATCCCATTCCCATTGGGATACCAACCCCATTGGGGGTTCCAATTCCGTTAGGATCGATCCCATTTCCCGGTGGGAACCCAATTCCGTCGGTATAACAATCGTGGTGTGATCCCATTCCCGTCGATAGCTTGATTCCAGTGGGATCCCGATCCAGGTGGGATCCTGCTTCCTAGTTAGATCCCAAATCCCGGTGGGATCCTGATCCCAATAGAACCCGATCCCGGTAGGCCACTCATCCCGTTTTCCTATAGAACCTCGGTATTATCCCGCAACCCGGTGGGATCCCGTTACAAGATTAATCCATTCATGGTTTTTTTTAGGTATTTTTTTTAGTAATGTTATTTATATAGCTCATATAATATAAGGAAAAAAACGAATTCGGGCCCCGGGCCCCCACCCCCCCCAGCTCCTAACGGAATGTTATAAAAAGTTCATAAACCCTTATCCTTAAGACTAAGAGTTCCTTCCGGATAATGATGGATCTATGTGCCAGGTTGTGTCAAGATCCAAGCTAATAACATAGGGAACTGACAATAATATTAATAAACTCTCAATCATCACCCTCCCCTTATTAATTTTTCGGAGCTCGAAGCGGAGCTGGTGTTGAAAAAATTGTCTGGAATGGATCTGGAAAAGGAAAGGGAAGAGGTGTGGCACAAATTTGTGAGAATGCGTCCCATTTGTTTTGAGCATTTGTGGCAAAGGAGAAATGGGGGTGGGGGAAATCGTCCATAGAGTGGGGTCATTTATTGATGGTCATCGAACATCACACTCATGGTAAGCAGATACGTTGTTCGTGATTGGTCAGCTCTACTTTGAGTACCCCTCCCCCTTTTTCGTATGCCAATGAGCTTAAGTTGACTGATTTGCGCTTAGTAACATGAGAGTGAGGGCTGGTGATTATAATTATATATAATAGGACGCACTCATTTTGCGGTATTAATGGTACTGGGATCCCTTTGTTGAAAATGGCCGGAAGACCAAGATTAAATAGGATTCAAATTGTTGATCCAACGGAAATTTTAAATGATGCAGCACTTCGGACTGAGATTTGGCTTATGCGCACACTTTGTGAGGCAACAAATAATGTCAATACAACAATGGAATTTCTTGCAAGGCGCTCCCTTTTAAAGAATAAAATGGAATGCAACAATTGCCATGTGGCTTGTAACCTTGCAACCCACAATCAAGGTATTGACAAACATATATGGAAGTGTCCAATTTGTCGTTTGAGGAAAAGTATACGAGATGGCTCATTTTTTACTAGGAGCCATCTACCATTATCTAAATTAGTCATTCTCATATACTGTTTCGCCATTGATTCTCCTCAAGATGTTACAAGGCATGAGTCTCAAATCCAAAACCAAAACACGGTGATTGACTGGTTTAATTTTCTTCGAGAGGATATAGGGATTTATCTGAACCAGCATGCAACTCAGATTGGTGGCTTTGACGATAATGGGGAGCCCATGGTGGTTGAGCTTGACGAATCAAAATATTTCCATCGGAAATACCACAGAGGAGCATGGCGTCAAGGCCACTGGGTTTTTGGTGGCATAGAAAGGTCCACTGGAAAATGCTTCCTAGTGGAAGTTCCAGACAGAACAGCTGGAACCCTGGAAAACATTATCGTCCAACAGGTTTTGCCAGGGACACACATAATAACAGATGGATGGGCAGGCTATAGGAACATAGAGCAATTGTCCAATGGGATATTCATACATTCAGTTGTAGTGCACGAAAGAAATTTTGTTGATCCCAACGACGCAGATGTGCACACACAAAACAGAAAATCTATGGATGCGCGCCAAACGTAAACTGAAAAGACAGTACGGAACAAGTGACACATTGTTTCCATCATATTTAAAGGAGTTTCAGTTCAGTTGCAACTCACAAAGTTTAAAGTCTTCAACGAACTTTTGATTGTCTTAAAAGGACGATATCCTGTTTAATAAAACATTTTAAACAGTTCCATTTTTTTTTCTTGGATTTTCCAGAGCTTAAAAGGTCAGTTTTTGGAATTGTTATTTGTTTTGTACCATTTAGACCTTTGTGTGCCGACATCGTTGTTGTATACTGTATATACTGACAGTGGTTGACAGTGGATGTATGGCAGTGGATGATAGATGGATGTGTCATCTACCGTTATCTAATGTCACCCTTCGTCACCCACAGTAATCCACCGTCATCTACCATCATCCACCGTCATCCATATATCATCCACCAACATCAAGCATCATCCACTGTCATCCACCATTATCTACCATCATCCACAATCATCCATATATCATCCACCAACATCAACCGTCATCTGCTATCATTCACCGTCATCCATCTATCATCTACCCTCTTCCACAGTCATCTATCATCATCCACTGTCATCAACCATCATCCACCGTCATCCACAATCATCCATCTATCATCCACTAACATCAACCGTCATCTGCTATCATTCACCGTCATCCATCTATCATCCACCCCCATCCACAGTCATCTATCATCATCCACTGTCATCCACCGTCATCAACCAGTATCCACAGCCATCCACCGTCATTCATCATCATCCACATATCATCAACCATCATCCACTATCTTCCACCATCATCCACCGTCATCCATCTATCATCCACCAACATCAAACGTCATCCACCATCCTCCATCATCATCATCCGTTATCCACCATCATCCACAATCATCCATTTATCATCCACCATCATCCAAAGTCATCCACATATCATTCACCCCATCCACCGTCATCCACAATCACGAACCGTCATCAATCATTATCCACCGTCAGCCACCGTCGCCTAAAGGCCGAGTTCCACAATAATTTGCAGAAATTAAATTAATAAACGTTCTATTTATTGTAAATCCAATTGAAGACCACAAGGGAAAAAACGGCAGAGTCACATTTTTGTTGTTTTGAGATATTCCATTTTTAAAGTTCAAAACCATGCACATTAAAAATGTGTAAACAAAATGTAATTTTTAAAATGCATTTCACAAGAGTGTCCATTTCCCTGAGTTATTAAATAGATAAAGTAATTCAAACTTGAATGTAACATGATTTATTTCATTATAGTAGAGAGTGGGGTCAAAATGGACTCTGCCGTTTTTT
>CAXITT010000919.1:29880-48577 GCA_964033795.1 Lymnaea stagnalis | reverse complement strand
GGGTGGGGTGTGGAATTCGGGTTGGGTTGTGGAAGGAGGGTTGGGGTGTGGGATTAGGGTTTGGGTGTGGAATAAGGGTTGGGTTGTGAAATAAGGGTTGGGGTGTGGAATAAGGGTTGGGGTGTGGAATAAGGGTTGGGGTGTGGATAATGGCTGGGGTGTGGAATGAGGGTTTTGATGTGCAATAAGGGTTGGGGTGTGGAATAAGGGTAGGGGTTCGGAATAAGGTTTGGGGTGTGGAATAAGGGTTGGGATGCGGAATAAGGGTTGGGGTGTGGAATAAGGGTTGGGGCGTGGAATAAGTGTTGGTGTGTGGATAATAGTTGGGGTGTGGAATAAGGGTTGGGGTATGGCATAAGTGTTGAGGTGTGGAATAAGAGTTTGGGTGTGGAATAAGGATTTGGGTGCGGAATAAGGGTTGGGGTGTGGAATAAGGGTTGGGGTGTGGATAAGGGTTGGGGTGTGGAATAAGGGTTGGGGTGCGGAGAAGTGGCTCTGTGCATTTATGTATGCTGTTAGATCAAAATGTTCAAAATTTAAAACAGTTTTTGCAAAGTAGGGTTGGGAAACCGGGTAGAAACAGCTGACCTAAATATTTAAGACATAATTATGACTTTGTCAAGAAACGAGGACAGGCATAATATGTTATTTTGTAATATGGAATCGCCTGAGTTAAAGATAACTTCATCAACGCTCGACCAGCGGTTGTACACAGCGGCTGAACAAATCTAACACAGGGGTTCCCAATCGCGTCTGTATTCTGTGACCCCTTAGCATATTATGGGCTGAACTAATCTAACTCAGGGGTTCCCAAACTCGTCTGTATTCTGTGACCCCAAGGACTTAAAAGAAAACGGTAAAAACGTATCAAATAAACGTGTGACGTTTTACATGAAGGAAACAAAATGGAGGAATTTTTTTTTTAAATGAACATGTAAACCATGACTTGATAGAGAGTCATCGGCTTCTCAACTGACTTGTACGCGCATTCCCTGAAATGTCACTACACTCCCCTTGAAATATCCCCTCACACACCCCACGAAATGCTACCTTACAGCCCAAAATGTCAAGTCACGTCACCCCACCCCACCCCCTCCCCGAAATGGCACTTCAAACCCCACCTCTACTCCAAAAAGTCGCCTCATGCCACCTGAAATGTCACCTCACATCCCCCGAAAAGTCATCTCATGCCACCTGAAATGTCACCTCACATCCCCCGAAAAGTCATCTCATGCCACCTGAAATGTCACCTCACATCCCCCGAAAAGTCACCTCATACCCCTTGAAATGTCACCTCTCCTCATGCCACCTGACATGTCACCTCACATCCCCCGAACAGTCATCTCATGCCACCTGAAATGTCACCTCACATCCCCCGAAAAGTCATCTCATGCCACCTGAAATGTCACCTCACATCCCCCGAAAAGTCATCTCATACCCCTTGAAATGTCACCTCACATCCCCCGAAAAGTCATCTCATACCCCCTGAAATGTCACCTCACATCCCCCGAAAGTCACCTCATACCCCTTGAAATGTCACCTCCCATCCCCCGAAAAGTCACCTCATACCCCCTGAAATGTCACCTCCAGCCCCATGAGATATCACCTTATGCCACGTGAATTGAGACCTCGCGCCCTAGGCTGGAGAAGCACTAATGCAGTACATACTTGTGTTATGAGAAGAGTTTTAGTTGCATTATACATTTCATGTTTCTAACCTTAGCAACGCAAAAAAAAACTTAACAAAGACTTCCTACTTGAAACTACAAAACAAAAGCAAATTTCGTTTCAGTGCACTCTAACAATGAAATGGAAACCTTCTGACAGGCCATACGTCGTACTTTAAAACGTGTACTTAGCATACTTTCCACGTAACGAGACCGTGTGAATAGCCTTAATCAGCTGTCTCGAGTAGCATTGGCATTTAGTCAAACATTCAACAGTGACTAATATCACCATTTTTAATTGGAGGAGTTTTAGATTAAAGGACGGCTAATTCCCAAACCATGGGTCAAAACAATTTTCTTTTTGAATCGATGCCATTAATAAAGTTTAAATAGTTTGATAATATTGCATCTTTTTTTTTTCCGATGTTATTTGTGTCCATAAAGTACGTCACGTTATTTTATTTCATTCTTTTCGTTGAAAATTTTACTCCCTCCTTCCCCTGTCACAATCTGTCACAAATCTCAGCTCCCCCCCCCTCCCCCACCCCTTTCTTTAAGTACTCAAACTGAAAGTGAACAATTGTTTAAGAAATTAACAACTAATTCAAATCTAATCTAAAATCTAAAACACACTTCGCTATTAAACTGTAAAATGCATAAAAGTGACACCATAAAAGTGACACCTTCTGTCCGAATACATCACAGCAAAAAGTTGAAAACCACCGTCAATTTCAGGTTAAGATATATGTGCTAGTTAAAATATAAAAAAAAAAATTTTTTAATTAACGCGTGACGTCACACAAGATTTTTTTACCCCACCCTCCGTGTCACACATCATTACAATTTCTTAGACCCACCCCCACCCTCTTTCGGGGGGTCACGTTATTTAAGGACGGTCCATATATCATTAATTAATTTGTTTATATATTGGGGTCACAGGTCACTTTGCTTCCATAAATGGGGTCGCGACTTTAAAAAACAAATGATTGAGAACCTGTGTAAAGAGATTAATGTAGCAGAAAATATACATATATCATTTTTAAATTACAGTTTAAAATGTATATTAAAATGTAAATTTAGCTAGGTGTTTAGCATTGCTGAGGTTAGCAATTCAAATGGATGTGTCTAACATTCCCCCTGTATCTAAAAGGTGCGTTCACAATGAATGTGTCTAACATTCCCCCTGTATCTAAAAGGTGCGTTCACAATGAATGTGTCTAACATTCCCCCTGTATCTAAAAGGTGCGTTCACAATGAATGTGTCTAACATTCCCCCTTGTATCTAAAAGATGCGTTCACACTGTAGATTTTTTTTATGAGATTCTCAACCGGGTAGGCTGTTTTGCAGGCTGTTGTGTAGTCTGTTGTGTAGTCTGTTGTGCAAGTTGTTGTGCAGGCTGTTGTGCAGGCTGTTGTGTATGCTGTTTTGCAGGCTGTTTTGCAGGCTGTTTTGCAGGCTGTTTTGCAGGCTGTTGTGCAGGCTGTTGTGCAGGCTGTTGTGCAGGCTGTTGTGCAGGTTGTTGTGCAGGCTGTTGTGCAGGCTGTTGTGTAGCTGCATGCGGCTCTTTAGCGACCTGAGTGCGGCTCGGCCAGTCGGCCACAAATCAGTTTTGACTCTGAAAAACATGGTTCTTGACAGGTTCTTGAAAAGAAATTCGGCTCCCAAAATTTTTTTAATCGTCCTGCTGCTGACTTTTGGCTCTTTTGTCTGGTGAGTTTGCCGACCACTGGGTTAGTAACATAGGGACCGGTAGAAAATGACGTGGTCAACACAAACAAACAAACAAACAAATACACACACACAAAACACATCAAGGGCTTTATATCAGCTGACGAGTTAACACATGTTTTATGATGCGTTGTGTTCAAAGTACTCATATCTTGTGACAGTTTACAATTAAGTTTCAAATTCTATTTTATCGTAGTGGACAAGATAAGAAAAGATCTTATAGGAACAATGTCTTCTTTGAAAAAAAAAAGAAAAAAAGGGAATTCCTTCTAAGTTTTTTTTAAAATTGTTATTTTACATGTTAAGTTTCCATTGGATCTGTGGTTATTGTTTCGATCACATTTAAAGACAAAAGTTGATATTTATTCACAGCTGCTTGTTGCTGACCCCCGCACCAGCAGGTATGGCTAAACATAAACAAAAAGTGTGCCTAGTTGTGCCTGCTCAGGGTGTGATGGAGCTCGTGAACACCTACGTGAGATATCCCTGTCAGTAGATTATATCCCTGTCAGCAGATTATATCCCTGTCAGCAAATTATATCCCTGTCAGTAGATTATATCCCTGTCAGCAGATTATATCCCTGTCAGTAGATTATATCCCTGTCAGCAGATTATATCCCTGTCAGCAGATTATATCCCTGTCAGTAGATTATATCCCTGTCAGTAGATTATATCCATGTCGGTGGATTATATCCCTGTCAGTGGATTATATCCCTGTCGGTGGATTAGTTCCCTGTCGGCGGATTATATCCCTGTCGGTAGATTATATCCCTGTCAGTAGATTATATCCCTCTCAGTGGATTATATCCCTGTTGGTGGATTATATCCCTGTCGGTGGATTATATCCCTGTCAGTGGATTATATCCTGTCAGTGGATTATATCCCTGTCGCTTAACACACCCTTCCAATCGCTCCACACAACCCTTCCAATCACCTCACACACAACCTTCCAATCACTCCACACACCCTTCCAATCACCTCACACACACCCTTCCAAACACTCCACACACCCTTCCAATCACTCCACACACCCTTCCAATCACCTCACACACACCCTTCCAATCACTCCACACGCCCTTCCAATCGCCTCACACACACCCTTCCAATCACTCCACACACCCTTCCAATCGCCTCACACACACCCTTCCAATCACCACACACCCACCCTTCCAATCGCCTCNCCCCCCCCCCCCCCTCCCCCCCCCCCCCCCCCCCCCTCCCCCCCCCCCCCCCCCCCCCTTCCCCCCCCCCACCCCCCCCCTTCCAATCCCTCAACACCCCCTTCCAATCACACATACACCCTTCACTTATCTCTAACCAGACGTTTACAGATTACAACATGTAAATAATACGGGGGGGGGGTGCTGAGCTGGAGAGGAGCATTAGCCCCGCTTGATGAATGACCCCTCTCACTACAGACACACAAACAAACAAACAAACAAACTCTTGGTCTAACCTCTTCAGCCCAAACCACACAAACACCCAGACACACACGCTGGCGAATCCTTGCACTACACGTTTTCTTTTAAAAGCCCAAAATAGCACACTTCAACTTAACCCACCACTCACTGACATGTCGTAAGAGCATTCAACTCCGTGTATCAGTAATCGCAAACATTGGTTACGCTTCAGAAAGGTTTTGTTAAACCAACAAGGCACGAGGCATGTCGCCGGTGTGTGCTGTGCACCGTAGAACTGCAGGGTCAAAAGGCTGTGACGTGTGCACAGGTTTCGTTGGACGTTAGCTTTCAGGGGGTGATCACGCGAGAAGACGTGAACGTGTTCGCCCGCTCTTCCTCCTCCCACGAATCAAACCATTTCTTCTTTTCATCAGCCCTTGTCAATGACGAGAAGAGTGTTCACGCATTCGTTTGTTGCGCCTGCGTGGAATGGCGTCGACCGGTGCAGAGGCGTCACTAGTCTGTTGTCATCCGGTGCGGTAACCTCATGATGTCACCACAACCCTCCAACCCCTGGCCCCCTCCCCACTCCCTGGACCGGTACCTTATTACCATTTTTAACCAGTTCCTGAAGAATCGTGTCGTGTCTACAAATTGGTTACCGGAAATTTGATCGAAAGAAATTTCATCGACGGTAAATTGATCGACGGAAATTTGATCGTACGAAAATTTGATCGAATCTTTTTTTCAGGTTTACCCGTTAAAATTTTTGTCAAATTTCTTTTTTTAACGCACTAAGCTGTATAGTAAAGCAAAATAATGCGTTCAAATAGAAATTTGAAGCAAAATTTTAACGTAAATTACCGTCGACGAAATTTCTTTCGATCAAATTTCCAGATACGCTACAAATTGAGTCGTAGCAAGAAAATAAGTAAACAGAATTTGAGAGCTCATTCTCAGTGCCAGAGTTTTCTTTTTTCTTTTTTTTTAAATGCATCAGAATTACATTTTTTAAATTGAAACATTAACGTTTAACATTTAATAAGTCATTTCCTGGTCGTCAAAGATTGCAAACCTTTTATTGAACTCCATCAAGGTTTGCTGTCTTCACCTCATCACATCCAGCAGACGAAATCGCAAGATCACCAAGACTGGAATCATTCATATCAGATCGCAAATAACGCTTTGATAAGCTTTTCTTACCATGAAGCCACACACACATCCACACACACATCCACACACACATCCACCCACACACCCCACCCACACACACACACACACATACCCACACAGAGAGAGAGAGAGAGAGAGAGAGAGAGAGAGAGAGAGAGAGAGAGAGAGAGAGAGAGAGAGATCTGTGGAAAAATTATATGCTTAATGAAAGGATTGGGAAAGATTCTAGGAAGTACCGTTCAGTTATGAATTGGAAGATTTCAAACGTACAAAGGATTCCGATCTAAATGCTGAGACACGCAGCGAATCGCTCTTGGCTGCTGACCAACTCATCCTGAACGATGACGTCATGGAACGCTTGCAGAGAAATGTTGATATCCTGAACAAATGACCTGCATGCGATCTTTACGGAATGAAAATAAGCAAAAATAAGACCGAGATCATGTCAGTAGGCCAAGGCTATGTTGGTAAGCCGAGGTCATGTCAGCAGGCCGAGGTCATGTCACTAGGCCAAGGTCATAAATTTAGGCCATATCACAGAAAAAATGGACATAACAATGTCGGGTGGTACTCTGTCTGGTGGTACTCTGTTTGGTGGTACTCTTGTAGCATTTTGTTTGTTGGCGCTCTATCTGGTGGCACTCGTCTGGTGGTACTTTGTCTTGTGGCGCTCTCTCTGGTGGCACTCTTTCTGGTGGCACACTGTGTTGTGCCACTCTGTGTTGTAGCACACTGTCTGACGGCACTTTGTCTGGTGGCACTCTCTGTCTTGTAGCATACTACCGTTGTATTTAACTGAGATAAGTTTTGAAATCGACTCGATCCAGCTTCGTCAAATTTGTCATGCTCCATAATTTGGTGTCACCAGAGGCGCCAGTCGTCGGTAAATTTTTGTTTCATATAAAATAGTCAAAACGCCTCTTCAAAAATGAGACTTTGTGCACATTTTTATTTTCAATTGGGACGTTTCGTGGGCCCTACTGTTTCAGGGGGGTCTTGGATGTTTAAGGGACCAGAAGTGGTGATGTGGGAGGGTGGGGGGGAGATATTTTAGATTTATTTTAAATGGCACTGAAGGGGCAGAGAGGGGGGGGGTGGGTGGGTGGTCTTGAAAAAATCAATCGACATCTCAGGTTAAAATAATACCAGATCTAAGCCACGATTACACAGATACGTCAAGGTTTATCACCACCGATTAAAAACTTGTCCATGGTGCCATGCAATCCCCACTTCCAGAGATACCGTCCAGACTCTATCACCACCAAACATTAACTTTTCCATGGAATGTCACACGTGTCACATTTGATACGGGGGAAAATATTCAAACAATCTCATACTAATGTGACGGACGAAAAATGTAGTGGCATGCGTGATCGGCGATAATATGGCGATAATGGGGCGATAGTTACTCGCTGTCCACTATTTATGACAACAGTCAAAAAAATTATTGCTGAGTTATGTAATGTTTGCTAAACATTCAGCCGTCGTCCCCTATTGGACCAACAGCACCAGGGCTCTAAGGGGTCAGGGGTCACGGTCACTTTCCGTAAAACCCAAAATGTTAGTATAATGACATGGAGAAACATTGAGAATTTACCTTGCGATTGACCTGAATGCTTGACTAACCAACCTCAAGGTCACATTCCCGTCAAGATTGTCAAAAAACTGTTATCGAGAAACTAACGGCCTTGCAGCGTGCACGCTGCACCAGACACTTGGTTAGTGCACTAGACACTTGGTTAGTGCTCCAGACACTTGGTTAGTGCACTCTTATTCAGGGACGGAGCTAGAAAATTAACCAGGAAGGAAAAAAGGGGGAGGAGGGAGCAAGATAAAAATTATAATAAATTTACTCACCAAGGGGATGAGTGGTGTGCATGAAATGCTTTGAACTCAAGAGGGGGTGCGACTCAGTGATATGTTAAGAACCCCTGTTGAGGGGGTGCGACTCAGTGATATGTTAAGAACCCCTGTTGAGGGGGTGCGACTCAGTGATATGTTAAGAACCCCTGTTGAGGGGGTGCGACTCAGTGATATGTTAAGAACCCCTGTTGAGGGGGTGCGACTCAGTGATATGTTAAGAACCCCTGTTGAGGGGGTGCGACTCAGTGATATGTTAAGAACCCCTGTTGTAGGAGCGTTTCTTGGCAAATTTCCAACAACAATCAAGGCACGAGGACTGAAGGAAATAATAATTTTAAAAGATATATATTAATAGAAATAATTCCATCTTTGTAACGTAATAAATGATACAATCTTCATCCTTATCTGCAGGACCAGGTACAGGACCAGGTACAGGACCAGGTGCAGGACCAGGTGCAGGACCAGGTACAGAACCAGGTACAGAACCAGGTACAGAACCAGGTACAGAACCAGGTACAGGACCAGGTACAGGACCAGGTACAGGACCAGATATAGAACCAGGTACAGGACCAGGTACAGAACCAGGTACAGGACCAGGTACCAGTTACAGAACCAGGTACAGGATCAGGTACAGAACCAGGTACAGGATCAGGTACAGGACCAGGTACAGGACCAGGTGCAGGACCAGGTGCAGGACCAGGTACAGAACCAGGTACAGAACCAGGTACAGAACCAGGTACAGAACCAGGTACAGAACCAGGTACAGGACCAGGTACAGGACCAGGTACAGGACCAGATATAAAACCAGGTACAGGACCAGGTACAGAACCAGGTACAGGACCAGGTACCAGTTACAGAACCAGGTACAGGATCAGGTACAGGACCAGGTACAGGACCAGGTACAGGACCAGGTACAGGACCAGGTACAGGACCAGGTACAGGACCAGTTATACAACGTCCCGCCTCAAGGTCGACAATTTTGTTTTCGTCCTGAAATGAAATCAAGGACGTCACAGACTGACATCACTGAAGACCTTATCGGGACACTCTCACTGGGAACAAAGCGCACTTACCGAGTGTCCAGATAATTTTTGACCGTGATGAGTCAAGAATGTTTGTGAGTGTGTGTGTGTGGTGGTGGTAATGGGGAGAGGTTTAAGACATTATTTGGAAGGAAAGCTTCCATAGTCGACCATTTTGGTGCGTGCTTCTTTGCATTATTTACTGGCATAATATTAAATCACGATACAAAATTTCGATATGACAGCCAAGCTTGGACAAGGCGACCCGCTTAGAACTTCTGTGCGTTATACGATGTACGACATACGAAATTAATGACCGCGTGAAAGAATTTGACAGCTTTTATTATTTGTTCTATACTAGAAATAATCCGGGATAAACCAGGAAGTACATAATGACATAGAGGCCCCCCCCCCCCAAACACCCTTTTTTGTTGTTGCCAAGTTCACCCCTGTACTTTCGCTCGAGAGTCTTCAGCGCCCTCGCTTTCGGCGCCCGGGGCAGCAAGATGTTTCAAATACTCTATGGTTAGACACGTCAAGAATGGGACTTCACGCTACAGTTGCAGATTTATTCGGTTCAAATTTATATCGACTCAAGAAGTGGAGTCTGTGACTCTTTTTTTTTCCAATTTGTTTCCCTGTTGGGCATGCTTGGCCATGGCTCCGCGATGAAGACCGTCTCGGAGACCATCATATGGCATACGAAAGTAAGACAAAGGCCATCATATGGCATACGAAAGTAAGACAAAGGCCATCATATGGCATACGAAAGTAAGACAAAGGCCATCATATGGCATAGGACAGTAAGACAAAGGCCATCATTTGGCATACGACATCTAGACAGACACCATCATACGGCATACGATATTCAGACACCATCATATGGCATACGACAGTCAGGCAAGCGCCATCATATGGCATGAGACAGTCAGACAGAGACGGGTGTATGACATACATGACAGCAACAAAGAGAAAAACACATATCATATGACAAGGCAGAGACCGGCGCATCGATGAGGCCGTAAGACAGAGGCAAACGCATTGCATACGACCGTAAGACAGAGAACAACGCATTGCATACGACCGTAAGACAGAGAACAACGCATTGCATACGACCGTAAGACAGAGAACGGCCCATAAAGGCAGCTGGGTCCCTTATTTTATTCAAGGTTTCGCTGGTCTCCAAAATGGTCTACATTTGGATGTCCCATAACAGGTCCATTATATCAGACGCGTCACGTCCTCGCATTCATAGGTGCAACAGTACGGCCTTGACCCCTACACCAAGCATAGGCGGTCTCGGCCTTGTAGAAAATCTTGATACGACTAAGTGCATGTTTGCAATTCAAATAATCATGAGAAACTATCAGCAAGGACAGAGTCTTATTTTATTCTTTTCAGCGTGTGCGTTTTGTGATCTAGTTTTGAACTCAGCACTAGAAAGAACCCGCCAAACAATGGCGGCGATGCGCCAACTTCTCATCTACTAAATTTACTTGACAAAACTACATTCAAGTAACGCATTTTATAAGAATCCCATTTAGTGCTACCTTCTGGGCATTTTATTTTGCGTAAGAGCGCTGCACACAGAGATAGCAGTTATTGTTGGTGAATTTGATCAGGCTTTAAAAAATAAGTAACTTACGTTATTCATAGAAATTCGGTTAAAGCCCTTATAAGACATTTACGTCAAAATGAGACACTTTTATGATTACATTGACAAAGAAGTAGGAGGAGGGGGGAGAGGGAGAGAGAGAGAGAAGGGGAGAGAGAGTGAGAGAGGGGAGATAGAGAGTGAGTGAGAGAGAGAGAGGGGGAGAGAGAGTGGGAGAGGGAGGGAGAGAGAGAGAAATAACAATCAAACACCCAGCATAGCTCGCTGGATGGTTGCAAGCTGAATCGAGGTTTAGCCCAAAACAACGCCACGGTTTCAACAAAGACATTGCCACAGAAGCACTGACAACGCCTAACAACTTGATGGCATGTCAACTTGCCACAGAAGCACTGACAACGCCTAACAACTTGATGGCATGTCAACTTGCCACAGAAGCACTGACAACTCCTAACAACTTGATGGCATGTGAACATTCACCACACACAAATAAGAGATTGTCAAAACGCTTCAACACATTCAAGCACACACACATTAAAAATAATATTGACAATCGTTCGACAAATAATCACCACACAAACATATCCACAAACATATCAATAATCAATAATTGTTGCAACCCTACAAATCCCCCCACCCCACTCCCGTGATTTACCATAGGGGATTGCAAGAGTTCCTAAAGGAAAGCTGAAAAAGTGTGAGAACCCTCGGCATCCGTCTTGACTACGCCATACTTGACAGTAACAGAAGGAAGGACTTAACTGTATGGTAAAACCCTTGATAAGTCAGTCCCCCGGTCTCCTGGCTCGGGTTTGGAAACAAGGATGTGAAAAGCCGGACATTTGTGTCAAAGATAAGAAAACGTTTCTTTAGAAACAGGAAAAATGCTTTGTTCAAATCATTCAACTGTCTTGTTTAACTCATTCAACTGTCTTGTTCAACTCATTCAACTGTCGTGTTAAACTCATTCAACTGTCTTGTTCAACTCATTCAACTGTCTTGTTCAACTCATTCAACTGTCTTGTTCAACTCATTCAACTGTCTTGTTGAAACCATTCAACCGTCTTGTTCAACTCATTCAACTGTCTTATTCAACTCATTCAACTGTCTTGTTCAAACCATTCAACTGTCTTGTTCAACTCATTCAACTGTCTTATTCAACTCATTCAACTGTCTTGTTCAACTCATTCAACTGTCTTGTTCAACTCATTCAACTGTCTTGTTCAAACCATTCAACTGTCTTGTTCAACTCATTCAACTGTCTTGTTCAAACCATTCAACTGTCTTGTTCAACTCATTCAACTGTCTTGTTCAACTCATTCAACTGTCTTGTTCAACTCATTCAACTCTCTTGTTCAAACCATTCAACTGTCTTGTTCAACTCATTCAACTGTCTTGTTCAACTCATTCAACTGTCTTGTTCAACTCATTCAACTGTCTTGTTCAACTCATTCAACTGTCTTCAAAAGTGTAGGACCGCGCCAACACTGGAGTCAATCAAATAGTTTCCCATCTAGGAAACTTGGAGAAAATAACAGAAACGACGACATGTTAAGGATCCCTAGTCACCCAGGCAGTACCACTGGGCAGGCAGTACCACTGGGCAGGCAGTACCACTGGGCAGGCAGTACCACTGGGCAGGCAGTACCACTGGGCAGGCAGTACCATAGGGCAGGCAGTACCATTGGGCAGGCAGTACCATTGGGCAGGCGGTACCATTGGGCAGGCAGTACCACTGGGCAGGCAGGACCACTGGGCAGGCAGTACCATTGGGCAGGCAGGACCATAGGGCAGGCAGGACCATTGGGCAGGCAGTACCATTGGGCAGGCAGTACCATAGGGCAGGCAGTACCATAGGGCAGGCAGGACCATTGGGCAGGCAGTACTAAAAGGACAGGTATTACCATAGGGCAGGCAGTACCATTGGGCAGGCAGTACTAAAAGGACAGGTATTACCATAGGGCAGGCAGTACCTCAGGGCAGGCAGTATCATATGGCAGGTTGAACAAAGGGACATGCAGTAGCCTACCTCAGGGCAGGCAGTACCATTGGGCGGGCAGTAGCATAGGGCAGTCGGTACCATAGGCCAGGCAGTACCATAGGGCAGGTAGCACTACAGGACAGGCAGTACCATAGGGCAAGAAGTACCACAGGGCAAGCTGTACCATAGGACAGGTAGTACCAAAAGGCAGGCAGTACCATAGGACAGCTAGTACCGCAGAACAGGCAGTACCGTAAGGCCGGCAGTATGATAGGTCAGGCAGTAGCGTAGGGGTGTGCATTGATTCGCACATTTTTTTTTATTTTTTATTATTATTTTTATTTTCTTTTGTTGCAGTGTGAACCCACAGATGATCTACTTCATATACACGGACTCACATGCAGCTTGTTAAGTCAACAAGTGTTAGTAATTGCTCTGACGACCTAAAAGTTATCACGGTAGTACCATAAGGTATCAAGTACCTGGGTTACTTGACCTGCCCCCCCACCGGGGGGGGGGACTGGTAGCCCACAACGCCACCACATGCCCCCAGTTTTTGCAAGGCTTAATTCACTTTATTGAACAGCTGACAGACAGTAGAAGCAATTTTTGAAAGTTTTTATTTAACAGCTGACAGACAGTAGGAACAATTTTGGAAAGTTCACTTTTTCTATTTAAAAAAACAAGATATTTCAATGAAACAACCCCTAAGCACAAAGAGTTCCGTACAAATCCTTAATAAAATGTATTATAGAACAATTAGGGGGGGGGGGGGGGGGTAAAAAGATGATAGAATGTGTTGTCATCTGCAACAAGTCTTTGGGTCATGTTTCAGCTCGATAGGTTGGTGGAAAGAGAAGTTAATATAAAGGATTTTTTTTAAAAAAGAGAAAGCTACAGAAGAAACTGTAATTTTATTGTTTCGTGGGAACTGGAATTTTTGTTTTCATAAATTAATGATAAGCCAAGGTCAGATGTTGCCAGACTTTTATTACTCTTATGAAGAGGGCCAATGTCGCTGAGTCACCACATGTCAGTGCATGCAGATTCTGAGCAAGATTATCCGATTGGCACAGGGTTGAAAGCAGACAATGGGAAGCTGGATTCTCTGTGATGACCAACATCAAGTCCAAAATAGCGTAAGGCTTTTGACCGAAGAACATTTAGGAAATCTAATGAGGGCAGCAGTTACTGAATACCAACAGCAAATTATGAAAATTGCCAGTGCAATAAGTATCATGTTTGTAATTGACATTTGCAATTGCTCAATATTTGGGCTACGCTACTGTTAAAGACTTTGCAGTACATAATTAGGAAGCCTGTTTACGATGACTTTGCAAATAAATTCAAAGGATAGAAAGTTATCCTGGGAGCATTATATTGTTAAAGTGTGTAATTTGACCAGTGTAAACTCGGAGAGTGTTTTGAGCAACTATTGAATTAATGATGATATCAGTTGGCTGTTTTTGCGAATTCCAGAGATCTTTTTTAGGGTCAAGGAATCTAAATCTTTCGCATGTCAATCAGATTCTGAATCCAGCACAGCAAACGTTTATTAAAACCATGTGCTCACAATATAATTTCACACTTATTTATTTTTAAAACAATTTTTTTAAATTTTAAACTTCTTATAGCATCAACCGATTTGAAAAAATAATTATTTTTTAAACGGATTCTTGTATTTAATTCGTAAGTTCGTATGTGTATTAATATATTAGTATTCTTTTAATTTCTTATCAAATTAAATTAGTAGGTTACAAAATCATGACACGTTATTGACACAAGATTAAAATAATTAATGTACTTTTCTTGCTTTTACTGGTGTGCACTGGTCTATGATGTGAACTGGTCTATAAGGTGAACTGGTCTATGATGTGAACTGGTCTATGATGTGAACTGGTCTATGATGTGAACTGGTCTATGATGTGAACTGGTCTATGATGTGAACTGGTCTATGATGTGAACTGGTCTATGATGTGAACTGGTCTATGGCGTGAACTGGTCTATGGTGTGAACTGGTCTATGGTGTGAACTGGTCTATGGTGTGAACTGATCTATGGTGTGCTAGAAATCAGTTTTTTTTCGGTTTCTAAGCTGAGTAGAACAAGATCACATATTCTGCCTTGTGTCATATATTAGCTCAAGATCACAGAGTCGGCCTTGTCCCATAGATTTGATCAGGATCCCATACTCTGCCTTGCCTATAGATGACCTTAAATAATCAAGAATTAATTTCATTTTAATGAAAGATCTTTCCCAGCTGGCAATGGAAACTGAAATGGTTAGCACTATCTGAATAGAAAGGCGAGTATTAGGAAAGACTTGCTCATCTCCATACTGAACTGTGTGGGAAAAGGGATACATTGAAAATATCATCCAAAAAGATAATATGTTCATTTTGTCAATTTTGACGGGCTATTAACAACGGTAGCATTAATTCATTAATAAATTAAGTCACAGTTATTTCTACTTTAAATCATAATAAGATGAAAAAAAGAATTGATGTCTTACATGCTTGCCGCCATTCGACCACCTAAAGGACACGTTCTTACCCCCCATTGGTCAGTCCAGTGATGGAAGATGGGAGTGACAGGTGTGTCGTGGGGTCAGATTTCCTCAACATGTGGTTCATAAAGCTATATCCTGATAAATTTCAAATAATTATAATAATGACGTCAGCACAACACCCCACGGTCACGTGACACGCGTGACGCCAAAATTGCACAGACGATTGCGTGTTAAAATGGTTCTCAAACTGTAGTTTGAACATCAAAGTTTAAGTCCTACAGTGACGTAATATATCGGAACCGGAGTTTTATGAATTTAGGAATAAACCCTGGACAATCCAAACACGTCGGCTCTGACCTTTTCACACACAAAATGTGGTCGATTCAACAAGTATTTCTAAGTTAGTGGGGGAAGGGGGTATGTGTGGGTGGACAGTGGGGCCAAGTTATGCGAGTGAAGGCAATGTGGGACGGGGGGGGGGTGTGAGTCGTTGGGTTGTGCCTAGAGTGAGAGTGTCTGTGTTGTGGACGGAAGAAGGTTGCGAGGAGGCTTGTGCCTAGAGTGAGAGTGTCTGTGTTGTGGACGGAAGAAGGTTGCGAGGAGGCTTGTGCCTAGAGTGAGAGTGTCTGTGTTGTGGACGGAAGAAGGTTGCGAGGAGGCTTCTCTCCTGGGATCCCGCATGATTAAAAGTAAACAAAAGAAATTTCCCTTTCAAAATAAAATTTTCTTGGTTATTTCTTTTCAAAGACTTTCTTTCTTTCTTCTGGCAAATCCGTGGGATTGGTCCGTAAGTCTGCAGCTTAATTTTTGTGTGTGTTGAGACACGTGACCTTTTCGTTGTTCCGTCGGTTCGGTCTTTCTCGTGCTGACCTGTATTGTCGCATTTCCTTTGTAGCCACATGCAGAGTTACAGCTGATTGTATCCTGGGGGGGGGGGGGGTGGGGGAGGGGGGGGGGGTGGCGGTGGTGAGTGACGGGGTAATGTGAAAAGGTGATTTAAAAAGCAACAATCCTCACCCTTTCAACAACCATTCGTCCTAATTGAAGGATTTTTAGGATGGGATAAGGGAGGGTGTTGGGACAGTGCATGTAAGCCATTAGACTCTGATCAATGGACGCCAAGCTATCGTTAAATTCTACTCGTTTGTTTTATGCCTGGTTAAAAAATATGTCACTACTTCCCTGGATTTTGTAAGCATTCATTGTTAATAATAAATATTTATTCTTTTATGAATAATTAACACTTTAAAATGTTCATAGTAAAAAGACGAAAATAAAAAATAAATTAATTTAAAAACTAAATAAAAAGACACTTTACGAAAGACGAGTTAAAAAGCACTAACAAGTTACAAAATACTTTAAGTTTTCTTAAAATTCTTTACCCAAAGAAAGTCTGTGTAGAAAATATTTTCAAAAATAAATTGTAAAAAATAGTTCATGCTTTGGTCATTTGGTTTCATGGTGTGCTCATCTACACTTCTGCCCTTGGTTTCATGGTGTGTTCATCTACACTTCTGCCCTTGGCTCCATGGTGTACTCATCTACACTTCTGCCCTTGGTTTCATGATGTGTTCGTCTACACTTCTGCCCTTGGTTTCATGGTGTGCTCATCTTCTGCTCAGTCGCTCTTGGCACAATGCATTTTAAGTTGTTTTTTTTTTTTTGTTGTAATTTCTTTTTTTTTTTTTTTTTTTATTTTTTTTTTTTCTTTTAAACTCTTTTTGTTAGCAAGTCATTTTTAAAAAATTTTTTTTTTTTTTTGTTTTTTGGTTTTTTTTTTTTTATGTTTTTTTTTTTTTTTTGTTGTAATTTCTTTTTTTTTTTTCTATTTTAATTTTTTTATTGCATTTAAACTCGTTTTGATAGCAAGTCATTTTAAAAAAAACTTAAATTTAATCAAGTCACATATTGCCTCTATTAGCCATAAACTCTAAAAATCTCGTTAACTAAGTTGAATCTCTCAATCAGCTCAGTTGTTCTATTACACAGGTAGTCAGGTCACGCCCACATTTATATAGAGGCCAGGTGACACGTTCACTGTCATGGGGGGAGGGGGTGGCTTATAGGTTAAACTCTTGAAAAGGAAAACACATTAAAACTTAATGTTCAAATATAATGTAATTGGTGGCATATTTAATGTCATGTAATTGGTAACATATTTAATGTCATGTCATTGGTAACATATTTAATGTCATGTAACTGGTGACATATGTAATGTCATGTAACTGGCGACATATTTAATGTGTCATGATTGACATTGTCCCTCAAACTTTAAGACCCCAATTAAAATAGAAACAATTTTTTTTTAAAAACATTCTTTTCACTTAATCTATTGTTTCAGCCGATTACACCCCCCCCCCCACACACACACACAAACATAAATACCAACGCAACCCATTTGAGGTCACCTCCCTTGGATTAGAAAAATGCGCTCTAGTAACTTGATGACCGTATCCCAAGAGTTCGTGTGTCAAACTAACCTCATGTTATGAAGTGTTGCTGTTTTTTTTTTTTTCATTTAAATTACCAAAATCAACTTAGTGAGACATATTTTTTTTAAAAAAGGTACATTTATTACCATTCCTGGTTGTAGCTTTTTTAAAAATATTTTTTTTAAAATTGCAAACTCTCTAGTAACTTGATGACCGTATCCCAAGAGTTCGTGTGTCAAACTAACCTCATGTTATGAAGTGTTGCTGTTTTTTTTTTTTTTTCATTTAAATTACCAAAATCAACTTAGTGAGACATATTTTTTTTAAAAAAGGTACATTTATTACCATTCCTGGTTGTAGCTTTTTTAAAAATATTTTTTTTAAAATTGCAAACGAACCCCTTGTTACTAGTTGTTCGAAACATTTGCTTGTAAATTCATTGACAGATTCGAAACGAGAATTACTGCCTCGTAATAACTTGTATAGAATTAAAATGCGAAACACATAAAGTGTTTAGCTTTTTTTCAACCAGCGGTTACATTACATCCAATTTTTGCCGAACGAGCGTATGATTACACAATTAAATAGCTAAAAGCTAGGGATCAGCAGTGGAACATGACGCAACACGTACCAAGTGACCTACCACTCAACTGAACCTTAACATCTTTTTTTCTTATTCATCAATCAATAGACAATAACTTTTAATAACTATTTTACAAAATCAACTCTTTATATCTTGGGGTTTAATTTCAGTAATATTTTAATAATATTAATATTACTTTTATCCCGGGATTTTCCCGGACACTATTCCCGTTTTCCCGGGATTAGCAAAACCCCGGAGAAGGAGCAACCCTTGTTTCTGTGTGTGGAGCAGAGGGGTTTAGGTGTGTGTGTGTGTGTGTGGTGGGTTGGGAGGGGGGTGTTGTTATATCGTTAGTTTCGTATTTCACAAAGTCAGCAGTCATTTTGAGACGTTGTTATTGCGTCTTTATATATATATATATACACCGGTATACATTATTACATTCCTTCGTAGTAGAGACCGACCGAAAGTGATTTTCTGATTTCGGCCGAAGCCGAAAATAGGCCGAAAGTTTAAAATGACTTACGGCCGAAACCGAAAAAAGGCCGAAATTTTAAAAATGACTTTCGGCCGAAACCGAAAAAAGGCCGAAGATTAAAAATGAATTTCGGCCGAAACCGAAGCCGAAACCGAAAATGAAATATTAAGATATTTTGAAATTCGTTCCCGCATACATTCTGCATACATCGAAAATGATGTGGGAAAGTATAAATATTTACATTCTTTT
>CAXITT010000919.1:3890-26260 GCA_964033795.1 Lymnaea stagnalis | reverse complement strand
TTTCTCCCCCCCCCCCCCCCTGTCACACTTTCTTACCCCCCCCCCCCCGGGAGCGTGACGTACTTTAGGGACGGCCCCTGTAGGAAGAGGGTGTCTAAACTCAGCTTTTTCCCCGGGGGTAGGTGTGGATTTGGCTTGCCACCCTCGAACCCACATTTTAAAAATCCTGACTCTCCTGCCCCTGGAACCATAAAGATATCTACCGTATAACGGTCAGTGAGACTAGGTTTGCTTGTTAATGAAGGTCGATTAAACACAAGAAAACTAAACAATGGATCACAACCAAATTTGACAGGGTTATCCCTCCTGACCGACAGATGGTTCCTGGAAAGTTTGGTCATAAACCCTTTTATCCCAAAAGCTGTAATAAAAACATCGTAAAGATGTAGAGGGTAAATAAAACAACTTTCAAATGGCTTCGTCTGAATGATGAAATATTTATTTGCCCAGGTGACTTTAATTATTTCTTCCCTCTATCTTTCTGGTTCCACACTGGCCTGGTAGCACTGGTGAACTTTTAAAATTTAAAAGAAATATTTTTTGGTTAAAACGTTTTCGGCCTATTTTTTAATACACTGGACTAATCATATCTAAGTTTTAACAGCCGTGTGAACATGACATGAGTAAATGTCACCATATCGCCTATCACCTTTAAAAATGGGGCCACGTTTCATCATGACGTTCAGTAATCCTGAGCCACGTGATGGGCTAAAACCTAAAAATAGCTTCCGGCATAGTTCTTAATGCATTGAAGTTAAAGGTGGTGGTGGTGTCGAATGTACCGGTACGGAAGTTGTGGTATACATGATACAAAGACTAACCCGCTTGAGCTATAGAGATTTTGGCTTAGGTCTTCTTATCGGGACCAGGGCTGATCACCACCCCACCCCTTTTCCTCCTGGACTTCGGTTAGTGTTAAAGATAAGGGGGGGGGGGGGTCGTTTGTGACGTCAAAGCAAGTTCAATAATAAAGACTAACCCGCTTGAGCTATAGAGATTTTGGTTTAGGTCTTCTTATCGGGGCCAGGGCTGATCACCACCCCCCCCCTTTTCCTCCTGGACTTCGGTTAGTGTTAAAGATAAGGGGGGGGGGGGGGTCGTTTGTGACGTCAAAGCAAGTTCAATAATGAATGGTCGTCAATGACAAATGATCAACATTATGTTATTTCTATTGAGATTTTTTAGACAACTGATTTGAATATTGGACACATCGATAATTCCGTTCAACTTATTTCAATTGAAGGATTCAAATCCTGGCTGTGTTTTAAATGACATTTGTTACGGTTGATTGAAGTAGGCCTTAGTACACGCAGCATCATTGAAATAAGCTCAAGTCAAGTAGCTGTGTATATTGCAGAGTACGATACCCAGTAGCGTTCAATACCCAGTATCGGTAATTAAAGTTGAATATTTTTTACAAAAATCAGCTCTGTGAAATAACTGCATGATTGATAAACTGTCTAACCCATAACCATGTGACATCATAAATCGAAGGAAGTTGGAGAAAATTGTCTACTTAATATTGAGACAACCCTTTCCCCTATTCAACCAGAAACTGAATCTTACTCTGATCTGACGAGAAAGCATTCTTTCACTTTCACATGCCAAAATCGTTAAGTCAACCAAAAAACTACCAGACTTGCGAAGGAGTGGACATTAGCCCCACCTATTGCTGGAATTGGGATTAGTCAGTTCACTACAGACAAATTCTAAAGAGACAATACTACACAATTATTACACAATACGTATACACAAGGGTGTGCCTTGAGAACCCATGAACAAGATAACAAGTGCCTGTTGTAAAACAAAGCCATCATTTAAAACTGACAACACAACAGGAACTAAATTCACAGGAAGTAGGTTTTTGTTTTGTTGACATAATTTAATAGTCAAGTAAGGTATTGGTTTGGTTGCAAAGCACAATGCAAGTAGTAAGACAGTAATATCATTTCATTCAAAGATAAGAAAAATAAATTCATTAAATTCATGCTAGTCTTGTGACTAAATATTTCTGAATCTTTCACCTGACTTACAATTCGGTCTCACCGTAACATCTTCAATTCTCTTGCACATCAATCTATATTATAAATAGACTTACGTCATTTCATTTGAGAAAAGAATACTTGATTAAAAATTGAACATAGCAAAAGCATTTTCGTCATTTGTCTTATGAACATTCCTCTTCAAACATCCTATCACTTTCAGATCTTTTTTAAAGACCATTCCTCTTCACACTATAACTATCAGACTTTTTAAAGTGCATTCCTTACACTCATCCTAGACCTTTTTTTTTAAAGCATACCTCTACACACATCCTATAACTATCCGACCATTATTTAAGAGCATTCCTCTACACACATCCTATAAGACTTTTTTTTTTGAATGTCAAATATTTAATTAACCAAAACATAAAGAAAGTGATGTTAACTGGACGAGACTGTGACATCTCAAGAACTTGAGTATTGACATCAAGAACTATAGTGGCGTCCCAAGAGCTGATGTTGCGACACATAGTTTAATGCTCTCTTGACTGTTACAACGCAAGTTGTACAAATATCTGCCATATTTCTAAATACAATCAGAAGATTAAAAATAAATGAGGCCCTGAGCTTGATTTACTTTTAAACATAATTAGGTCAAAGTTTAAATAGATAAAAAAAAATCTCATGATCAGCCATCATCAGGAGATGACCCAGAGGTCACTGCCTGATGATAACTGGTATTGTCATGATAGATTGTCTTTGTAAAGCTGGGAATAGAATCAAATTCTAAGAGTCATAGTTACATGTGTTCAAATAAAAAACATGCAGATATTTCCACTACAATTTGAAGATTTGCAATACATTCCATTGATTCATGAAACAAAAAACAAACAAAAAAACTAGCAAAATATTTATTTTTAAAAAAAAAAAAGCCACATAGCTTTTTAACATAGCTGAAGGACAACAAAGATTTTTAACATGATCATTCATTTCAATATTATTTAAAGTTCCAAAACTCTTTGGGACAATAAAAATTCCCCAACTATACATCAAGGGAGCACTCACTGGCGCCGTTTGATTAGAAAACAAAGAAAATATAATTAATATTTTCAGTTGAGTTAATTATAGAGGATCTCAAAAGCAGTTTGAAATACTCCAGTCGAATGAGGTACGGTACCTAAACCACACTTTTAATCAAGAAACTTTTACTATTTTATTTAAAATGTTAAAAAGTTCCTTTACTAAAAATTCCTATACTATTCCACAAGTTGTTTTTTATATAATTATTAAATGGTTAATTTATTAATGACAAGAATGTTACATTTTGGCTGAATCTGTACCGAAAATGTATCGCAGGTAACTCAAGTATTTGCCAGTGAAGTCAATCACATTAGCAAGTGCTCTGTTAAAACTCAGCCGCATAAACCCAGTCTTATGCATTATTTTTTCAATACAAATTACAAATCAAGCACAAAAATACTCAGACTATTCTTCCTAAAACATTTTGAGAATTATATTATAGGTCAGGACAGTCAGTAAGATTGGGCAAAAATAAAAAATGTAACTATTATACTATACTATACATGAAGCGTTTTTTTTTAAAACTCATTTTGCGACCAAATCTATTAACCAACAGCACTTGTAAGATGTCTAAATATTTTCTTGTGCCCATTCTATAGGACTTTAAAAAAAATAATTCCTTTTTTATTTTTTTTAATACTTGTTAAATCTATCAAATTTTGAACAGCACATCTGGTCTGTTTTGTTGAGAAAACCTGCATACCCATCTAATGCACTCAAGGGAATCTCAAGCCTGGCCTACGTTTCTTACATGCACACCCACAGCTGATCACACAACCTGACCTTAACTTAACAGAATCAACTCCTCTGCTTAACATAGACCAGGTACAATCATTGTGTACACAATACAGTCACATAATTCAAAATTATTTCAAAATGCTTAACTCCCTGTTCTTTGTCATTAGTATTTTTTCAACTGCTGCATGCTGCTCATTACAATATAATCTTCTCTATACAAATCTAACAGGAATGAGATTTTCAATCCCACTATTACAACTGGACACATTCAGGATATTTTAATAGAACAAAAATAATTTATAAACTCTTTAATATTAAAAAAATATATATATAAACAAAAGATACTGTTTGCTATACAATTCATATCATAACATGTCACTGAAAAACTTTGTAATAAATAAATGTGAGAGAATATCAACAAGTCACCAATGTTTCTCAAAAGCGGTAGATTTTAACTAACACCTCTGGCAGTTAGTGAAGTGGGAATCTAAACCAAAAGATCAACTCAATGATATAAGAGTGAACTTACTCCATATAAATCTGTGAACAGTGAAAAGTATTGCCAAGAGTGCCTAGAACATTGTGCAAGTACAATGAATACACTATGATCAGACAACTGATATAACGGTACTGTTAACGTAAGTAATTAGCATATGCTGTAATTACCTGTAAGAAACATCTTAAGAATGATAACTGAAACTTTAATGACATTTACACCAATTTACATATGTTATAGTCTATAGTGATCTTGCTTAACCCTGTATTTTGATTAATGTTAACAGATGAAATTTCAAGTTACAAAAGCAAGATATCATCATGGAAATAAAATTTATTTTAAATTATCTGGCAATTATTTTCTATTTTTGCTTAGTGCACTTAGTCTAATTAATTTTATTTAATATCCTTAAATTAATATAGACACTGAAAAAAAAAAAAAAAGAAACTTGTAGCTCAGCAGTACATACTCTGTTCCAAAAAAAAAGAGTCTTTTAATTTTAACAAACAAGGGTTGTAAATACAATTAATAACATTCAAACTAATTTTAACATTATTAGAAAGTTGTTTTTTAAAATAAAATAATACATTTTTTCCCTTTAACTTTAAATAAGATACATAAATGAAGTTTTATTTCATATTGTGAAATAGAAAAATGTTTTGTTCTTTAAAATAATTTAAATATTTTTTTAAAACAATGTTTCATTTCTAAAATTTATTGACAGTTATTAAGCCTAAATGGCCAAATGGGAAATGCAGCAGTTTAAGTTTAACATGTGACCATCATTAATTTGTATAGCATAGACTTAGATTGTGTCAGTTATGATGAGAAACATGTATATTTGAAATTAATCTATGTTCATATATGAAATAATACAATAACTAATGTAAAGCTAGGCTACCTGACTAATTAGGGGCATAAATATACACACTAACAGTTTTAGTGGTCTAGTTCCAGGAAGATAGTAACCATGCATTTATTGATTGCCTTCTGTCTCCTAAAAATATTGAATTTAATGCTTTTAATTATGTAACAAAAAACATGGGTACTTCAATTTTAACTCACCGCAAAAAATTATCATTTTATGTCTATGCAGTTTTATCCGGTTGAATAAATACAACTGCTTCTGTAGACACCATGAATTCTTTGACAATTTCTGCATTAGTTCACAAAGAAGTCAGTTATATCTTGTTTCTACAACAACATGGTACTATACGTGCTGTCAGATGATGTGATAACAACCATAAAGTTAACGGAATGCCAATAATCAACCCATCGAACATACGTGGAAATAGTCAAAAGAGAGAAAGAATGGCACACACAGACATATGCTCAATTCTTAAATGTGTGGGTTCATTTTGCGTCGACGTGTTAAAGCAAATGGTTTGAATTTCAAACTGAATGTATTCAACACTATTCTAGATGATATTGTTTAAATTTGGCCACCACAGTAGCGGAGAGACTTTAAAAGATGTAAATATGTTTTAATGCAAAAGAACATTTGTTTTATTGGAAGTGTGAAGTGTTTTAATGGAAATGTGAAATAATGTAGGTATAATGTACAATAATTTTTGCGTTGAATTAAAAGTTTTTAATCAAAAGAACATTTGTTTTATTGTTAGTGTGAATAATAATAATAATTATTGCGGTGAATTAAAATTGAAGTACCAAAAAATGTCAAAACTCTCCATATTAAATAGTTGGAACTCCATCACAAGACATTAAGTTGATTAAGAGCTGAATTACTTGAATTTTCAGCCACAATCAAAAACATTTCCTAATTATTATGTAATAATTCTCAAGATGACTTATGAAAAATCAAAGATTTAATTTTAAAAATGGTTACAGGAGAACTTTAAAAGTTTTGTCATCATTTGTATAGCATTAAAATTTATGTTGAAACAGTTAAATTATACTAATTTATTAATATTATTATGAATAACAAAGAAATAACAGCAATATTCACATAATTAATATTGTTTAATTAAACTAGCTAGTGGAGAAAATATTCAACCAAAAATAATATTTTATAATTTGAAGCATTCTACAACAATCAACTTCAATTATACACTACATTATGATACAACAGTTTGTATTGCACTTAAAAGTTCAATGCAAATGATATTGATGAAGCTGAGTGAATTCATTCTGTCTTCACAAATACAGATCTTGTAACTATGAAAATATTTAATGAAAATAAATGCTCAGCCTTACATTGTTTGAGCAACTGTCTGTTATATTATTTGTCAACAACAGCCACATAAACTCAGCACAACAATCAACCTTGGTACCAGTCAAAAGTAGTTCCAGTTTCATTCATGGTCATCACACTAACAAATTCCAGTCTCAGATGATTGATAATGAAATGCTTAAGTATTTAGAAATGGTCAGTAAGTTCAGTGAGGGCTTTTCTCACAGCCCTTCCTAGTTTGTCTTCATGGTTATAAAGTCCTAAATTGTAAATAATGAATTGAAACACAAGTAACACACAACAATGTTTTTTGAATAGTTGAAGCCAATGGGGGACGATGTGTGACGACACTCTTCATTTAAGTCACTTTCGTCGTCGCTTGAATGCGTTGAAGAAAAATAGTAAATGTCACAATGGTTTATGAAAGACGAAATTAAGATCTATGGTAGAAATCACATATTAAAGGAAGAAACTGAAGAAATTCCATTCTGCGTTGATGTAACTTCCCTCTCATATCTGCTACTCAAAAACTTTGCTGTTTCTGTCATCTGGTGCAATAGTCCAAACAATCCTCTGAGATGATATCTAAAAGCTGCTGCAGTTTTCCTAGCATTTTCACCAATAGGGTCGTCTCCGTCTACTGAATCGTCAGTGTTGTCATTTTGCTCTTCATCATTCAAATTAGGTAGAGGGCCAGCTGTTATTTCTGAACGGATGGCGTGGAGCATGGCATAAAAATGATAGAGATCACCACTCACCGGTATCGCTGGAATCACAGCTTTGTTATTGTTTTCTTCTTCGATACAAGGAACGGGAATAGATTCAACTGGAATGTCTCGAAGGCGGCAAGGAATCATGACCGTGTCGTCCATTAGGTCGACCGCTTGGACGAACCGATTAATGGCAGTCAAAAGAGACTGCTGTCCATCAATGGATGGATTTGTGCGTCTTCTACCGTTGTTTCCCATACCTGACATTTTCACAACTGAATCTTGATGTAGTTTAAAATATCCAGAAAATAATGTGCACAGCGCTAACAGACGGGAAGATGATTTCAACAAATCAATAATCGACTGTTCACACACGTTGCCGCCGGCTTCGTCAATCACATATGAAATTAGGACTTCGGTATTTCTCCTAGTAGGTGATGGTCTAATTTCAATCGACTAAAAGGATGTTATTAATATAAAACACTTATTCTGTCTATTACTTTGCACCTCATATGTGTACTTGCCGTTGTTGAAAAAAGGCTTTTATACCGGCTCGATGAGATAACAAGAAATGAACGACACAAGCTCAACAAGCCAGCTCCCCTACTGAAAAAATAAGCTTGACGATACCAAAACATACGAGTTAAGGTGGGGGTCACTGAACCTCAATCTGATTGGCTGGAAAAAATCAGCAGGGAAGGGAGTGACTACCAAGGACGCTAAGTGTGTAGCCATGGCGGCGAGATATGAAGGGAAAAAACGGGGAAGGGGTGGAGCACTGGCTGATCCGGGCCAAATGAATCACGTTCTTCCTTGTTTTAAAAAAAGAGAACCGGTATGTAATTCGCTGCCGCGTATTCACGGTGACGCAATAGAAATACCTCGTTGATAGTGGGAAGGAATAATGACAATCAAAGCTTTTCATTGAAACATTTTTAATGTTGCAATGCATGTTTTATTGGGTAGATTAATTAAAAATGTTACAATTGAACTGATTAACAATTTTTCTCTTTTTTTAAAATAAATTATGGATTAAATTAAGTTATTTAAATCCAGAAATGAAATATCATGCGAGTGGTTGATATACCGTGATCATTAATAATAATAATACTAATAAATTAATAGTTAATAGTATTATATCGTTCTTACAGTGATGGTAGGATTTGGAAATTGCCCCGGCATAAAAATTTATACTTATGGCGGCACAAAATTGATTTCTAAAATTCTCTCTTGTCATTTTAAAAGTGAACCTCATTACTTTACATTGTTTCATTAAATCGTAGACAAATGTAAATTAAATACCTCCAATCATGTTAGGCATATTAGTTTCATCATTATAATTATTGTCATGACAGAGGCGTAACTTTAAAGAAGGGCAGTTGTCCTCGGGCCCAGATTAGGTCTTTGAGGATATTTCATTTATGAAAGTACGGGTCTTCAGTACGGATCTTGTCCCCGGGCGTCTAACACCCCACCCCAACTACGCCTCCGTGTCATGATCCTAAGGATACCGTACTTCCACGAGGATGGTTGCCCCCTGCGACTGAAGTTCTTACCGGGCAAGCCATTGGATTCTGATGATGATCTCCATATCAAGCTTTGGGGCATTTTAATACGTATGTTTATCTGGGGACGTTGGGTGGGTATTACTACTATAACTACAACCAGGTCAACCAAGTGTTTTCTTTGGGTCGTATGGAGTAAAGCTAGTATGATTTAAACATTATTTCAACACTATCATATGTTTCTTCTAATCTAAAAAAAAAAAAAATCTTATAAAAATCATCGAAAGCTTCTTGTGATAATCTGGGAGCCGGCTCGACAACTACCCGGCACAACAGCTACCTGGCTTGATAGCTACCAGGGATATCCTGTTGGAATACCAGTTTCTCCAGTCCGTTGATTTTAACCCCGCCACGCTCTGATTATCTGACGTGCAGACGACTGTAACATCCCTGACCTTGCAACGGGTCATAGCTTATGACGTCTAGAAACAAATCCTGTCAAAAAAAGAGTTCCAACGCATAAATGTGACCACGTGACATGGAAATGGTAAAAATGATAAACTGGACGATGCAGTGCAGCAGTTCACAACTTAAGGTGCGTGGCATATGCATGATGTAAATTGACAGAATAATTCAAATTTGTTAAGTGCGCGCGCATCCAGAGGGCGGGTTGAAGTTGAAGTATCGTGGATCTGGGGCCTAGGCTGTATCCAGGTTCGAGCATCATGTAGTAGCTACTAGCGAAACTGTATCCTAAGGCAGTAATCCTTTCATTATGTTTGGTGTGACGTGATCATGACGTATGACACAGTACACTCACGATATGCCCTACTTATACATGACACACAATCAACACATTGTTTGAAAATGTGAGGGGGGGGGGGGGAGAAGGATAAAAACAAAAATTCAAATATATTTTTAAAAAAGGGGAAAAAAAAATAAAAAAAAGGGGGGGGGGGATGGGGGGGGGGGGGTTAGACCTACCTGATAAAAAATAAATGTCTAAAATTCATTTTATCCCACAGAATATTGTGACGTTCATTGTGTGACAACTACCTACCGGAAATCGAGATTATCGTCAGCTATTATGGCGCAGTTGAACTTTTTTTTTGATTTACATTAAAAAAAACAAAGTTTGGAACTTGTATGATGTCCTAGTGTATGATGTCCTAGTGTATGATGTCCTAGTGTATGATGTCCTAGTGTATGATGTCCTAGTGTATGATGTCCTTGTGTATGATTTCCTACTGTATGATGTCCTAGTGTATGATGTCCTAGTGTATGATGTCCTAGTGTGTGATGTCCTAGTGTATGATGTCCTAGTGTATGAAGTCCTAGTGTATGATGTCCTAGTGTATGATGTCCTAGTGTATGATGTATGAGCCCAATGCGAGGACGGGCTGAGAACAAAACCAAACGCCATTCATCTTCATTTAAGCTGAAAAATAAGTTTCAGTCTTTTAAAAAGACTCTTCATCACCACCACTGACATCATAGCTCTTCATCACCACTTCTGACACCGTAGCTGTAAAGATTCTTCTGTGGCTGGTAGAGAGCAAACCTTCCAAGTTTTCAACACCGCCCAAGCACCCAAGGGTTGCTAAGTTCCGCTTTCCTGCTCTTCACCGACCTTGGCCTCAGATGTGAACACACATGAGAATGTGCAAGCCTCCCTCTAACTGATGAGGATGGGATAACGTTGAGTGTAAGAGCTTGAAACCACAGAATCGCTCAAGGTCAAGGCTCTCGGTTTTTTGCCTTTTTGCCTTTTTGCCTTTTTTTTTTAACGCGTGCACTTACGTTATGTTATCGTAACACATACAGCGGAACCTCTCATAACGAGCACCTCTCATAACGAGCACCTCTCATAACGAGCACCTCTCATAACGAGCACCTCTCATAACGAGCACCTCTCATAGCGAGCACCTCTCATAACGAGCACCTCTCATAACGAGCACCTCTCATAACGAGCACCTCTCATAACGAGTAATTCGCATAACGAGCAAAAAAATGAGAAGAAGTTGTGAAAGAGCACAGTCAAGAGTTGACCACCGAAGAAATTATGGATTTTCAGCCTTGTTCACAGCAAGAAATTATGAAGGAGAGCTCATTCATTGAGGAGGAAGTAGCAGAGCAACAATCTTCTAGCGCAATAAGAGAAATGCTGAAAGCATGGGAAACTTGTGCATCGTACATTGAGAAGCATCACCCAAATAAGGAGGTGGCTATTCGTGCTACAAATTTATTCAATGATAATGCTGTGACACATTTTCATCAAATTTTGAAGCTTTGGCAAAAACAAATATCTTTAGAGAGTTTTCTAGTTAAAAAGGATTAATTATTTGTCATAAATTCATATTTTTATTTACATTTTTTGGATCAAATCTAAATTGTATTCCAAGTTGTGACACTCCTTAACAATTCATACGTAATTGTATTTAAATAAATGTTAATAAAAAAAATTGAAAAATGAGTATTTTTTCAGCATGGAACGCAGTATCGTATTTTACATTGATTTGTATGGGAAAAATTGTTTCGTTTAACGAGTGTTTCGCTTAACGAGTAAGATTCTGGAACGAATTATGGTCGTTATGAGAGGTTCCACTGTAATTTAAATACTTTATCTTTGAGATGTGACAAAGGTTTTAAAGTCGGAGTATTAACTCGTGTTTCAACTTCAGATGTGGCCAGATTTATCAATGTGAGCTAGAAAATGCCAAAGACTTTTTTTTTTTAATCTTTGGGCCTCACAATCCGGAGGGGACATAATTATTTATTTATATATTTTAAAAAAATAAAAATAAATCAGAAACTGTATCCGTGCGCCTACAAGAACGCGTTGCAGTCAAACAATGAATTCTTTTGAAAATATATTGCAAGAAATCAAAGTTAATGCGCTTTGAAAATTTGTGGATAATGTATGATGCAATTTTTTTTTAAACAAGGCACTCAATATTACTTACAGCCTCACCAATTCAAAGCTGGAATCTAATCTTGATTACATCTAGAAATAGTTGTGTATAAGTATATGGGGGCTTTCGCCTACGCTGAGTAAGGGGGTGGGTGGTGGTGTCTGGAATATCGAAGCCCTACACAAGTCTGTCGTATCACTGAATGATAAAATATATAAAGGACGCCGTTCAAGGCGTGTGAAATGTGAAGACAATCAGTAGCGGAACAGGTTATGGTTAGGCTTGACCACAAAAGCCAGCGTAATTAAACCGACGTTTCAGCCAGAAGCGTGCTTCAGCAGACTCAGCCACGATACAAAAAACTAGAGACAACAGATACTTATAAACTAAAAATGGAAATAAAAACTATGTTTAAAAAGTTTTTCTTTCTATTATTGATTTAAAGTATCTGTTGCTTATTGTTTTGTTGAATGCGCTAGAACAGGCCTGCACAACTCAAAATGTAAGGTGGGCCGTAAGTATTTATGAAAAAATTGTGCGGACCGAAAGAAAATAGGACGGTGGGGGGGGGTGGGAGCTATTAAGAAATAATAAGAATAATAAAGACTATTTCGTTACTTCGCGGGCCGCAATGTGGGTGCTGGCGGACCGCAAAGTGGGTGCTGGCGGGCCACAAAGTGGGTGCTGGCGGGCCATATCGTATGTTGCGCAGGCCTGCACTAGAACATAGAAAAGGCAAAAGGTTGGAAACCGTGGACGAGGAATATATACATGACTAGGGCTTAACCGGGTGCAGTTTTATTTACACCGGGAACAGTTTTTTACACCGGGTACAGTTGTTTTTTTTACACCGGTACAATTATTTGACACCAGATACAGAAATTTTGAGGAAAAAAAAATAACTGGGTCCAAGTGTTAGAGAATAAAAGTTAACTTATCATTTTCTATAAATAATACCGGCATTTCTACATGAGGCCTACAGACGCAGTCCTACACCCTACCTACCATTCTTTAAGCAATGGGCCTTCAGATGCAGTCCTACACCCTACCTACCGCCCTTTAAGCAATGGGCCTTCAGATGCAGTCCTACACCCTACCTACCACCCTTTAAGCAATGGGCCTTCAGATGCAGTCCTACACCCTACCTACCGCCCTTTAAGCAATGGGCCTTCAGACAGTCCTACACCCTACCTACCGCCCTTTAAGCAATGGGCCTTCAGATGCAGTCCTACACCCTACCTACCGCCCTTTAAGCAATGGGCCTTCAGACAGTCCTACACCCTACCTACCACCCTTTAAGCAATGGGCATTCAGATGCAGTCCTACACCCTACCTACCACCCTTTAAGCAATGGGCCTTCAGACAGTCCTACCCCCTACCTACCACCCTTTAAGCAATGGGCCTTCAGATGCAGCCCTACACCCTACCTACCGCCCTTTAAGCAATGGGCCTTCAGATGCAGCCCTACACCCTACCTACCACCCTTTAAGCAATGGGCCTTCAGATGCAGTCCTACACCCTACCTACCACCCTTTAAGCAATGGGCCTTCAGACAGTCCTACACACTACCTACCGCCCTTTAAGCAATGGGCTTTCAGACGCAGTCCTACACCCTACCTACCACCCTTTAAGCAATGGGCCTTCAGACAGTCCTACACCCTACCTACCACCCTTTAAGCAATGGGCCTTCAGACAGTCCTACACCCTACCTACCGCCCTTTAAGCAATGGGCCTTCAGACGCAGTCCTACACCCTACCTACCACCCTTTAAGCAATAGGCCTACAGACAGTCCTGCACTCTACCCGTCTTCTTTTTAACAATGTTCCTACAGAAAGTCCTACACCCTACCTACCGCCTTTTATACAATTGTCCTACAGAAAGTCCTACACCCTACCTACCGCCTTTTAAACAATTGTCCTACAGAAAGTCCTACACCCTACCTACCACATTTTAAACAATTGTCCTATAGAAAGTCCTACACCCTACCCGCCAGGCTTTAAACAATTGTCCTACAGAAAGTCCTACACCCTACCCACCGGCTTTTAAACAATTGTCCTACAGAAAGTCCTACATCTTCCCTAACGCCTTTTAAACAATTGTCATACAGAAAGTCCTACACCCTACCCACCGGCTTTTAAACAATTGTCCTAAAGAAAGTCCTACACCCTACCCACCGGCTTTTAAACAATTGTCGTAAAGAAAGTCCTACACCCTACCCGTGCCTCTTTATTGATTAAGTTACTATAAGAATTTCCCTTCCCTTTATAAAGGAAAACTAATGAACCGATCTAACTGAGTTCAGCCACGCGTGCCTTCCCTGCCCCCCCCCCCCTCTTTCCTCACACATTACTAGTGATATAAAACATGTGTTGTTGGGGGAAGGGTGGTTTTGAAGAGGAAGCAGGACACATCAGAAGCAATAAATATANTATATATATATATATATATATATATATATATATATATATATATATATATTTATGTATATATATAAGAGCTTTAGATTATAATTTGTATTTTCTCTTCACACCAATGCCATCCATGTCTTTAACTAAATGAACGAAACAAGTGTAAATCAAATAGAATATAGAGCAGAATTTTGTACTTGATCAATACGCCGTTAACTTAGATTGGGGGTCTCAAATTCGCGGCCTTTTACGCCCCGAAGGACGATATTTTGCGGCCCGCTACATGACAGCAAAGTTTAGTGTTAATGCGGCCCGCGCGTTTTCCCCTTTCTCATATCTCTAATGTGACCCCCTGCGACGTTTTCAGTCGAATCTCACCGACTAGTTTACTTCTGATTGTTGTTATGCTTGTGTGGGTTTGGACGTTGATTAGAATGGTCAAAACCGTTTTCAAATCAGACTAAAAGTAGTTATTGTATAGCATTTTATGAGGAAAACATGTCTGAAGTTTGTTTTTTAGAAAAGTTTTAAAAGTTAGTAAGTTGGTAATGCACAACAATAATTGTGTAAATCACAGCAATCTGACAAAATATCAAAGAATCCTTATTACAATTGCTGCTAGTGTTTACGAGTGAGGGAAATTCCGAGCCTGCCTAGCTTAGTCACTTTCAAAATAGGGTTAGTCAAAAAGGTCTTTTCTACGATAAAAAATCAAAATTCATTCTCCCTACAACAGCATCTTCCTTTGCATCAATAATTCATAAATATTTCCTGCTCCTGCCTACTGTTTGAACACGTTTTAGCATAATTTTAAGCCTTCATGGAGCAGGATAATGTGGTTGTTCCTGTACTAAGTGATCCCAAATGGCTCACAAAAATTACACAGCAGTTGAATGTACTCAACAAGAAGTTACAAGAGCAGGGTAGTTTGTCAGTGTTGACTATGAAAACGTCAGGGCATTCTGCATAAAACTTGTGTTATGGTTCTTAAAGAAACATCTGGGATTTCCCAACATGTTAAGTACTCATGAACTCGGGCACACCATTCAGTGGTAAGTATACTGATGTCATTGCAAAGCTACAGGAAGAATTTGATCACATGTTTTTAGAATTCAAAATACGCAGAACCACTTTCAACCTTTTGCTGACCCTTTCTCCTTTAATGTGGAAGATGACCCCCACCCCACCTCTTTTTTCCGCTTCAAATGGAGCTGATTGATCTTCAGTGCAATTCTAAGTTCAGGGAGGTGAATGGAAAAACAGACAAGCAAGCACAATTTATGAGAACATTGCCCTCCACCTTCACTGAGATTTCCAGGTTGTTCAAGAGGATCATGTGCCTTTTTTGGACTATATATCTGTGTGAAAAGCTCTTTTCCACTATGAGCTTTAATAAGTCAAAGTCCAGGTCCAAACGTACTGATGAGCATCTTTAAGCTGTACTGAAGATCCCAGTTGCTTTCTCACTCAACCCAAATGTTGTTCAGCTGTGTAAGGAGAAGCGCTGCCAGGTCTCTGGAAACAAGGAGTAGGAGGAAGAAAGGGAAACCTAGTTTTTGAGAACCCTTATAATAATAAAGGTTGAGCAGATTGTAACAGTTGTACTTTTATTGAATTTGTAATCGCTTTCTTTGTGTGGAATACTTGATGCAGCCCAGTCTCAATCAGACTCTACCTCCTGCGGCCCCCGAATGATTTGAGTTTAAGACCCCCGACTTAGATGTATTGAAACCGCGTTCAGTGTTGTGAACTCTGGGGTCGTTTTCATGAGCCATGGGTCATCTGAAGGTAAGTCTGAGTGTAACCGGGACTCTTAGGTGCTCTGTAAGTAACCAGTCTGAGTGTAACCGGTCCTCTTATGTGCTATGTGAGTAACCAGTCTGAGTGTAACCGGTCCTCTTATGTGCTATGTGAGTAACCAGTCTGAATATAACCGGTCCTCTTATGTGCTATGTGAGTAACCAGTCTGAGTGTAACCGGTACTTATGTGCTATGTGAGTAACCAGTCTGAGTGTAACCGGTACTTATGTGCTATGTGAGTAACCAGTCTGAGTGTAACCGGTCCTCTTATGTGCTATGTGAGTAACAAGTCTGAGTGTAACCGGTACTTATGTGCTATGTGAGTAACCAGTCTGAGTGTAACCGGTACTTATGTGCTATGTGAGTAACCAGTCTGAGTGTAACCGGTCCTCTTATGTGCTATGTGAGTAACCAGTCTGAGTGTAACCGGTCCTCTTATGTGCTATGTGAGTAACCAGTCTGAGTATAACCGGTCCTCTTATGTGCTATGTAAGTAACCAGTCTGAGTGTAACCGGTACTTATGTGCTATGTGAGTAACCAGTCTGAGTGTAACCGGTACTTATGTGCTATGTGAGTAACCAGTCTGAATATAACCGGTCCTCTTATGTGCTATGTGAGTAACCAGTCTGAGGTTGGCCACCCATGTACCACGTGATCACGTGAGAAAACAAACCCCCACGCTTGGAGTTTTGAAGAGGGCGTTGACATTTAACAAAACAACTCCATTAAAAACAGCCATCTGTTTGCACCATAAAACAGATAGAACAACAATAAACAAAAAAATATATAAAAATCACTTGACTAATCAGAAACTTTATCATATCTGCTGTTTTTTTGTTTCACCTTACCACACCAAGTAGGTTACGCAGTAGATCTCCAATAGTAAACCCTAAACATTGCACACTCCACGCAGAATTCCCGCGCCCACTTCCCACTGTACAGTGTCAACGTCCGATCTGATGTTACCCCGTATTATATCGAATGGAACGACAGACAACAGATATATCTGGAAGATGATGATTACCTTCGGAAAACTAACGTGGCCTGTGAACTCAGAGGCCATTTGCTTTGGTGAACTTTGAACTCCGTGGCCATTTGCTTTGGTGAACTTTGAACTCCGTGGCCATTTGGTTTGGTGAACTTTGAACTCCGTGGCCATTTGCTTTGGTGAACTTTGAACCGTTTCTACTGTAGCAGAGAGAGTTTTTAATTTTTAAAATTAATAAAGTGGGTGGGGGGGTACATTTTTTTTTCAAATTATATTTCAGTAGCAAATGGATATTACAAAATTCGTTATTTTTGTAGATCCAATGAGATTTTTGTTAAATTGTTAAAGATGAATGACAGATTATCTTGACTGCGGCGCTTCAGCCCATATAGAACTATGACCTGCTCATCCACATCCTTCTATTCATATATCATCATCAGTGGCACCTCGGTTCATGTAGGACTCTGGCCTGCTCCACCACATCCTTCCATTCAGATATCATCATCAGTGGCACCTCGGTTCATGTAGGACTCTGGCCTGCTCCACCACATCCTTCCATTCAGATATCATCATCAGTGGCACCTCGGTTCATGTAGGACTCTGGCCTGTTCCACCACATCCTTCTATTCAGACCGGTCTATGACTTTTCGTCTCCATGCGCAGACGCTCAGCAGATGTAAAGACATCATCCATTCATCTCAGACATCATCCATTCATCTCAGTCTTGGGGAGAAGTCTTCCCTTTGGTTCATGTCTGTAAATCACCATGCCATGGTCATATTTATAGTCATAGTCATAGACATAGATGCTGAGCTGACATGAAAACTACTTGCAAGGACCGTTTCTTCAATTGATATTTCAAAGTCATCTTTACAAACATCTGATCACTTTTAAGAACGCACACACCTTTAAATCTCAAATATTTCTTTTCGCGTAATTCCCTTGAAACTGTCCATATATCTGGGCCACACATACCTAGGCCACATATACCCAGGCCGCATATATCTGTGGCCGTATTTAACTAGAGGTCGTTTAAAGTTATTAATTAAACCGAAGAAATCCTCCAGTAACTAATAAAATTTAATTCATTAACCTATGCCAAAGAGCAGAAGATTTGCACTGAATTTTCAGGCCTCTATGATGCAGTGGCGACCCCAGGAGGAACTTTTGGGCTATATTGGATAGGAGGGGAAAATGTGGAACCGAAAATCAACCATCTCATTAGCTACAAACATACTCATACTTAAATTGACCATCTCATTACCCACAAGCATACTCATACATACAATGACCATCTCATTACCCACAAGCATACTCATACTTACAATGACCATCTCATTACCCACAAGCATACTCATACTTACAATGACCATCTCATTACCCACAAGCATACTCATACTTACAATGACCATCTCAATACCCACAAGCATACTCATACTTACAATGACCATCTCATTACCCACAAGCATACTCATACTTACAATGACCGTCTCATTACCCACAAGCATACTCATACTTACAATGACAATCTCATTACCCACAAGCATACTCATACTTACAATGACCATCTCATTACCCACAAGCATACTCATACTTACAATGACCATCTTATTACCCACAAGCATACTCATACTTACAATGACCATCTCATTACCCACAAGCATACTCATACTTCCAATGACCATCTCATTACCCACAAGCATACTCATACTCACATTGACCATCTCATTACCCACAAGCATACTCATACTTACAATGACCATCTTATTACCCACAAGCATACTCATACTTACAATGACCATCTCATTACCCACAAGCATACTCATACTTACAATGACCATCTCATTACCCACAAGCATACTTATATACTTGCACTGAAATACTAATAAGTTTTTGATGATTTTTGTTTTTTAAGCATACCGGGTACGGTATAGTGAGTTGTTGTTTGTTTTCTGAACCGTTTCCACTACAAATAAGATGGTGTATGTGCACAGTGGTCACAGGGATTCTTTCATATTATTTTCAAACTACATGCATCATCAATTCTCAAACAGCCGTCTGTGGGACGGCCAGCCGTCTCACTGTCTCAAAAGTTGGCAGAAATTTTTTATACATTAATAAAGAAATAGGCCTATCTCATTTTTTTTTTTTTTTTATTTTTTTTTTTATTTTAAAGATACAAGTTGCTGACTGTAACGGACTATGTTTTCACATGTAAACAGAGAGGTAGCATGAGTGGACAGTGAGTGTGTTCACCAGGTTTTTCCACGGGGAGAGACAATCAATGTGGATTGTATTTTTGAGAACAAATGTGAACTCCACGTTTTTGGAGAGTAAAATTATGTTTTTGTCAGAGCGGTTGTTTTGCACGCTTTGCTGGTAATAAAGTATGAGTTGACTGAGATAGTAGAGAGCTGAGCGCAGAGCAGTAGAGTCAGTCAGTAGCGTGAGAGCTGTGAGATTAGACAGTTGAGCTGAGTTATAGTAGTCTGAGGACGTGTCTTTCTTAATGATGGAATACTATAGATATATATGTGAAATTACATTCATGCAAGGATTATTTATTAATATTATCAATATAAAGTGTGTTCAATAAAGTACTGTGAGTTTTAACTAGAATTGAGCATTCTTCTTTACGTGCCTGAATAATAAGTGAAAGAATGAAGAAGACTGAGTCGGCATCCTGAAGCGTTAATATAAGTAACCATACTACTGACATAACCCACAGCATAAGAAATAACATCCCACGCCATGTCAGAGTAGAAGTGTGTTACAAATGGTGTCAGAAGCGGTGTAACGACGATGCGTTACAAATATTGTCAGAAGTGTCAGAACAACGATGTATTACAGAACATTGAGTAACAATGATATATTTTAACATTCGAATCGAACGTCATTACGCCCGAGTATTTGTCAAGTCTGAGAAGAGTCCACGACACACAGAGCAAGCTGACAACGATTGAATTTAGGTCAGTCACGGGAGTCAAAAGTTGAGAGTTCAAACAGCTAACTGGTACACTGTTTCAATTATATAACAGTGGAGTGAATATTCTCGTGGAAGAAACAGCAAGAAATCTATTTTACAGTTATTAGTCAACGAAAGAGATGATCCACACAAAACCAAAAGAAGTCTGATGTCATTACAGATGAGATGTTTTATCAAGACAGCGGAAGTAAGATTTCCCCAGCATAATCTTTACTTTATACAAGCAGCACAGTTCAAGTCAAGTAATTCTTCAAGTAATTCTTCAATTACTCACAAGTGCAACAGAACCGGAGAGAAATTAGACAATTTTCAATTATTGGATTATCACAATTACACTATTACGCAAGGTACTTACATTGGAGTATTGCAGCAATTTGTGGTGTAACTTTTCTCATTGGATTATTTTACCCAAGTACATTACCACATAGGATTATCTACTACCTAGAAGGAGCATCTACTACAGAGGATTATCGATTACACAGAAATCATAGCGTCACAGAGGAGCAGAGGTGACCAACTAAAGATTTCTTTTGGACACTTTCACTTGGTATTTATGTATATTATGTTATGTATTATATATATAATTTAAGACTTTAAAAATATACTTATATCATACTTAATTAGATTAAGTAAATTTTTTACTTTTTCTGTGTAATATAAGTTTAATTTTAGAGTATACTGTAGGGACATCCACGGTGTTATCTTTCCTAGGGAAGTTTTTTTATTAAAACGGTAAAGGTTTCTTCTGGCCCTATTTATAACACTGTAGGATAATTTTGTGTTAGCTGTGAAGTCTAGTTTGTACATTGTCATAACTGTTGTTTTTTAGTAGATCGTGTCATATTTGTGCTATTTGTCTTGTCATTGTTATACATATTGTCAACCTACTGTCATATTTTCTACTATCTTGTGGTCCATAAACTACACAGTACTTTTGTATTTGTTGTCTCATTTGTATTCATGTAAACGTCTACATATCTGTATTTATGTTGTGAAGTAGACAATTTAATTATTTTAAATTTTTCTTACACTTATTTATAACTTATAATTCATGTATCAACTTGCATTTGTGTATACATTCATTAACATGTAGATATATGAAATATCGTAAACTATTTTAATTGATAACCAAAGAATAAGGAGATAACTGATATACTGATACATAACAATATAATTTTAGTTACTCACATTATAACTAAAAATGGCAGAGTACTTAGAATTATTAGAAGTAGGTGAGAAGCTTGGTTTGAAGCAGGAGAAATTAGCTGACTTCGTAACTCGTGAGATGGACAAACTTAGGGAAAAACAAGACAAAGACAAAGACCGAGAAGCTAGACTGTTAGAGAGAAGCGACCTTAAACAAATAGAAGAACTAAAATTAAAAGGACAAAAGGAAATAGAAGAACTTAAATTAAGAGAACAGGATATGAAATTAAGAGAGGAAGAAATAAAACTAGAAAGAGCTAGAATAGAATCAGGACAGCATACACCATCAACAAGCAATAGAGAAACCAATAGCACATATAAACCCAAATTTAGAGAATTTAATGAACATAAAGAAGAAATTATCAGTTATCTGTCACAATTTGAAGGCATATGTCAGTCTTATAATTATAGAGAAGAGACTTGGGCTAATATTTTATTGAGCAGACTATCAGGGAAAAGCCTAAGTATTATTAATTCACTCAGTGAAGAACAAAAGAATAATTATACATATATAAAGAAAGTTTTGTTAAAGTTCTATGGAAACACAGAAGACATTTATAGAAAAAATTTCCACAACATAAGACTAGAGAGAGAAGTAGATCCTAACACCACCATATTCAATATTAGAGACAATCTTGTCAAATGGCTTGAATTAACTGAAATTGACCTAAATGATCCAAAAGCATTACTGGATATGTTTATCATAGACAAAATATTAAGAAATGCATCAGTTTCTTTATTTTCATTCCTTAAAGAGAGAAAGATTAAAAATGAGCGTGAGTTAGTTGACTCAATCACAACATTCAAAGATGCTCACCCCAATGAAGAGCTAGACAATAGAAACAGCACACTAGCCTCTATTAGAAATACACCCAGTGATAGGGACAGTCAAAAACAAAACACATATCAAAACAGAAGATACCACAGCCTACCTGCCAGATGGCAAAACAATAAATTTCAGAAAAATTATCAAACCAATTACCAGACACCATATACTAATTATTCAAACAACAACAAATGTTTCTACTGTGGCATTCCAGGTCACAAAAAATATGAGTGTAGAAAATTACATAGAGATTTAGGACATTCACAACAATACTATCAGAGAACATCACCCAACACTAGTCCAATAAGACACAACAATACAAATAGGAGTAGACAACCATATAAAAATCAAAGATATAATTCCAATCAGACTAACAGTAGGCAAAACACCAAACCACATGAAACTTTAGCTAGCGCATGTCACAGTGAAGGAAGTTTACAATTTTTTCCTTCTTATGTAAACAACCAACTTGTTCAGTGTCTAAGAGACACAGGTTGTACAACAATAGTAGTTGACAAAAAATTGATTGATCCTAAAGAC
>CAXITT010000918.1:247026-259264 GCA_964033795.1 Lymnaea stagnalis | reverse complement strand
TTATGTAAGGACGTCCATCTTGAAAAAAGTGTCGGTAGAGATCTTGGCGTGTGGTTCTTCCCCCCCCCCCGGCCAAACCTCACACACCACAAAAAACAACAACGAACAATTAAAACCAAACAGACATAAATAAACAAACAGACAAAAACGCCAAACAGTCTAGATAGAATAAACGGTGCAATTCGTAACACAAAAAAAAAACATGACCGCCAAAGCTATGACATAGGATATGGTTGGGGGGTGGGGGGAATTTTCCATGTTTCTCTAAAGCTGCACCATGCATATCACGGAATTCAAGGTTAACAGGATAAGGACCTCACCAACGAGCCATTAGTGAATCTACAAGGTTGAAGTGGCGGTTGAAAAAAAAAAGGGGGGGGAGATAAGGTGGTGGCGTCACGCTCCGGTGACATTATTCTGTCGAGCGAAACCGGGGTTGGAATGGTGGGGATGTGGCCACTTTCAATCATAAAAAATTTAAACAAAAAAAAAACCAACGTTACAGGAATGTCTAGAAATGGGTCATCAAGACCAGACACGAGAGGCACGGCCATTTACGACAATGGAACTCTGAGCGAATAAGGAAACAGAGACGTGGAGGGGGGTAGGTGGATAGGTTAGGTCAAGACCGAAACAAAACACAAAAATACGGCGACTCCCTTTAAGAGTTTAGAGTGCCAGGCAAATACTACACAAGTAAAAGACAAACATAAGTCAAATAAAAGACAAATAGAAGACAAATAGATCACTGCAGAGTAAATACGACTCCGAAATTATACAGAAAGATTAAATTTAAAAAAAAAAAGAGATAAATGCGTTGTAGAAAAATATTATAGGAAAAGTGTGTGTGTCTATGTGCGTTTGTGTGTGTGTGTGTGTCTAGCTTATGTGGGTCGGTTTGGGAGGGGTAGGGAGGGGGGTGGGGGTAGGCGGATCTGGAGGCTATCAACATGTTAAGAAAAATATTGTTTTGTAACAGGTGGACTTTAATGTCTCAGTCCTGCCCCCATCTCTTCTCCCCCCCCCTAACTGTACACCGTATGTCTCAAATGTTTGGTGTGTACACACACACTCTATTTGTTAGGTTTGTCGGGCGTCTTGGGAGAACACAACCGTGATACGACTTAAGTCGTGTTCAGTGTGTACACATACACTATATATTTGATAGGGATGTCGGACGCATTGGGAGAACACAACCGTGATACGTCTTAAGTCGTGTTCAGTGTGTACACATACACTATATATTTGATAGGGATGTCGGACGCCTTGGAAGAACACAACCGTGATACGTCTTAAGTCGTGTTCAGTGTGTACACATACACTATATATTTGATAGGGATGTCGGACGCCTTGGGAGAACACAACCGTGATACGTCTTAAGTCGTGTTCAGTGTGTACACATACACTATATATTTGATAGGGATGTCGGACGCATTGGGAGAACACAACCGTGATACGACTTAAGTCGTGTTCAGTGTGTACACATACACTATATATTTGATAGGGATGTCGGACGCCTTGGGAGAACACAACCGTGATACGACTTAAGTCGTGTTCAGTGTGTACACATACACTATATATTTGATAGGGATGTCGGACGCCTTGGGAGAACACAACTATGATACGTATTAAATGTGCATATATATATTTGATTTAGTGTTAATTGTAGGTGTTTAAAGTAAGAGTCGCGGGCCTTTTTAAATTTTTCATGTATACTCAGTGGCGTAGGAAGTGGGTGGGTACGGGGCGGGTCCTCCATTGGCGGCACTTTTCTCTCTTCTTTATACTCAGTGGCGTAGGAAGTGGGTGGGTACGGGGCGGGTCCTCCATTGGCGGCACTTTTCTCTCTTCTTTATACCAAGGGGTGGATTTTTCGGCAAAGTAAAAGTTTTTTTTTTTTTTTTTTTTTTTTTTTTTTTTTTTCATGGGGTGGTTTTTTCGGCAAAGTAAAAGTTTTTTTTTTTTTTTTTGCTTTTTGCTTTTTGTTTTGTGTGTGGTGTGTGTGAAAGGGGGCCACAATAACCTTGGCCCGCCCCAAGAGATTACTAACCCTAGCTACGCCACTGTGTATACTTATTTAAGAGTAACTAGTCAGCCATGACCAAGCGGTTTAAAAAGTTTGATATAATAAGAGAGTCTTGGAATAAAAATAGGGAATCTTGTTCTAAGTCAAATTAATAGTATAATTGCTATTCTAATTTGTTATTGTATCATTATTATTATTATTATTATTACTTTCCTTTTTATTTTCATTATTACTATCATTATTTTTTTTTTAATGTTTATTTGTACCATTATTATTTTCATTATTATTATCATTGTTATTATCATTATTTTTTTTTAAATATTATTATTACTGAAGGACATTCAAAACACCAGCTCTGTCAGCCAAACATGCATTTTAACATAATCTTTCAATGCGACCGTACGACCACTAATAGCCAGTGCTTTGAATCTTGGGGGACGCGATCACATGTAACATATTCATGTATTCCTTCATTAAAACCTTTGTCTCTTGACTCGAGCAATTAAAACACCAATCCGATTAAGAGATAGCTCCACTCAGCCTAGGGTTGTGTCAGAAGATGGGACGACCTGCGAGTCGTGTCGACGCAAAGATCTCGTCCTGAGCAGGACTTCCTGTAAGTCATTCAGCCTGGGAAATGTCTGGGTTTTTTTGGGGGTTTTTTTAGGCTGCGACTATTTGTACCCGTGTACCAGAAGTGAGAGGTTGGGATTAAAAAAACCTATTTAAAACTTGTTGGGTTTGTAAGACAAAATGAGGTATCAATCAAATGAAACATAATTGATTGGACTATAGGTTTGTAAACTTACTTCTTCAGTTTAACTAAAATAAACTACCACAAATGACATCCCAATAGCTTGAGTTTAATGGTACCCGGGTGCGAATGGCGGCGCTGTGTTTTGACTATGGGAAACTGCCCAATGTGCCCATAGGGCCGTCTTACAACATCGATGGGTCTAAGGGTAACTGTCCAGTGTGCCCATAGGGTCGTCTTAAAACCATCGGTAGCCCCGTGGGCATCCGCACGGGGTGTCCATGCCTTGAGACGGCCCTGATGATAATAGGCAAAGATTGAAGGCTCTAAAGGAGCACATTCCAATTTGAAGATGTATTTAAAACTCAGTTCCAGCTTGACGTATGCTGAGTACACAGTCCCAGTTTGAGATCTGCTGAGGACACAGTCCAAGTTTGAGATCTGCTGAGGACACAGTCCAAGTTTGAGATCTGCTGAGGACACAGTCCAAGTTTGAGATCTGCTGAGGACACAGTCCAAGTTTGAGATCTGCTGAGGACATGGTCCCAGTATAAGGTCTGCTGAGGCGGGCCGTGTCCCACGAGCAGCGGAGGCGCTCGAACCTAAAACCAGCGTAGGGAGGACGTCCAGTGTTGGGGACGAGGACGTCCAGGGATGGAGGACGTCAAGTGATGGAGGACGTCCAGTGATGGGAACGAGGACGTCCAGTGATGGGGACGAGGACGTCCAGTGATGGAGGACGTCCAGTGATGGGGACGAGGACGTACAGTGATGAGGACGAGGACGTCCAGTGTACATAATCCGAATGCTTATTAAAAATGATCCCAGTTTGAGAACTCCTGATACAAATTGACTGTTTAAACCCTGATGCTAAAGACACATTTCTGTGAATCAAAATGGAATAAGAGCGGGGCGGGGTGGCAAAATGTCACATTTCTAACTGTACCAAACATGACAAACTATCACGACCTTTCGCCAAAAAAAAACCAAAAAACAAAAAAAACAATAAATTTTGCAAACAATTCATTTGTAACCATAGAAACACAAACGACATAGAAATAAACAAACACATACACAATAAAACACCAGTGGATTGAGGATTTGGTGGAGTGTGTGAGAAAAGGGTTGGGGGTGGGGGCAAGATATTAAACAAAATAAATTATTATCTTAAATTAAATGCATTACTTTTAATTTTTTACTAAGAAATTTTACAAAGATTGACCCCCAAAAAAATTGAATTTTTTTTTTGTAACAACGAAAAGTTGGTGTTTTTTGAGATCTGTCTAAATCTGAAGAGTATGTCATCTTGAGATTGAGAAATTAAAATCTGAGGACCCACCACCACCACCATATCCCCAGGCTTGCATGCGTCATATCCATGCACACTTACCGGTGGTCCAGGCATCCACATGGCTGAAGTGGCCGCCGTCGGGAGCGCCTTGGTCTTGCTCCTCCATCTCTTGGGGAGTATCCTGGTCCCTGGTGACGGGGACTTCACCTTGTTCATAGCTGTAGAGGTAAATGAGACAGGGTAACTCAGAAAGCCAAAATCGTCGCCGTCCTCGTCGTCGCTGTAGTTGCTGGACATCTCGTTGTCCGGCACCTGGAGGTCGGGCAGCGACTTGCTTCGGGTCATTCTGGAGGGAAGGCCCGCTTTATCGCGGGAGGCGACGCCGCCGCCCCTGAAACTGCTCGTCGCGATGCCGCCGGGGTAAAACGTGGGGGTGCCGCCGAGGCTGCTGATCGACCTCGGGCTGCCGCTCCCCCTGGAGCTGCTCCCTGAGCTCCTCGGGGAGTAAAATACGGAGCCTATGGTTTCTGCCACCACGCGCAGTGTGCCCGGGTTGTTGGCTCTTCTCTTGTGCTGAAGAGACACCCGGCTGTCGGGAGTGGGGTTCGTCTTGAGGGACTGCATGCTTCTACTGGGTCTGATCAGGGAGTTAGTTGGGGAGTGCATGGCCACATCGGGGCTCACGGCCCCGTGGTTAGTGGCGACGCTGGTGGGCATGGTGGGATGAGGCGTTAGTGGGCTTCGCGCCGGCAGAACGGGATGGGGTGGGGTCAGATCTAAAGGGGGGACGGCTCCTTCCGTCACCCGACACAGACGCGAGGCGGTCATGATCGGGGCGTAACGGTGGTCCAGCGTGACGTATTCGGACTCCACCTCGCCGTCGCTGGACGTCCTCATCACGCTGGGCTTAGCCTCGAGCCCCCGCTGCTCGTAGGACACGGTCCTCCTCAGCTGCTGATCGCTGCCTCTGCGGGGCATCGTGGCGTGGGGGATGGCACGTGACTCCATGTAATCGTTCGTGCCCGTGGACGACCTGCCGCTGTGATGAGCGGTCATCGGCCTTGAGCTTGAGTCTCTGAAGCAGTTTGAGCTGGCCGACTTCAGGGTCGTCGTTTTAAACGTTTCTGAAGCCGCGTGCAAGCACTGCATGGAGCCGAACCTTCTCGTATCATCGGATCGATCACGACCTCCTATATTGTTCCCCACAACCCTCTTGTCAAGAAATCGGTGACCGGAAGTTGCGTTAGTTCTGTCAAGCCTCGCGGCGTCCACCAACGTTTGGTTGGGTTCCTGGCGTTGCTGGGCAGCTGTGGCATCCCGATTCTTCAAAAAGAAACTCATCTGGACGTAGTTTGGACTCCAGGTGTCAATACTCGACATGCTGGGATAACCTTCACCCGGTGACCCCTGGGGCTCACTCCCGGAATTTGCCGGGTCTCTGTCCGCGGGAGACGACGCGCATAGCTCCTTTAAACCATTTGGTACCGATTTGGACTGCTGGACCCGGGCTAAACCAGACCGCGCCCCGTCCAGGTGGGAGAAGCTGTGATCAATGAACGAGCCGTGGTGGAGGGGTTTGTCGTGGTCCCCACCGCCAGTTGAAGCAGTAGCGAGATACGACGATGATGACGACGAGAGAATGTTCGAAGACGGGTTACGGGATATCCTATCCTGGGATATTTGTGAGCACGAGAAAGACTTCAGACCGTTCGTGCTGGGGTGAAAGTCTTTGCCATTCACGTCCAGGGCCTCCACGATATATCCGTTTTGGGAATGACCCACTCTGCGCGAGCGGCTGTGGTGATGCGTGGGCTTGGAGTGGACGATGAACCCATTGACCATGACGACTTCCGGTTGGGATCTTTGGGTGGGCAGCGCCGACATGGAGGCCGACGCCAGAGACGACTGGCGAGTTTTAATCACATGGTCGAACGGTGAGCCACCCGCGACCCCCGGGCCCCCGGGGGCGGCCAGGGCTGGACTCACGTGACGGTAGCCGTTGGTCAGCCGGGTCCGGTCGTTGGGTCCGACCTGGTATTGATCGTCCTGGCCGCGGTCCGGCTTGGATGGAATCTGATGAATGCCGTTACTGGCGAGGCTTTGCTCGGCGATTCGAGGGCGAGAATTGTGCATCGCAGCTAACGTGGTGACCAGCACCATATCCGCCTCGAGAGGGGAAAAGGGAGGAGGGGGGTCGTGTGTGGGGAAACTGTAATTTCAAATGTTGAGAGGGGAAAAGGGAGGAGGGGGGTCGTGTGTGGGGAAACTGTAATTTCAAATGTTTTTTTTTTTTTTTATATAGCCTTTTTTTTTTTTTTTAGATTTACATATTTTTCCGACAGAAATAGTCTAGTCAGGCGAGTATTCCGATGACATTTCTTACGGAATATATCACTTATCGGAACAGTTCACTTTTATTGAGATTTCTTTTCATTGCTGTTTTTTGTTAATAAAGAATGTCTTATAGTCAGTGTTTGATATCATCGCCCGATACTTCTTTGGCCAAAGGTTTCAGCTGACGATCTCAACACAGCTCTACTCATGGTTCGTCTTTTGCTTTTAACAACTTTATTCGAAACACGGTAAATAGAAAACAAAAATCACAATTTGTAAGATGCGGTTTCTACGACCTAACAGTAAGATTGTTTCATGGAGATTCCATGTTTGTTTTGGTTTTTGTTCACAAAAAAAACAAACAAAAAAACAACAACAACAACACAGCGAAATTTGGAAGTTACTTTCAAACAATTAGTTCTAGTAGATAGGGTTCAATGAATGGACCAATAATTCTAGTCCACCTAAATAAGATCATAATGTCAGATATGAGCAACACGGTTTCCGTCTATCGCTATATTAAGACTGGCTTGTTGAAATTTCCCCATATCAAAGTGTAAATGTCCCTATATCAGATTTGAAATGTCCCTATTTCAGAGTGGAAATGTCCCTAAATCAGAGTTGAAATTGCCCTATATCAAAGTTATTGAATATACATATTTCAAATCTCAATACCCCCCACTCTGAGCTTATTGCATATACATATGTCAACTTTGACTACTCCCCACTCTGAGCTTATTGCATATGCATATGTCAACTTTGACTACCCCCCACTCTGAGCTTATTGCATATACATATGTCAACTTTGACTACCCCCCACTCTGAGCTTATTGCATATACATATGTCAACGTTGACTACTCCCCACTCTGAGCTTATTGCATATACATATGTCAACTTTGACTACCCCCCCCACTCTGAGCTTATTGCATATACATATGTCAACTTTGACAACTCCCCACTCTGAGCTTATTGCATATACATATGTCAACTTTGACTACCCCCCACTCTGAGCTTATTGCATATACATATGTCAACTTTGACTACCCCCCCACTCTGAGCTTCGTACATATTGCTATGTCAACCAATTGACCACTCCCCACCCTCTGTCCGTCCCACCACCCCTCGCACAGTTATAACGCATTCGATTTCATGGGGTGACGGGGGTGTTGAGCCTACAGCAATCCATGTATACAGCATAATTATTATTTTTATTTAAATCTAATTTGTTTCAAAGTTTGTAGTACGACCCCCCCTCCCCCCTCCCCCCCCCCCAAACCCAACTGCCCATCAAAAATCGTTTGTCTAGTAAATACAACCAAATATTTGAACGAGGTCTCGGACTCGGCAATCATCGTCATATTCAATAGGATTTTGGGCCGCGTAACCAGTGTCTAGCAATAGGACCACTTACAGTCGCCACCCCATTCAACTAATGTCTAGCCATAGTACCACATACAGTCGCCACCCCGTTTCAACCAGTTTCTAGCAATAGGACCACTGACAGTCGCCACCCCATTCAACTAATGTCTAGCCATAGGACCACTTACAGTCGCCACCCCATTTCAACAATTGTCTAGCAATAGGACCACTTACAGTCGGCACCCCATTCAACTAATGTCTAGCAATAGTACCACTTACAGTCGCCACCTCATTCAACCAGTGTCTAGCAATAGGACCACTGACAGTCGCCACCCCGTTTCAACCAGTTTCTAGCAATAGGACCACTGACAGTCGCCAGCCTATTCAACTAATGTCTAGCAATAGGACCACTGACAGTCGCCACCCCATTACAACCAGTGCCTAGCTGTAGGACCACTGACAGTCGCCACCTCATTTCAACTAGTGTCTAGCAATAGGACCACTGACAGTCGCCACCCCATTTCAACCAGTGTCTAGCAGTAGGACCACTGACAGTCGCCACCCCATTCAACTGGTGTCTTTAGCACTGTCAGTCGCTACCCGCTACCCCATTCAAAATGTGTCACGATTTCTACTCTGTTTACATCGGACGGATCCGATGCAAAACTGTATCGCTAACATTACTGTTACAGTAGCCCTCACTGTCACTGTTACAGTAGCCCTCACTGTCACTGTTACAGTAGCCCTCACTGTTACTGTTACAGTAGCCCTCACTGTTACTGTTACAGTAGCCCTCACTGTTACTGTTACAGTAGCCCTCACTGTCACTGTTACAGTAGCCCTCACTGTCACTGTTACAGTAGCCCTCACTGTCACTGTTACAGTAGCCCTCACTGTCACTGTTACAGTAGCCCTCACTGTTACTGTTACAGTAGCCCTCACTGTTACTGTTACAGTAGCCCTCACTGTCACTGTTACAGTAGCCCTCACTGTTACTGTTACAGTAGCCCTCACTGTTACAGTAGCCCTCACTGTCACTGTTACAGTAGCCCTCACTGTTACAGTAGCCCTCACTGTCACTGTTACAGTAGTCCTCACTGTTACAGTAGCCCTCACTGTTACTGTTACAGTAGCCCTCACTGTTACTGTTACAGTAGCCCTCACTGTTACTGCCACAGTAGCCCTCACTGTTACTGTTACAGTAGCCCTCACTGTTACTGCCACAGTAGCCCTCACTGTTACTGTCACAGTAGCCCTCACTGTTACTGCCACAGTCCCTGTTACTGTTACAGTAGCCATCACTGTTACTGCCACAGTCCCTGTTACTGTTACAGTAGCCCTCACTGTTACTGCCACAGTCCCTGTTACTGTTACAGTAGCCCTCACTGTTACTGTCACAGTCCCTGTTACTGTTACAGTAGCCCTCAGTGTTACTGCCACAGTCCCTGTTACTGTTACACATACAACTCTAAATGCCACTTGCGAACACATTCACGCCTCAAAAATGAGAACTTTGAAAAATATTTCCTATTCATACATTTTGAAGATTTTTTTTTTCCTCTCTTATAGTCTAATTTAAAAATCTCCCGGTATATATCTATACATTTTTTTTTTTTAAAACTCTAATGCGGCACCACATATAATCTGGCCTCACGACTCCACACTGAAATAATATCCATGAAGAAAATGCCGTTACAGTATCCTGGGCTCCTTCCTCTCAGTGTGTTACAAAAAAAATCCCTTTTTCCCTTCGGCGTTATGTCGGTCAGCTAGCTCTCTCCCACTTCACTGAGGGGTAGGGGGGAGAAAAGGGACCTCTAGTACTACTACAACAAACCAGCGTCACGTGACCAATACTACCCAGTAAATCACGTGGTTCTTGGATCACTTGTGCTGTTTAATAACGGAGAGAGAGAGCCGAATGGGGCTAAAGGCGAGGCGACGGGGCTTCACACTTCGGGCTCGTAGCTTTGCGACCTGCGGATTCACCAACAGTCCACCACCACCACCGCCAGGTTTTTAGTTAGGGCCCACGCAACGACTACTACGGCCCATATTTAAACCGTTGGCCGTGCGGTGTGCTTCAGCAGGCGCGGGGCGGAGTAGAACGAAAAAGGGGAGGTAAGCCCCGCACGGTGACGGAAAGGGACCTAACCCCATGCACCGCTTTTAAACGCGGTTCACTCTCCTGTGACCTGATGATGCAGCCATCCATGACACCACATACAAATCCTGGTCTGCGTTTAAAAAAAAATAATTGGTTTTTAAAAAAAAAATGTATTAAAAAAAAGACAGGAGCCACCCGTTATGTTACCAAGTGTAGTAAGTTAACTAATGATAAGAACAGGAATAATATCCTACTGGCCTACCGGTGGTGTAGAGAGTGGGTGGGGAGGGGGCGACCCGGGGCATCGATTTTTTTCTCTTATTTTTATTGAGGGGTGACCGGGTGGTGTTTTCGTCCGATTGGGGGGAAAGGGGTTATCCTTCCTTCTTTCCTTTTTTGGTTTGTTGGAATGTGGAGACAGAACGCTGGACCTACCCCGGGCATCACTAGCCCTAGCTACGCCACTGTCTCCTAAATTTGTTTTTAACATCTTCTTTATCAAGCCCCTCCCCACAGCTGTCAAAGATGGACGCAATGTTGCGTGCTAATTTGTCTTATGAAGAGAGGCGTCAGAATATTTGTAGCTACCTGCTGCTACCTTCTTCCCCTTCTTTCTTTCTCTCTTTTTAAAAAAAAAAAATTGTTTCATATTTTGGACGCCCAATTCAAGATTTTTACAGTTAGACTTTGACACTTCAAATCAAGTTTGGATTGTTAAAATTAAATTCTTTCTTTCAAGCAGCGTAGAAACGTAATCGTCGCTATGTACACTACGGTTTCACTGACCACTGTCCAGGTCCACTGACCACTCGGTATGCCCGCGTAACAGCTGGCAGGTAGTATGTTTACACTAAAGACTGGATGGACCGGGGACTTCTGACCCAAGCGGGCGGAAATTCTTTGGATCACAATGGTCCAGTTACGCCGGTGTCCGGTGGGGGGGGGGGAGGGTTGCGCGGCGGGCGGTTTTGAAAGTTTGGGTGGGGGTAGTTTTATGGCTTGTGGGGGGGGGGAGTGGAGTGGGAGACGGAAGTGAGGTTATGTGGAGGGGTGGGGGGGGGGGGGGTTGGGGGTCGGGCGGTTTTGAAAGTTTTGGGGGGGGTAGTTTTATGGCTTGTTGGAGGGGGGAGTGGAGTTGTAGACGGAAGTGACGTTATGTGGAGGGGCAGGTGACGTGGGGGCGTAATAGAAAAAAATAAGTCTCAAATAACATACGACTGCACTGTTTCGAACCACCGAAAAAATTGCGTAATTTATGGCATAGTACTGAATAAATTGAATTCGGCCAATGTATGTGGAAACATGAATCGAGATACGGGACGATAAGATGGGAACCGTTTCGACTAAGAGCCCTCCGCAGCACACAGGACAAATGAAAATACGACAAGAAATATGGAAAATAGTTTTTTTATTCAAAACTTATGTGATCGCCGGAAGTTGGATTTCCCCCAAAACACCAAGATTACAGAAAGTGAAAGAATATGTTTGTACCATAACAATTCATCCATTTATGTATGATAAATGGTGCGCGTAAAGTGCCGTGAAATGAAATTCCCTGAAGTAGAACCATTAATGAAACAATGAATATTTATGTTTCAAAAATAATAATGAAAGAAAGAATCTGAACAAAATGTCGGATCTCATTCTTCTAAAAAAAAACCTTCACATTCACCACGTCATGTTGGCGAATGACGTGTTGACGTATGACGTCGTTTTTACGAAAGATGTCGTGCTGACGAATGACGCTGTGCTGACGTATGACGCCGTGTTGACGAATGAGCATTTGAATACAATTTGACGTACAGAGAGATTAAAAAAATATATATATTCTTGAAACTGATACATATGTCCATGTCGTGATTGACATGACACGAGAGCCCCACAGTTTGATGACCTCAACTTGTTTTCGACCTCGCCAAGTTTTCTTCGATCAGATCAATCACAAACCCTGGTTGACCTCCCCTCCCCTCCCTCCCTTTCCGACAAGTGGGGGATTGGTTATAACCACCCCCACCACCACCCCCCACGACATCCGGACAAAATGCCTTTAATTACCTACACGGCACGACGTTGCGGTCGGGGGGTTGGGGGTGGGGTCGGGGGGGGGGGGCTCATTTCTCAATTCCCCTTCTGAAGGCAACATGTTAATTACCTTATCGGTGACTTCGACGACAGAATTGAAATCAATCACGGACCAGGATTCAGGCCAGTGCGATTAATAAACATTCCGAAATCGTAATACCAGATAAGTTTTGGGGTGATTCGCTACAAACACTGTGGGGGCTCGTCCGATAACAGTGATTCTCAAAACGTCTGCGACTGCAACAGGGCAGTGAAGTACCGTCCGGGGTAACAGTGGGGTGGGG
>CAXITT010000918.1:205190-246726 GCA_964033795.1 Lymnaea stagnalis | reverse complement strand
ATATATATATATATATATATTATATTTATATTTATATATACATACATCCATACATACATGCATATATATGTATGTATATATATATATATATATATATATATAAACTTTTAGTGAGATCATGTACTAAATATATTAATGAACAACCTGTTCCCCTCGCTAACAGAACAAATAGTTTCCCGCTTATTCTCTAACTTATCGGCTCACACAGAGTTCGAAAGATTTTTTAAATAAAATGTTTGTTTCTTAGCACCAGCAAAGAACTGGGTGAGCTCACGGTCGACAGAGAACCACATACACCAGCCTTTACTCTTTTTTGTTTGTTTAAACCCCAAATCTGTTTTAAGTTGCTGTCACAGTATGACTATGTGAACAAGTAATGGGAGACAATTAATATGCTTAATATTTCTTGCATAATATACAGAGTGATGGGACTTGAGAGAGGACCTGTCCAATAAGATTGTTAGATTGAAGTAGAGAAGCGAATAATTACGGGGTGAACTAAGATTGTTTATTTTGTAAAAGGAATTTGTTGATAACGTTATCAAGTAAAAGTAAAATGAAGATTATATTACAGACGTTTGATAGGAATTATATTTTGGGTCAATTATGACAATCCATGATATGGCCGCCATCTTGGTTTCCACGACCGGTGAAAGGTAACCCTAAACCTGGCCCTAAACATAACCTGAACCCTAAACCTATCCTTAAACCTAACTTGAACCCTAACCTATTAAGTTAAATAAACAACGTAAATGACGTTATGGCGCGAATTGCCTGCTTTAGCCGAAATGGTAAAAATTGTGTTGCATAATTCCAAGTATCTTCCTATTTCGGTGAAGCGTATATTTATTACTGGGAATGTCGATTTTAAAATTATTCATTAATATTTTTTTCTAAATTTATAACTAAATGCAACAGTGACTGTTACAAATTTGAGTTTGACGGAGATAAAAAAATTTTTTAAAAGTTTTCTCAGACATGACATACTGCCAAAGGGATGCAAACCAGATGTTCTGTGTTATCTGTATTGTACTTTTAAAAAGTGACATTGGATAAGAAATTAACTTCTAAAGATAAGTTCTGTCCTCAAGCAAGTGTTCCTGGTGTCAAACTGCATGCGGTCGAAATTAAAATGAAACTTTAAAAAATGTCTAAGTATTCAAAATAAAAGATCAAGACTACCTCAATGATCATCGGTGCTTGTAATCTGCCCACTTTCGGAATAAGAACCCAGTGCGCAGGAGGAGGGAAAGCTCTGCGAGGGTGGCTCTGGATATTTCTGCGAGAGTGGATCTGGATAACTACGTGAAAGCTGACCTGGATAACTCCGCGAGAGTGGCTTTGGATAGCTCTGCGAGAGTGGCTCTGGATAGCTCTGCGAGAGTGGCTCTGGATAAATCGGCTAAATTGGCTCTGGATAACTCTGCGCGAGTTTCTCTGGATACACCTTCGGTAGACGTGACCGAGGAAGCGACGAACGTCGTGAGGGTGGTGTTGGTGTTGCTATCGAATCTGAACTGATCAGCATGGTGTCTCGACTTACAAGCGGAGTCAACGATGGGATGATGACAAGGAAACTGCCTCTCCGATCGGGCAGAAAACACCTCGCCATCATCAGCTGCTTTGGTCCAACAATGACCGACACAGATGAAGTAAAGACCAAGTTCTATGAAAATCTTTGTTCTGTCAATGCTTATCTTCCGAAGCAGTGCAAAGCTCATAACTCTTGGGGAATTCAATGCTCGAGTGAGCCGTGATCACATCGATTGGGGATGTGTTTATGGGACAGCATGGAGTGAGCCTTTGCAGCAGCAAAGGTCTCCTTTAGCGTCAGACTTGTGCTGATCATGAACTGCTAATAATTACCAATACAGTCTTCCGTATCCCCACTTTTGATCCGACATCCTGGCTGCACATCATCATCATCATCAGTGGCACTACAGCCCACTCAGGACCCCGGCCTGCTCAGCACCATCATCCCTTCCCGCCTCTATGGGCGAACCGCCAGCAGGTGTAAGCATCGAGACTCGTGTCGCTCTTTCACACACAAGAACTCAATTCAACACGAGTCCGACAGAACAGCGTCTGCGGTACACAAGGTGCAAACTCAGAAAAGCCCGGGTCAGCCATTTAACTGAAGCTGTCCCGCCCATCCCCTGGAACTTCTGCACAAGAACATTCTGTGTCGGATTCTGCCTGATCAGCCATCTGCGCACCCGCTGACTGATTCGGCCCTGGCATCAACCCGATGGTAAAATCACAAGTACATTCTTCAATACAAGTACATTCTTCAATACAAGTACATTCTTCAATACAAGTACATTCTTCAATACAAGTACATTCTTCAATACAAGGACATTCTTCAATACAAGTACATTCTTCAATACAAGGACATTCCTCAATACAAGTACATTCTTCAATACAAGGACATTCTTCAATACAAGGACATTCTTCAATACAAGGACATTCTTCAATACAAGTACATTCTTCAATACAAGGACATTCTTCAATAGAAATATGCCGACTGTTGCGCTCCGTGTTATAATGTGGTTCTAGGCGATAACTCTAGGTGGAGTGCTCAAGATCTTCATCACGGATTAGGAAAAAACGGAGTGGGTTAAAAAAAATGTGCCCGATTTCAAATACGTAAAAATTAAACCTAAAGCAGAGTTGTAGCCAGTGGCGTACTTATATGGGTTGATAAACAGTCCACGATTTTTAAATTTTTTTTTTTTTTTTTTGCCTTTTGCAGTCGAGCGAATATCATATAAAGATGACTTGTTTAAAATGACATTTATAACTATAGTTTGTGACTTTTTAAAACAGGAAGGAAAGTCAACCCAAATTTAACATTATAGTTTAGAGTTTAGAGTAGGCCTACACAACATACGGCCCGCCGGCACCCACTTGGCGGCCCGCGAAGTAATGAAATATTCTTTATTTTTGTTATTTTTTTTAAAAATAGCTTTTCCCTAGTCCTATTATCTTTCGGCCGCACAAGCTTTTCATAAAATATTATGGCCCGCACACGTTTTTCATAAAGTATTACAACCCACCTTACATTTTGAGTTGAGCAGGCCTGGTTTAGAGTATACGAGTCTGAACGGGACAGAGATCTCATGTCCAGATTGTCCGAATTAACATTGTCGTAACATCCCGGGACAGAGATCTCATGCCCAGATTGTCCCAATCAACATTGTTGTAACATCCCGGTGCAGATATCTGGTGCCCAGGTAGTCCCAAACAACATTGTCGTAAAATCCAGGGACAGAGATCTCATGCCCAGATAGTCCCAATCAACATTGTCGTAACAGCCCGGGACAGAGATCCCATGCACAGATTGTCCCAATCCACATTGTCGTAACAGCCCGGGACAGAGATCCCATGCGCAGATTGTCCCAACCACCATTGTCGTAACAGCCCGGGACAGAGAACCCATGCCCAGATTGTCCCAACCACCACTATAACGACTAAAGCATAGTAAGCGTTTTGGTCTGACTGTGGGACAACAAATTAAGTCCACCCCCGCCCCCCCCCCCTTTTCTAAATACCTCGCCAGGGCACAAACCACATTTTTTGACACCCGCAGAAGATATTTCCCATTAGGCGCATTTTTCACATTGTTGTGTCTGGCGATGACTGCGCTCACCTTTGACACCACCACCCACCCCCCACATCCCCCCCCCCACTTTTTACGAGCGCTAAACCCAAAAGTGATGACTTCTGACAGGTCGGTCACACCAATAGAATTTCTCTTATGTCATCCACATGACACGCGCTCGGTAAATCCCCCTTGCCCCACGTCCCCCACCCCCATCGTCATTCCATACCGCTCTCACCACAAAACATAGAATGAAATGTCATGAGCGCATTTTATACGACGAGCGCTGTTAAGAAATATGCGAACTTTGAACACCTCAGTTTTGAGTTCAGGGGACACTTTCACGGAATATTAACGGTATACTTTTTCAGATATAAACGGTATACTTTTTGAGATATAAATGGTATACATGGCGAGACATAAACTGTCTACTTCTTGAGATATCAAAGGTGTACGTTACGAAATATAAACGGTATACATCGCGAGATTTAAACGGTGAAACTTTACGAGATATAAACGGTGAAACTTTACGAGATATAAACGGTATACATCGCGAGATATAAACGGTGAAACTTTACGAGATATAAACGGTATACATCGCGAGATATAAACGGTGAAACTTTACGAGATATAAACGGTATACATCACGAGATATAAACGGTGAAACTTTACGAGATATAAACGGGACCATTCTCGAGATATAAACGGTGAAACTTTACGAGATATAAACGGGACAATTCGCGAGATATAAACGGTGAAACTTTACGAGATATAAACGGGACCATTCGCTAGATATAAACGGTGAAACTTTACGAGATATAAACGGGACCATTCGCGAGATATAAACGGTATGACTTCGCCAGAATTTAAACGGTTTACATTCGACGTATCGAACCAACGCACGACGGTTCTTAGACTAGGCCGGTGATACACCAGCCGTCGCATGTAAGTCACCCGATGTACCTTGGTGGTGGTAATGTCGCTGTGGATGACGGTACGGCGTCGGATCGTACGCGACATTTTGTCGACGCCGATACGGCAGCGGGAATCTTAGCAGCAGAGGACATTTTTATCAATGGACAGAGGGCGGCAACGGGACTCGGCAGACGTGGTTTTAAGGTGATACGGCATTTGGCAAGAGAGGACATAGATGAGGTGGCATCAGTGACAGTGAGATAACCCTGGTTGATATGTTATTTCGGGTGAACGACAGAGATGACATGGCAGAAATGACAGGACAAAGCTGAGATTACCCTGGTTGATATGTTATTTCGGGTGAACGACAGAGATGACATGGCAGAAATGACAGGACAAAGCTGAGATTACCCTGGTTGATATGTTATTTAGGGTGAACGACAGAGATGACATGGCAGAAATGACAGGACAAAGCTGAGATTACCCTGGTTCATATGTTATTTAGGGTGAACGACAGAGATGACATGGCAGAAATGACAGGGCAAAGCTGAGATTACCCTGGTTGATATGTTATTTCGGGTGAACGACAGAGATGACATGGCAGAAATGACAGGACAAAGCTGAGATTACCCTGGTTGATATGTTATTTCGGGTGAACGACAGAGATGACATGGCAGAAATGACAGGACAAAGCTGAGATTACCCTGGTTGATATGTTATTTCGGGTGAACGACAGAGATGACATGACAGAGATGACAGGACAAAGCTGAGATTACGCTGGTTGATATGTTATTTAATGTTAACGACAGAGATGACATGGCAGAAATGACAGGACAAAGCTGAGATTACGCTGGTTGATATGTTATTTAGGGTGAACGACAGAGATGACATGGCAGAAATGACAGGGCAAAGCTGAGATTACCCTGGTTGATATGTTATTTCGGGTGAACGACAGAGATGACATGGCAGAAATGACAGGACAAAGCTGAGATTACCCTGGTTGATATGTTATTTCGGGTGAACGACAGAGATGACATGGCAGAAATGACAGGACAAAGCTGAGATTACCCTGGTTGATATGTTATTTAGGGTGAACGACAGAGATGACATGACAGAGATGACAGGACAAAGCTGAGATTACGCTGGTTGATATGTTATTTCGGGTGAACGACAGAGATGACATGGCAGAAATGACAGGACAAAGCTGAGATTACCCTGGTTCATATGTTATTTAGGGTGAACGACAGAGATGACATGACAGAAATGACAGGGCAAAGCTGAGATTACGCTGGTTGATATGTAATTTCGGGTGAACGACAGAGATGACATGGCAGAAATGACAGGACAAAGCTGAGATTACCCTGGTTGATATGTTATTTCGGGTGAACGACAGAGATGACATGGCAGAAATGACAGGACAAAGCTGAGATTACCCTGGTTCATATGTTATTTAGGGTGAACGACAGAGATGACAGGACAAAGCTGAGATTACGCTGGTTGATATGTTATTTAGGGTGAACGACAGAGATGACATGGCAGAAATGACAGGACAAAGCTGAGATTACGCTGGTTGATATGTTATTTAGGGTGAACGACAGAGATGACATGGCAGAAATGACAGGACAAAGCTGAGATTACGCTGGTTGATATGTTATTTAGGGTGAACGACAGAGATGACATGGCAGAAATGACAGGACAAAGCTGAGATTACCCTGGTTGATATGTTATTTAGGGTGAACGACAGAGATGACATGACAGAGATGACAGGACAAAGCTGAGATTACGCTGGTTGATATGTTATTTAGGGTGAACGACAGAGATGACATGGCAGAAATGACAGGACAAAGCTGAGATTACGCTGGTTGATATGTTATTTAGGGTGAACGACAGAGATGACATGGCAGAAATGACAGGACAAAGCTGAGATTACGCTGGTTGATATGTTATTTAGGGTGAACGACAGAGATGACATGGCAGAAATGACAGGACAAAGCTGAGATTACGCTGGTTGATATGTTATTTAGGGTGAACGACAGAGATGACATGGCAGAAATGACAGGACAAAGCTGAGATTACCCTGGTTGATATGTTATTTCGGGTGAACGACAGAGATGACATGACAGAGATGACAGGACAAAGCTGAGATTACGCTGGTTGATATGTTATTTAGGGTGAACGACAGAGATGACATGGCAGAAATGACAGGACAAAGCTGAGATTACCCTGGTTGATATGTTATTTCGGGTGAACGACAGAGATGACATGACAGAGATGACAGGACAAAGCTGAGATTACGCTGGTTGATATGTTATTTAGGGTGAACGACAGAGATGACATGGCAGAAATGACAGGACAAAGCTGAGATTACGCTGGTTGATATGTTATTTAGGGTGAACGACAGAGATGACATGGCAGAAATGACAGGACAAAGCTGAGATTACCCTGGTTCATATGTTATTTCGGGTGAACGACAGAGATGACATGGAAGAAATGACAGGATAAAGCTGAGATTACCCTGGTTCATATTATTTAGGGTGAACGACAGAGAAGACATGGCAGAAATGACAGGACAAAGCTGAGATTACCCTGGTTGATATGTTATTTCAAGTGAACGACAGAGATGACATGACAGAGATGACAGGACAAAGCTGAGATTACGCTGGTTGATATGTTATTTAGGGTGAACGACAGAGATGACATGGCAGAAATGACAGGGCAAAGCTGAGATTACGCTGGTTGATATGTTATTTCGGGGTAACGACAGAGATGACATGGCAGAAATGACAGGACAAAGCTGAGATTACCCTGGTTGATATGTTATTTCGGGTGAACGACAGAGATGACAGAGATGACAGAGATGACAGGACAAAGCTGAGATTACCCTGGTTGATATGTTATTTAGGGTGAACGACAGAGATGACATGACAGAGATGACAGGACAAAGCTGAGATTACCCTGGTTGATATGTTATTTAGGGTGAACGACAGAGATGACATGGCAGAAATGACAGGACAAAGCTGAGATTACCCTGGTTCATATGTTATTTAGGGTGAACGACAGAGATGACATGGCAGAAATGACAGGATATCTCGTCAACGTTATATTTATTCAGCAATAATATTTTACCGTAGCTCACTTAACATGATGCCAAAAGTGGAAAAAGGTAGGTGGTGGGCGGGTTTGGACGGTTTGAGGACCGTTGCTATTAACCGGGAGCTGTAAAGGGGTGATAATTACATTCCTGAGGTAATCGAAAACTGGTGAGAGTAATCAGTCTTAATGATCTTAACACATTTGCGTTAATGTGTAGGTGTTCACACGGTAATGTGGAGCTTTAGATGAGTTGATGCTCCCCTCCCCCTCCCCACTCCCCCCGTGGTTTTGGTCAACAAGTCCGGAATAGTAAATTTGATTTGAGCCACTGCCACTGACCCCCCCCCCTGTGCAGTGCTGTCCAACATTTTTGACTACACAATGAATGCAACGGTACAACTATGTGAATGGAAGTTAATGCAACGGTACAACTATGTGAATGGAAGTTAATGCAACGGTACAACTATGTGAATGGAAGTTAATGCAACGGTACAACTATGTGAATGGAAGTTAATGCAACGGTACAACAATGTGAATGGAAGTTAATGCAACGGTACAACTATGTGAATGGAAGTTAATGCAACAGTACAACTATGTGAATGGAAGTTAATGCAATGGTACAACTATGTGGATGGAAGTCAATGCAACGGTACAATTATGTGGATGGAAGTTAATGCAACGGTACAACTATGTGGATGGAAGTTAATGCAATTGTGCAACTATGTGCATGGAAGTTAATGCAATGGTACAACTATGTGAAGGCAAGTTATTGCAATGGTACAACTATGTGAAGGCAAGTTATTGCAATGGTACATTTTTTTTACGGGAAGGTACTGCAATTGTACAATGTGACGGGAGATTGTTTTCCAGATTCAAAGACTCGACGTTAGGGAGATGTTAGGGGAGCGTCATGGTCTTTATTGGTTTTTAACAGCACATATAACTTAGTTTGATCTTTACTCCCCATCCTGTACGCAAATAATTTTGTCTTCTTCTATATATTGTGGGCTCCTATGTTTCATACACACAGAAAAATCCTTTTTTCAAAACGAATAACAAAATATAGGTCACTAGAGTAACAACGATTCTCAAACTCTATCTAAACAGAATCTATGCTTTTAAGCGAACATTAAATTAGGCATAGTGACACTTCCCCACCAGTGTCTCTGAACTTCCGCTCATTACGTACCCTACAGAGACAATTTTTGTTGTTTTTTTTTGTTCTAACGGGATGTGTTTGGTTGGCATCTACTACCCTCACACCTTCCGCACTTCAGAAAACCCCGGAGGATGCTTGGAAGTATACTTTAAAGACAATAAAAGAACCACTGTGATGTGTCACACCCACGAGATCCCCCCCCCCAATCGGGGCCAAGTCCCCCCCCCAACCCTCCCCCTCCGCAGCACCGTCGGTCTCGATGTAAGCTGTCCTCTGCCTACCAGATGAAATAATCTTGACGTGTTGAAACGGTGGACCCGGGGGAGTGATGTATTTCCTCGACCCCAGGGACAAATTATTGTTTCCTCTTTGACCCCGCGTGGCCTTCCTCGTCCATTCTATTCCTGGCCTCCCCCCACTCCGCCCCCCCTCATCCCGTCTATATATAGACACAATTTCCTGTTTCTTAACGGATGCCACTGTCACATACTTTGAGCTGCCTAAAATATACACGCACACATCCCAAACAGTTTGTGTCTGGATAAATGAGAACCGAGCCGTGACCGAACGTTGCTGGCTCTCTTGAACATCGAAGACATCCCGGCAACATGAACAGAAGCACGTAGATGAAGCTGAACCAGAGAGACAATGATACATGATCATTACGCATGTTAATTAAGGGAAATTTTTTTAAAGTTTGCACACACACCATCACCCTCGCCCTTTTTCAAAACAACCCCCCCCCCCCCAACACCCCACCCTTTTCCGAAAAATCCAAAAAATGAATTGTCTCGGCCTCTCCATTCGCGTGTGCTCCTTATGTCTGCATACACAGCACGGCACTTCGGGGACAGGGGCGATGTTCCCTTTAAGCTGCGCGGCCGCGCAGCTATCTCACAGACGCCGCGCAGCAGTTTTGAGTATCCGCGCAGCAAATTTCCATGTATGCGTGTGTTTGTGAATGTGGGCTGTAAAATTTTGCACACAAAAAAAAAAACTGATGCTGTTAAACGTTGCACGCAACTGTATGATTGTGCATGCGAAACAGCAAACCTTAGAGGGAACATTGGACAGGGGTTTAGCATAGGAAAGTGTCGATGGGGTGGGAGGTGGGGGCAGTCGGCCCCGGTTGACACTTTTTGACTTTTTGTTCTTTTTATGGAGGGGGCGGCATTTTCGACCAGTTATGACCATTGCTTGTGACATCACACAAGATGTGCAAGTCTTATGACTATTGCTGGTGACATCACATAAGATGTGCAAGTCTTTTGACTATTGCTGGTGACATCACACAAGATGTGCAAGTCTTATGACTATCTCTGGTGACATCACATAAGATGTGCAAGTCGTATGACTATTGCTGATGACATCACACAAGATGTGCAAGTCTTATGACTATCTCTGGTGACATCACACAAGATGTGCAAGTCTTATGACTATTGCTGGTGACATCACATAAGATGTGCAAGTCTTATGACTATCTCTGTTGACATCACATAAGATGTGCAAGTCTTATGACTATTGCTGATGACATCACACAAGATGTGCAAGTCTTATTACTATTGTTGGTGACATCACACAAGATGTGCAAGTCTTTTGACTATTGCTGGTGACATCACACAAGATGTGCAAGTCTTATGACTATTAATGGTGACATCACACAAGATGTGCAAGTCTTATGACTATTGCTGGTGACATCACACAAGATGTGCAAGTCTTATGACCACTGCTGGTAACATCACACAAGATGTGCAAGTCTTATGACCACTGCTGGTAACATCACACAAGACGTGCAAGTCTTGTCATAACTATCGTTGTTAACACCATGGCGTCCAGGACATGTTGTCTGTATGGATACACTTGAAGCGTTGATGAGAGCAGTTGTGGTGTTGAAAACTGTACACGGCTTCATTATACTAGAATCCCCAAAATAACACGATTTTAATATATATAAATACACATATACAAATATTATTTCATTTAAGAGACGATGGCCATATACATTTTTACCCCAAAAAATAATGTGAACGTTGGCAAGGAAACTTGGTGTCTGTGTGTGTGTGTGTCTGTGTCTGTGTATGTATATGTGCTGCATCACACCAAAAGCATACCACGTCAGCAGGGCTCAGATTTTTGTCTTAATTAGGTGCCTGTCAGCGTCACGTGATGTCCCATAATTGATGACACAAAAAGAGAAAAAAGCAAGGTGAACTCTCCAACAGTTATTTTTTGTTTAAATATTTTAAAACAATCTTTACACCAAAAGCAGGGTGTGGGAGGAGAATGACATGGACGGGAGATAGCTAGAAGAACTACAAACAGATATGGATGACAGATATGGGGGGGGGTAAGTGTGTAGAGAAGATGAACACACACACACGAATGATGTCACACGTACTTTTGGGGCGGGGGGGGGGCATTGTGGTTAAGGAAAACGCAAAAACGTATCGCTTCTGGCTGCATCAGATTATTCCAATTACAGTCTGGGTAGGGGGTGGGAGGGGGGGGGCAAAACTAGTGGCAGTATCCCTGACCAGGACTATAATATCACCATCACAAGTCGTGGGCTAAGGAGGAGGGGAGCAGGGGGTGGTCCAACCCAGGCGGCACTTATTGCTTTTAACTGATGGGAGGCATTTTCGAGTTTATTTCTTGGAGAAAAAGAAAGTGTGTGTGTTGGGGGTGGGTGGGAGGGGGGGGCTCACCCCTGGCGATACTCAAGCTAGCAGCACCATTAAATAAGAGACAAAAGTTAAAGAATTCATTGCCTTGTCAAAGACGTAAATGACGTCTTTATAATAAAGATTTCAAGAATTATTGACTAATGTCTCTGTGAGGCAAAAAGAACTCCTTCTTGGCAGACGACATCCTTATGGGAAACCGGTTTTTTTTTAAAATAAATAAATAAAACAGAGCCATGATTTTAAGAAATCCTGATTTTATCATTGACGTTTGTCTTCACGACACAACCGTTTTAGAATCACCGATTCAGCCATTGACAGCATGGCAATGAGGTTACTGAATATTTCTCGGGCGTCCTTACTTGAAGCCATTTTTAGAATTTCCGACGATTACCTTAGAGACCGACCGAGAGTGATTTCCGAAACCGAAACCTGGATGAGAATTAAAAATGACTTTCGGCCGAAACCGAAACCATAAACTTAACGAGACTTTCGCCTAAAACTTAAGCCGAAACAAAAATCTTAACGAGACTTTTGGCTTAAACCGAAGCCGAAACCATAAGCTTAGCGAGACTTTCGCCTGAAACTGAAGCCGAAACAAAAAGCTTAACGAGACTTTCGGCCGAAACCGACACATTTGGACATTTTGAAATTTGTTCGCGCATATATTCTGCATACGTCGATAAAAGATTTAGGAAAATATCAATATTTACATTTGTTTTAAACAAAATATGAGATCATCGTGATAATTGATCAGTCAACATCTAAAGAACACTCGGCTTTTACCATTTTAATTTAAAATTAATTCAAATTTCGTTTAAAATGTATTTTTAAGTAGTATGGTTAGAGAAAATTTGGACTGGGTTGGGTGGTCCCGGGGGGGGGGGGGTTTATTTAAAAAATAGACCTTTGGGGGCCTTTTTTTTTTTTTTTTTTTTTTAATTTAAAATTAATTCAAATTTGGTTTAAAATGTATTTTTAAGGTGGATGGTTAGAGAAAATTTGGGCTGGGTTGGGTGGTCCCGGGGGGGGGGGGATTCATTAAAACATAGACCCTTGAGTGCCCTTTTTTTGTTTTTTGTTGATATGATTACAATGCTATCTAGACATTTATCTACAATAATTATCCCGACAGTCTATAATAAGGCAAAATGTCCCCTAAAAGCAGTTGTTGAGGCTATACAAAATCTCACCACCACTTTTCGCGGTTAACGTCAAACTAATGCTTTGTGTTTTCATAAATAGCTGGCAGGATATCGCTATATTAATATTTAGCCTAGTACCAACACACTAGTCTTTCCGTGCTGGTGACGGAATTATTTCGTTCGACGACCAACCTTCCTCACCCTCGATTACGACAGTGAAGATGTCCCTATGGCACACCCGTTTTAGACACCCCCCTCCCCTTCTTACGAAAATGACGATGCCCTTATGGGACACCAGTTTTTAGAATCCCCGATGACGGCAATGAAGATGTCCATAATGGGGCGCCAGTCTCCTCTCCATGTCCTCACATCAAGGAAACGTTCCCTGCATAAAGTGTCATGTTACCCCCTGATTTATCACTGCCCTTAACTTGCGTCATGAGGACAACTGACTTTTTTTTTGTTTTTATCACCGACCACTTTAAAATTAATGATCCCATGAAGTAGGATATGGGTTGGGGGGGGATTGTATGATATCTGGGGAAGAAATGTATCGTATTTGGGGAAGAAAGTTATGATTTTGGGGAAGAAATGTATGATCTCTGGGGAAGAAATGTAGGATAATTGGAGAAGAAATGTATGATATCTGGGGAAGAAATGTATGATGCTTGGGGAAGAAATGTATCATATTGGGGAAGAAATGCATGATATTTTGGGAAGAAATGTGTGATATTTTGGGAAGAGATGTATGATATTTTGGGAAGAAATGTATGATGTTTGGGCAAGAAAGCTGTTTCCAATTTTACTGGTAAGAATGATATGCACAGTGTTTTGGGTGAAAGATTTGTCAAAAGTGTGCGTGCCTCAGGACAGTGTTTCTCAAAATATGGTCCGCTAGCCTTGTGCTTCTGGTCCGCTAGCCTTACGTTTCTGGTCCGCTAGCCTTACGTTTCTGGTCCGCTAGCCTTACGTTGCTGGTCCACTAGCCTTGCGTTTCCGGTCCGCACAGCACGAATAATTTATGATCGAATAAATAGAAAATGTAATTCATTTAGCCTGTCACCGGTCCCTGGGGCAATTTCAAATAGTGTCCACCGGCTCAGGAAAACTATTAAACGTTTGAGAATCGTTGCCTTAGGGTGCAACAAGGATCTAAGACACATGGTGTGTCTAGTGTTTAACTATGCGCTATTCAAGATGGACCTAATTTGTAAAAGATTTAATCCAACACAGGAGTGCACAATTTTTGTTATTAAGTTAAATTCTACCCCAGCAATAGATAAATAAATAAATAAATAAATAAATATATATATATATATATATATATATATATATATATATATGTGTGTGGCTCTGTGTGTGTTAAATTTGACAAAACTTGTTTGTGAATGGCTGCTTGCTTATATATGTATTTTTGCTCCTGGGTCCCGAGCTAGAAAGGGGCCCGCCCCCTTTTTTCGAGTTTTTTGTTTGTTTTGTTTTTTAAATACTCGTTTTAAAATATCCCCACGTGTTTGAACACAAGAAAGGAGTCCAAACTCTGTCAGCTGCCTGGGGCCCAGAATATTCTAGTTGCGGGCCGGTGTCATTACTCATCCAAACTNGGGGGGGGGGGGGGTTACGGTGACTGGTGTTGTTAACATGTTGCTTCATAAAATTTAAAAGTGCACGTGTTTTTGTTGGTTTTTTCTTCCCTCTCCCACTGCAACACGATATCATCGTGCTGGAAGAGTGGAGCAGTCGAGGTCAAGTCATTGCGTCATTGGTACACGTCACCTGTAGACTAAAGCTGATTTGCGTACAACCGAACGTAGAATACAGCTGTTCCTAGATTTTTTGACACAGGGGTCTATTTTATGGATGAATTATTTTTTTTCCCCCGGACCTAGGGTCTGGTGTGTTTTTTGGGTTGATGCAAAGTCCGCAAGCCGACGGTTGGGGAATCCCTGTTTTAATGTACACTGTGTGTACACATCATTTTACTTTTCCTTATATCGAGGGGCGTAAACTGCAGAGTTGTTTTTGCTTTTTTTCGTGTAAATGGGGTGGCACTAACCTAGCCACGCCTATGTTCAAGAATATTTTTTTTTGTTAAGAACCTAATTTAAAAAAAAAAAAATGTAATAATTATCTGTCCCCTGCCTCCAAAAAACAATCAGACAAACAGACAAATAAACAGACAAACAAAGGCAAAAACAAAACGTTGCACTGACCAATAGATTAGTTGGTCAGCATTGACATCAGCTGTCATACACCAACAACTCGAGAATAATTGTTTTTTTCGCGCACTACAAAAATGCCGGACCGTTTGAACAAACCGGTCCATTGGAACAAGCCGGTCAGTTGAAACAAGCCGGTCCATTGGAACAAGCCGGTCAGTTGTTGGAACAAGCCGGTCCGTTGGAACAAGCCGGTCCGTTGGAACAAGCCGATCAGTTGTTGGAACAAGCCGGTCCGTTGGAACAAGCTACCGTTGAGATGACATCTTGTGTAAACATAATATATTAAAAAAAAACAACGGATATTTGAACACCGGTGATATGTTTCAACACACACAAGCCCTGCTAAGAGAACGCACCTACGTCACGCAACCCCTAAGAATGCATTAAATGGCGGCTCATGCCTGTGGCCGGCCACTAGAACTAGTTCCACTTGGATGGCCGGCCACTAGAACTAGTTCCACTTGGATGGCCGGCCACTAGCACTAGTTCCGCTTGGATGGCCGCCACTAGAACTAGCTCCGCTGGATGGCCGGCCACTAGAACTAGTTCCGCTTGGATGGCCGGCCACTAGAATTAGCTCCGCTTGGATGGCCGGCCACTAGAGCTAGTTCCGCTTGGATGGCCGGCCACTAGAACTAGTTCCACTTGGATGGCCGGCCACTAGAATTAGTTCCGCTTGGATGGCCGGCCACTAGAACTAGTACCTCTTGGATGGCCGGCCACTAGAACTAGTTCCACTTGGATGGCCGGCCACTAGAACTAGTTCCACTTGGATGGCCGCCACTAGAGCTAGTTCTGCTTGGATAGCCGGCCACTAGAGCTAGTTCCGCTTGGATGGCCGGCCACTAGAACTAGTTCCACTTGGATGGCCGCCACTAGAACTAGCTCCACTGGATGGCCGGCCACTAGAACTAGTTCCGCTTGGATGGCCGGCCACTAGAATTAGTTCCGCTTGGATGGCCGGCCACTAGACCTAGTTCCGCTTGGATGGCCGGCCACTAGAGCTTGGATGGGAGGAAATACTTGACGTAATATTATCTTTTGTTTTACGGACATAGTTTGTGTAATAAATCTGCGGTGCAAAAGTGGGCGGGGCATTAGAAGAGTAATAGAGTTCAGGGGCGGTGGCCTACGGTGGGGTCGATGGTCTACGGGGGGGGGGGCGGATAGCACAAATTGGGAATCTTATAAAGTAGGTCACTAGAATGCATGTTTTCTTGAAGTTAATTTAGCAGATGGGACGTTCGCGCATAGCTGACGCTGTTGTTTTGGCAGGTTATTTCTAGTATGTCATATAAACTTTTTTGGCAGGATCTGGGACTTAGCGGCAGACACGGACAAGCTGAAATCTGTTTTCGCACCAGTGCGCTTAAATAAAAAACAAAAACAAAAGCAAAACAAAGGAGACGTTTATTTTAAGACGGATCTAAAAAAAATCGGATTGGACGTCTCTATTTGACGAGAAAAAGAAATTTGACGAAAACTTTAACTCGTGAACTGAAAAAAAGATTCGACCAAATTTCCGTTCGATCAAATTTCCGTCGATCAAATTACCGTCGACGAAATTTCGTTCGATCAAATTTCCGGTAACCGCCGTAGAGCCGTAGTCCAAGTGATGGAAGGGCGTGGGATATGAGAGCACCGTGCCACAATCCGGGATGTTCTCCAGCACCTTCCTAAGGCTGGATTGTTGAATGGACGCACGACAAGATACCACCATCTGGGATGTTCTTCTTCTTCTTCTATATCTTAAGGGCCCACGATCAATTTATTGATCATTTTGGCTCCTATGCATGTAGATGGGATTTGCAATGTTTCTGTTACTGGTGGTGATGAGGAAATTATGCACTAGGGGTTTGAAGGCTTGAGGCAATAGACACAAATGTGTCTAGTGTTGTCGCCTCAACTGTTCCTTTTGAAAGATGGTTCCAGTCCCTGATTGTCTTGGGCAGGAATGAGCAGCTCCTATACTGGCTTCTTGCTGGTATGAGCCTGAATTGCCTGTCATGGCCTCGTCGCTGTCTATGGGGGAGAGGGACGAGTTTCTGTTTAATACTGGAACAGTGGACCAGCCCATTATTTATCTTGTACATCATGGAGAGCCTGGATTGTCGTCGTCGTTTCTCCAATGGTGACCAGCCTAGTGTTTCTAGCATGCTGCCAACACTAGAGGTATTCCTGTAGCGGTTTAGGACAAAGCGTGCTGCTCGTCGCTGGACCGCCTCCAACCTGTCAATGCTCTTCTGGGTAAATGGGTCCCAGACTGAAGATGCATAATCTAAAATCGGACGGATAAAGGCTTTATATGCTCTTTCTTTCACACAGGAGTTGCCAATCTTTAGATTTCGCCTTAAGAACCCCAAGGCTTGGTTTGCTTGGTTACATACATTGTTAATATGCTCGTCCCAGCGGACCTCTCTTTGAATGGTAACACCCAGGTACTTTACGGAGGAAACTTGCTCAAGTATATGGCCATGCAGTTCGTATTGGTAGTGTAGAGGAGTAAAACTTCTAGAGATTGATAGTGTCTGGCACTTGGCAGGGTGAAATTCCATGTCCCAGCTCATCTCCCACTCAGCTAACAGATTGAGATCCTGTTGCAGCTGGTCCTGGTCAGATCTATTGGCGATCATCCTATACTGTTCTCCAGCACCTTCCTAAAGCAGGATTGTTGAATGGACGCATGACAAGATACCACCATCTGGGATGTTCTCCAGCACCTTCCTAAAGCAGGATTGTTGAATGGACGCATGACAAGATACCACCATCTGGGATGTTCTCCAGCATCTTCCTAAAGCAGGATTGTTGAATGGACGCATGACAAGATACCACCATCTGGGATGTTCTCCAGCATCTTCCTAAAGCAGGATTGTTGAATGGACGCATGACAAGATACCACCATCTGGGATGTTCTCCAGCACCTTCCTAAAGCAGGATTGTTGAATAGACGCATGACAAGATACCACCATCTGGGGTGTTCTCCAGCATCTTTATGTGGCCAGTTTGTTGAATAGACGCATGACAAGATACCACCATCTGGGATGTTCTCCAGCATATTTATGTGGCCAGTTTGTTGAATAGACGCATGACAAGATACCACCATCTGGGGTGTTCTCCAGCATCTTTATGTGGCCAGTTTGTTGAATAGACGCATGACAAGATACCACCATCTGGGGTGTTCTCCAGCATCTTTATGTGTCTGGCTTGTTGAAGGGACGCACGGCTAGGTTATGACGAACCTATATGACTGCTCTATGACTGTGCACGCACGGGGCAGGTATAGAGCGGATTAATGGGATATATTGGACTGTTGTCAATGCCATCAGTGGCATCAATGTCATCAGTGGCATCAATGTCATCAGTGGCATCAATGTCATCAGTGGCATCAATGTCATCAGTGGCATCAATGTCATCAGTGGCATCAATGTCATCAGTGGCATCTATGTCATCAGTATCACCCGTGTCATCAGCGTCATCAGTATCACCCGCGTCATCAGCATCATCAGGGTATCAGCTTCTTTGAGCTGTTATAGCAACTACACCCTTATTTGAGCAACTGCACCCTTATTTTAGCAACTACACCCTTATTTTAGCAACTTCACCCTTATTTGAGCAACTGCACCCTTATTTTAGCAACTACACCCTTATTTGAGCAACTGCACCCTTATTTGAGCAACTGCACCCTTATTTTAGCAACTACACCCTTATTTTAGCAACTACACCCTTATTTGAGCAACTGCACCCTTATTTTAGCAACTACACCCTTATTTTAGCAACTGCACCCTTATTTTTGAAACTGCACCCTTATTTTAGTAACTGAACCCTTATTTTAGTAACTGCACCCTTATTTTAGTAACTGCACCCTTATTTTAGTAACTGAACCCTTATTTTAGTAACTGCACCCTTATTTTAGTAACTGAACCCTTTTTTTAGTAACTGCACCCTTATTTTAGTAACTGAACCCTTATGTTAGTAACTGCACCCTTATTTTAGTAACTGCACCCTTATTTTAGTAACTGAACCCTTATTTTAGTAACTGAACCCTTATTTTTGCAACTGCACCCTTATTTTAGTAACTGCACCCTTATTATAGTAACTGAACCCTTATTTTTGCAACTGCACCCTTATTTTAGTAACTGAACCCTTATTTTAGTAACTGAACCCTTATTTTTGCAACTGCACCCTTATTTTAGTAACTGAACCCTTATTTTAGTAACTGAACCCTTATTTTTGCAACTGCACCCTTATTTTAGTAACTGAACCCTTATTTTAGTAACTGAACCCTTATTTTTGCAACTGCACCCTTATTTTAGTAACTGAACCCTTATTTTAGTAACTGAACCCTTATTTTTGCAACTGCACCCTTATTTTAGTAACTGAACCCTTATTTTAGTAACTGAACCCTTATTTTTGCAACTGCACCCTTATTTTAGTAACTGAACCCTTATTTTAGTAACTGAACCCTTATTTTTGCAACTGCACCCTTATTTTAGTAACTGAACCCTTATTTTAGTAACTGAACCCTTATTTTTGCAACTGCACCCTTATTTTAGTAACTGAACCCTTATTTTAGTAACTGAACCCTTATTTTTGCAACTGCACCCTTATTTTAGTAACTGAACCCTTATTTTAGTAACTGAACCCTTATTTTTGCAACTGCACCCTTATTTTAGTAACTGAACCCTTATTTTAGTAACTGAACCCTTATTTTTGCAACTGCACCCTTATTTTAGTAACTGAACCCTTATTTTAGTAACTGAACCCTTATTTTTGCAACTGCACCCTTATTTTAGTAACTGAACCCTTATTTTAGTAACTGAACCCTTATTTTTGCAACTGCACCCTTATTTTAGTAACTGAACCCTTATTTTAGTAACTGAACCCTTATTTTTGCAACTGCACCCTTATTTTAGTAACTGAACCCTTATTTTAGTAACTGAACCCTTATTTTTGCAACTGCACCCTTATTTTAGTAACTGAACCCTTATTTTAGTAACTGAACCCTTATTTTTGCAACTGCACCCTTATTTTAGTAACTGAACCCTTATTTTAGTAACTGAACCCTTATTTTTGCAACTGCACCCTTATTTTAGTAACTGAACCCTTATTTTAGTAACTGAACCCTTATTTTAGTAACTGAACCCTTATTTTTGCAACTGCACCCTTAGTTTAGTAACTGAACCCTTATTTTAGTAACTGAACCCTTATTTTTGCAACTGCACCCTTATTTTAGTAACTGAACCCTTATTTTTGCAACTGCACCCTTATTTTAGTAACTGAACCCTTATTTTAGCAACTGAACCCTTATTTTTGCAACTGCACCCTTATTTTAGTAACTGAACCCTTATTTTAGTAACTGAACCCTTATTTTAGTAACTGAACCCTTATTTTTGCAACTGCACCCTTATTTTAGTAACTGAACCCTTATTTTAGCAACTGCACCCTTATTTTAGCAACTGCACCCTTATTTTAGCAACTGCACCCTTATTTTAGCACGCACTGTCCAAACTGAGGGCCGCCACAACACCGGCACAACGCCGCCACAACACCGGCACAACACCGGAAAAAACAAAGCCCGATTTCTTGAGGACGTGATCTTGTTGATCGAATCCATGGTAATTGAAAATATCTCAGCCCCCACCAGATAATCGGTCGGAAACAACCACGGAAACTCTGCTCTAGATACCAAGTAAAGCTGGGGTGGGGGGTGGAAACTTTTTAACTCATCATCAACTGCTTCTGGTTTGTCCACACGTGTTTATACTCATCAACATCCATCATTAAAAAAAAACAAAAAAAAAAACAACTACTTCTGGAAGTACATAGTACATACCCCCACCTCCTCCCCACCCCCCACCCCAAGACCGACAGAAACACACATTCAGTTTCTACCCCCACACACATCCACCCTTACACCTTGACCTCCCTCCCCCACACCACCGCCCCTCCTTTTCAAACACGGACACCCACCCACCCCTCCACCCCTTAAACCATAACATGCATCATACACATGGTTTAAACAAATCGAATTAGCGCGCCCTCCAAAATCCGTGAGTTTGTTTACCAAACATGCTACCAAAAGATGAATGCGAGTGAGGGTGTTGTTTGTTTTTTTGGCGGGGGGGGGGGGGGGGGTAAAGGGGACACAACTACGCAGAAAGTTAAAAGCCTTGGAGAGAGTTATCGTCTCAAGTACTCTAAGTTTGTATGACAAAGTCGGTCTCTGAAACATTCTTGTCATGAGTGTTGGGTTGGGTTGGGGGGGGGGTCGGCAAATGTAAACAACATGGCGGCAGCGTGATGTAGGTAGTTACTGCACTACCGACCTGCACTCACCCGATGGACGACGCGCACTGTCTTCACACCGGTTACGACGTCAGCGCAAATGTTCATAACACCAACAACAACAAAAATAAAAATGTCATTATCATGAAATAGTGAAATAAAATAAATATAAAACAATAATAAAATATAGTAATAGTGATAATAATAATAATAATACTAAAAACAACATTTAATAGCTTCATAAAAGTACATGACATTACCCTAAGCGAGCTATTGACACAAAATACCCCCCACTTTCTGAGATCTAAAAGTCTTTTTTTCCGTGGCACAAAAGATATTGAGACTTAATTATTATTACCCGTTGTTATTCTCTACTTGACATGGGTTTGAGGCTAATCGCAACCCCCCACACCCCCACACACCCTGCCGTTTGAAATGTGGGATTTGGCGGATCGTCTTACACCCACCAAGTGGTAACCTTTATCAAACTGTTTGAGGATGAGGATCAATTGACCCATGTCTCATTGTTACACGCATTGAACCAGACGACCAGCTCATATGAATGAATAGTCGGCAGTGAGGGGACAGAACCAAAATAAAAATACGAGCTGACCTGCCACGGATATTATCTCCCATATACTATAAAGACCGTCGTTGGTAAGAGTCGGTGCGTCCACGGCGTGGGGGAGGGGGGTGTGGGAGGGCGTAAGGGATGGAGTCGAGGGGGGGGGAGTGGAGGTAAAGGTGGTCAAGACGGACCAGTGGAAAAAAAGGTGCGGGGGGGGGGGCTTTAAACTTAGCTGAATTGACTTAATGGACAAGTAAAGGAAGTATCGCCGCTACGTCTTCGTTCAGCTCTAGGTCTAATGCAAGCAGTGCTGGGAGGGTTTACTTTGCAAGTGTCTTAGACATAGCCAATGAGAGGGGACAAGAATAGTTCAAATGGTTCTCCCGTCAGTGGTCCCCTCCAATGAGAGGGGACAAGAATAGTTCAAATAGTTCTCCCGTCAGTGGTCCCCTCCAATGAGAGGGGACAAGAATAGTTCAAATGGTTCTCCCGTCAGTGGTCCCCTCCAATGAGAGGGGACAAGAATAGTTCAAATGGTTCTCCCGTCAGTGGTCCCCTCCAATGAGAGGGGACAAGAATAGTTCAAATGGTTCTCCCGTCAGTGGTCCCCTCCAATGAGAGGGGACAAGAATAGTTCAAATGGTTCTCCCGTCAGTGGTCCCCTCCAATGAGAGGGGACAAGAATAGTTCAAATGGTTCTCCCGTCAGTGGTCCCCTCCAATGAGAGGGGACAAGAATAGTTCAAATGGTTCTCCCGTCAGTGGTCCCCTCCAATGAGAGGGGACAAGAATAGTTCAAATGGTTCTCCCGTCAGTGGTCCCCTCCAATGAGAGGGGACAAGAATAGTTCAAATGGTTCTCCCGTCAGTGGTCCCCTCCAATGAGAGGGGACAAGAATAGTTCAAATGGTTCTCCCGTCAGTGGTCCCCTCCAATGAGAGGGGACAAGAATAGTTCAAATGGTTCTCCCGTCAGTGGTCCCCTCCAATGAGAGGGGACAAGAATAGTTCAAATGGTTCTCCCGTCAGTGGTCGCCTCCAATGAGAGGGGACAAGAATAGTTCAAATGGTTCTCCCGTCAGTGGTCCCCTCCATCTTTAAAAAAATAAGTAATAAAATAAAATAAATGTAACCTTGTTTAACTGTCCAGCTTTTGAGATATTCAGCAGTTGACGACGGATGTATGGGACAAATGTGTGCGACGGATGTGTGTGACAGATGTATGTGACAGATGTGTGTGACGGGTGTATGTGACGGATGTATGTGACAGATGTATGCGACAGCCATCTCGCGTACGGCCATCATCTCGTGTACATCCATCTCGTGTACGGCCATCTCCTATACAGACATCTAATCTACTGCAATCTTGTGTGAATCCATCCTGTGAACATCTATTTTGTGTACAACCATCTAGTGTACAGCCAATCTTGGTCGGCCGCAATCATCGAACTTATTTCTAACACTACCCAGTATGGGAGGCACAAACACACAAGAACAACCTTTTAACCCATTTCTAAGCACTCTCGTCATTGGACCAAGCTCTCCAATTATTGTCAGTTAACACACACTCTCCTCCCCCGCCTCTAATTACTTTACATGAGCCCATGTGACCAGTTATTTTCACTCAACCCATTCCCACAACAGTTGAGTTATGGCAATGTCTCCATTTATTATATGATGTTATTAAGATGGCTGTTGGGTGGTCAAGTGGTCGAGTGGTCTCAATGGAGTCCATCCGAATCCTGTGCGATCCCCATCAAATACAAACAAAAACAACACCAGCGCCCCGAGTGGATGTGACCCGTTGACCTCGGATTGGCAACTCATCCCAGAGAAGGAAACCCTGAATCAATAAACCCGGAGAAGGAGTCCCGTAGGTGGATGTACACCAATGCAATGGAAAAAAATCCGCCATTTCCTCCGATGCGGTCTGTGTCAGCCGTATACAGCGTTGCCTTGGGTTATGCAGGTGCGCGGAGATAGGCGCTTTGCTGTCTTGGGAGACCCGTTTTTCTTCTTCTTATAGCTGAGGGGCCCACGATCAACGGGTTGATCGTCCTCGCTCTGGTTCGAGTTCCGAGCTTTCCTTCTCTTAGATGAGTTGCCGTCCAAGGCTAACGAGTCCCATCCAACAGTCTATAGTTCTAAAGAAAAGAAAAAAAATCCCAGGCCTTGTGATCTCTTCCTGCGAGGTCGGCACCATCGTCCCATTGTGACGGACAAGTCACACCATCGTTCCATTGTGACGGACAAGTCACACCATCGTTCCATTGTGACGGACAAGTCACACCATCATCCCATTGTGACGGACAAGTCACACCATCATCCCATTGTGACGGACAAGTCACACCATCATTCCATTGTAACGGACACGTCACACCATCGTTCCATTTTGACGGACAAGTCACACCATCATCCCATTGTGACGGACAAGTCACACCCTCATCCCATTGTGACGGACAAGTCACACCATCGTCCCATTGTGACGGACAAGTCACACCATCGTCCCATTGTGACGGACAAGTCACACCATCATCCCATTGTGACGGACAAGTCACACCCTCATCCCATTGTGACGGACAAGTCACACCATCATCCCATTGTGACGGACAAGTCACACCATCGTCCCATTGTGACGGACAAGTCACACCATCATCCCATTGTGACGGACAAGTCACACCATCATCCCATTGTGACGGACAAGTCACACCATCATCCCATTGTAACGGACAAGTCACACCGTCGTCCCATTATGACGGACAAGTCACACCATCATCCCATTGTGACGGACAANCTTTAAGGTTATAGCTACTAGTAGCTATTGGCTTTCATTGACGCCATGAGTAATGATATATAGCACTGGTAGCTGTAGCACTCTTTAAGGTTATAGCTACTAGTAGCTATTGGCTTTCATTGACGCCATGAGTAATGATATATAGCACTGGTAGCTGTAGCACTCTTTAAGGTTATAGCTACTAGTAGCTATTGGCTTTCATTGACGCCATGAGTAATGATATATAGCACTGGTAGCTGTAGCACTCTTTAAGGTTATAGCTACTAGTAGCTATTGGCTTTCATTGACGCCATGAGTAATGATATATAGCACTGGTAGCTGTAGCACTCTTTAAGGTTATAGCTACTAGTAGCTATTGGCTTTCATTGACGCCATGAGTAATGATATATAGCACTGGTAGCTGTAGCACTCTTTAAGGTTATAGCTACTAGTAGCTATTGGCTTTCATTGACGCCATGAGTAATGATATATAGCACTGGTAGCTGTAGCACTCTTTAAGGTTATAGCTACTAGTAGCTATTGGCTTTCATTGACGCCATGAGTAATGATATATAGCACTGGTAGCTGTAGCACTCTTTAAGGTTATAGCTACTAGTAGCTATTGGCTTTCATTGACGCCATGAGTAATGATATATAGCACTGGTAGCTGTAGCACTCTTTAAGGTTATAGCTACTAGTAGCTATTGGCTTTCATTGACGCCATGAGTAATGATATATAGCACTGGTAGCGTTGATATTAGATATGGTAGAACGATTAATGCAGAGGGTCGCTGTAATACTTTGAATACACTTTTGAAATAATGACTTTTCTATATAAATATATATAAAAAAATTTCCAGGTGCCAAAACTGAGGGTCTGCTTATCTTGTCACATTAACCACCACCACCACCAGCTTTCAAAATCGGACATTAAGAGCAATCCAGAAGTACAGATATTTTGTAATCGCTGAAGTTCGATTCCAAGAATTTCGTATATTACAATTTTTCCATGAAAATATGCACTGTTTCCAACTTAGAGCCACATAAACCTCTCACAACATCACACGGGGCGACATAGAATTACACGGGACTGCACAGCATCACTCGGGACTATATAGCATCACACAGGACTAATACATACCATCAAATGGGACTACATAGCATCACACGGGACTACATAGCATCACATGGGACTACATAGCCTCACACGGGACTACATAGCATCACACGGGACTACATAGCACCACATGAGACTACATAGCATCACACGGGACTACATAGCATCACACGGGACTACATAGCACCAAACGGGACTACATAGCACCACATGGGCCTACATAGCATCACACGGGACTACATAGCATCACACGGGACTACATAGCATCTCATAGCACAACACGGGACTACGTAGCATCACACGGGACTGCATAGCATGACATGGGACTTCATAGCACCACATGGGACTACATAGCATCACATAAGACTACATAGCATCACACGGGACTACACAACATATAACACAACACGGGACTACATAGCATCACATGGGACTACATAGTATCTCATAGCACAACACGGGACTACGTAGCATCACACGGGACTGCATAGCATCACATGGGACTGCATAGCATCACACGGGACTACATAGTATCTCATAGCACAACACGGGACTACGTAGCATCACACGGGACTGCATAGCATCACATGGGACTGCATAGAACCAGATGGGGGCTACATAGCATCACATAAGACTACATAGCATCACACGGGACTACATAGCATATAACTCAACACGGGACTACATAGCATCACACGGGACTACATAGCATCACATGGGACCACATAGCATTTTTTGGACCACCACCCAGCATAAAAAATACGATCACATAGCATCACGAAAGAACAATATAGCATCATACTTGGGACCGCATACAATCACTTTATATCATAGCAGAGCATCACATTCGAGTACACATACCGTAACATAATAGCTGCAACACCACAGTGGCCCTGTGATACTCACTTATTAGTATGAAATTAGAACTTACCATTCAGCTGGTATTGTTTTAAATGACAATCTTGAGATAATGCGTGTCGGAAATGTAGCAAACTTCTTCAATCTGAATGTCAAGGGCCCCAAAAAGCTCGTACCGCTCAGCTGAGAGTGTCAAGTCCAGAGACAGAAGACAGCAGCTCACCGCTGGACCGCTCAGCGTAAACAGTCACGCTACAGACAGAAGACAACAGCTCACCGCTGGAGTCTTATACAATAATGGCGTGGAAAAAGTCAGCCCATAAAGATAAATACCATCGATAATTACACCCATCCTTAAATGAAACGACCTCGAGCAAAAAAAAAAAAAAATATGGCATGGACCCATCTTTAGGTCACACCTATGCTTCACATTCTTGGACGTCTCTGGTGACTAAGTTTACCTGCGATAAGCTTGTCTGTTGAAAAAAATAATTGTGTGTATGGGGGGGGGGGGAATTGAGGTTGGACTGATCGAGCCAATCACTCCCATACAACATATGAAAACACAGATGTTGTCAAACAAATCGCTCCCATACAACATATGAACGTACAGATATTGTCAACGTTGTCAAGATGAGCTCTCACTTGCCTTTATGCATAAGTGTGGCCTAAATAGATTGGGAGCTGGAGAAGGGGGAGAGGTTAGCACTAATTGGGAATCTTAAAAGTGCGATACCCAATGCATTTTTTTTTTTTGGTCAAGTTTAACTGTCAGTAGACGGGAAGTTCACGCACTGCGGCCGCCATTGTTTGGGCGGGGCTGCAGCTAGTTATTTATAGTGCTGTTGTCATCGACCGTTACCGGTAACAGAATTGGGTATATCCGAATAATTTGCTTTTAGATACTTCACGTGCAAATGAAACCTAAATGAAATCTGCATATACCTTTACAAACAAAACAAAAACACAAATACAAAAACAGGCGTTGAAATTGTAAGACGAGTCATTAGTACTCAAGGGACTTGTGTTTCAAAAACGGGTGCAAAATGTGCATGGAATGGGGTACATCCAGTGCAGCGGTTCTAAACCTGTGGGTCGCAAACCCTTTGGGGGTCGAACAGATCCTTACACAGGGATCGCGTAAGACCATCGGAAAACACATATTTATGAAGTAGCAACGAACATAATTGTATGTCTAGGGGTCAACACCGCATGAGATCTGTATGAAAGGGTCGCGGTTTCGTGAAGGTTGAGAACCGCTGGTCCAGTGGTATGTGTACACGTAGTGTACTAGTCCAGCGAAGGGTGAGAACCACTGATCCAGTGGAATGTGTACAAGTAGTGAACTAGTCCAGCCCAGCGAAGGGCGAGGACAGCTGATCTAGTGGAATGTGTCCACGTAGTGTACCAGTCCAGCGAAGGGTGAGAACCGCTGGTCTAGTGCAGCGTTCGGCAACCTTTTGAGACGGAAAGAGCCAAAAGTTACAATTTACAAAGTTTCCCAGTTTTTAAAGAGCCACTAACATTTTTATTTCAATATAATTATTAATATTTGCGCATGGGACTGGAGAGACGCATTTTGACATCAAAAGAGCCACATGCGGCTCGCGAGCCGCAGGTTACCGACTCCTGGTCTAGTGGATTGAATACACGTCGTGTACTAGTCCAACGAAGGGTGAGAACCACTGTTCTAGTGGAATGTGTACACGTCTTGTACCAGTCCAGCGAAGGGTGTGATAATTAACAAAACACTGGAATCGCTTCCGGTGGGCTGAGGGCGGCCCAATCCCTTCCCTGACAGGTAGCCATTAATTCCACAGTTGGTGCACTCCTGCTCGTCAGGCTGGATGTGTGCGATGACATGTGTGTGCATGAGTGCTTGTTTTGACAAAACCTGGAATGCCGCTTCGTGAATTGTGTCAATGGGGTACACATCTGGGGGGNGGGGGGGGGGGGGGGGGGGGATAGAGCTGGGGGTATGGGGGGAGATACAGGGATGGCTTTACAGACGGGAAATACAGGAAGGGAATGAATGAGGGAAAAGGTATGATACAGCAGGGGAATACAGATGAGAAATACGGAAGGGAACTGTGCATTATATAAAAAACAAAATTTGGTATGCATTGCAACTACAAAAAAAGTAGGTATGCATTGCAACTACAAAAAAAAAGTAGGTATGCATTGTAAGAACAAAAAAAACTAGGTATGCTTTGTACCTACAAAAAAAGTAAGTATTCATTGCAACTTCCAAAAAAGGAGATATGCATTGCAAATACAAAACAGTAGGTATGTATTGCAACTACAAAAAGTAGGTATGCATTGTAACTACAAAAAAGTAGGTATGCATTCCAACTACAAATAGTTGTACCTTTAAAATGTGCAACCATAAACAAATGAATAATTTTTAAGATGCCTAAAATCTCCCAAAGCATAATTTGGTTGCTCAAAAGTTGAGCTTAAATTTGTAATTTCAAATGATCAAAAGCAAACAAACAAGAAGATGGTGTTGGCATAGAGGTCCAAGTCCCATTCTGTGAAACCTTCATTCACACAAAGAATCACGTTAGAGGGTCGTTGATCTGATGGTAGGACACACACTTTCGTTAACTTTTGACACAAAAATACAGTAGGGAGGGTGAGGGAAGCTGTCTGGGAGTGCCGACTTGGTTTCTTGGCTTGTGTGTTCCGCGTGAGTTTACCGCGAGCAACAATGTTAATAAGATATGCAGCAGTAAAAAGAAAACCTATCCCTTTAAAAAAAAAAAAAACTCAACTTCCGGAAATTCCAGAGTTGAGACGTCCTTGACCGATGATGAAAGGTGTATTTTTTTTCACAAAAGATTCCAGATTTCGATCAATGTGCGGCTCTTACACTTGTACCAGGAAATAGCGGGAAAGGGGGGGGGGTCGATACGGGGGATATTCAATGTTCCGCCCGAGTAGTGTTGGGATTTTTGAAAGCAGGGTGACATCTCCTGTGGTGAGTGAGCTGTGGTGTTTTGAGGGTGGACACGTGAGTGAGCAGCGGTGTGTTGAGGTTGGACATGTCGGTGAGCTGTGGTGTTTTGAGGGTGGACATGTGAGTGAGCAGCGGTGTGTTGAGGTTGGACATGTCGGTGAGCTGTGGTGTTTTGAGGGTGGAAACGTGAGTGAGCAGCGGTGTGTTGAGGTTGGACATGTCGGTGAGCTGTGGTGTGTTGAGGTTGGACAAGTCAGTGACCTGTGGTGTGTTGAGGTTGGACAAGTCAGTGACCTGTGGTGTGTTGAGGTTGGACAAGTCAGTGAGCTGTGGTGTGTTGAGGTTGGACAAGTCAGTGAGATGTGGTGTGTTGAGGTGGAAAAGTCAGTGAGCTGTGGTATGTTGAGGTTGGACAAGTCAGTGAGATGTGGTGTGTTTAGGTGGAAAAGTCAGTTAGTAGCGGTGTGTTGAGGTTGGACAAGTTAGTGAGCTGTGGTGTTTTGAGGTTGGACAAGACAGTGAGCTGTGGTGTGTTGAGGTTGGACAAGTCAGTGAGATGTGGTGTGTTGAGGTTGGACAAGTCAGGGAGCTGTTATGTGTTGAGGTGGGCAAGTCAGGGAGCTGTTATGTGTTGAGGTTGGACAAGTCAGTGAGCTGTGGTGTGTTGAGGTTGGACAAGTTGGTGAGCTGTGGTATGTTGATGCTGGACACGTTGAATGGATTCGTGATTGTGTTGTACGAGAATATTTACTTTTATATACCCCCATGTTTCCAACGCACATTAATAAAAATAAAGTCATGTGCGAATGAAAGTCTTTCGCCCTAATCAGGCCAGTACAACTCAAAATGTAATGCGGGCCGCAATATTTTATGAAAAACTTGTGCTGGACAAAAAAAAGTAGGACAGGGGTGAACGCTATTTAAAAAAAAAAAAAAAGAAGAATAAAGAATATTTCGTTACTTAATGAAAGTCTTTCGCCCTAATCAGGCCAGTACAACTCAAAATGTAATGCGGGCCGCAAAATTTTATGAAAAACTTGTGCTGGACAAAAAAAAGTAGGACAGGGGTGAACGCTATTTAAAAAAAAAAAAAAGAAGAATAAAGAATATTTCGTTACTTCGCGGGCCGCGACGTGGGTGCTGGTGGGTCACATTGCGGGCCGCTTGTTGTGCAGGCCTGGTCTAAATCACTGTGCTGACCCCTCGCCCACACCCCCATTTTTTTTTACACACAATCATAATGTAATGTGTTCTCATGGTTGACAATAGTATTCTCATGGGCGCCAATGGTAGGTACCCTCATGGGCGACAACAGTAATATCATGGGCGACAATGGCATTCTCATGAGCCACAATTGTGTATTCTCATGAGCCACAATTGTGTATTCTCATGGGCGACAATAATGTATTCTCATCATGGGCGACAATGACATTCTCATGAGCCACAATTGTGTATTCTCATGAACGACAATGGTATTCTCATGGGCGACAATAGTGTATTCTCATCATGGGCGACAATAGTGTATTCTCATCATGGGCGACAATAGTGTATTCTCATCATGGGCGACAATAGTGTATTCTCATCATGGGTGACAATAGTGTATTCTCATGGGTGACAATAGTGTATTCTCATCATGGGCGACAATAGTGTATTCTCATCATGGGCGACAATAGTGTATTCTCATCATTGGTGACAATAGTGTATTCTCATCATGGGCGACAATAGTGTATTCTCATCATGGGTGACAATAGTGTATTCTCATCATGGGCGACAATGGTATTCTCATGGGTGACAATAGTGTATTCTCATCATGGGCAACAATAGTATTCTCATGGGTGACAATAGTGTATTCTCATCATGGGCAACAATAGTATTCTCATGGGTGACAATAGTGTATTCTCATCATGGGCAACAATAGTATTCTCATGGGTGACAATAGTGTATTCTCATCATGGGCAACAATAGTATTCTCATGGGTGACAATAGTGTATTCTCATCATGGGCAACAATAGTATTCTCATGGGTGACAATAGTGTATTCTCATCATGGGCAACAATAGTATTCTCATGGGTGACAATAGTGTATTCTCATCATGGGCAACAATAGTATTCTCATGGGTGACAATAGTGTATTCTCATCATGGGCAACAATAGTATTCTCATGGGTGACAATAGTGTATTCTCATCATGGGCAACAATAGTATTCTCATGGGTGACAATAGTGTATTCTCATCATGGGCAACAATAGTATTCTCATGGGTGACAATAGTGTATTCTCATCATGGGCAACAATAGTATTCTCATGGGTGACAATAGTGTATTCTCATCATGGGCAACAATAGTATTCTCATGGGTGACAATAGTGTATTCTCATCATGGGCAACAATAGTATTCTCATGGGTGACAATAGTGTATTCTCATCATGGGCAACAATAGTATTCTCATGGGTGACAATAGTGTATTCTCATCATGGGCAACAATAGTATTCTCATGGGTGACAATAGTGTATTCTCATCATGGGCAACAATAGTATTCTCATGGGTGACAATAGTGTATTCTCATCATGGGCAACAATAGTATTCTCATGGGTGACAATAGTGTATTCTCATCATGGGCGACAATAGTATTCTCATGGGTGACAATAGTGTATTCTCATCATGGGCAACAATAGTATTCTCATGGGTGACAATAGTGTATTCTCATCATGGGCGACAATAGTATTCTCATGCGATTTCTTGAAATCGAGTCTTAGTGGCATCAACAATATCAAACAATGCACACACGCGCGAATGGTTTCTTTAACAGCTTTCTAAAACGGGCAAGTGTCGGGCAAGTATTGGGCAAGTGTCGGGCAAGTATTGGGCAAGTGTCGGGCAAGTATAGGGCAAGTGTCGGGCAAGTATTGGGCAAGTGTCGGGCAAGTATTGGGCAAGTGTCGGGCAAGTGTTGGGAGGGACGTACAAAATAAAATGTCCATGTGGCATTGTCAACATTCTTGCCCACGGCACGGTCATCCACCAATGATTTGTACTCGACCATCGGACCCTCAGATGCATTAAACAAAACCAAAAAAACAAAACAACTACAACTATTATTGTTGCTCGTAGATTATCCTCGAATCTTGTGGAGTGCTCTAAGCACCCGACCTCTCGGTGCAATCCGATACTGTCTTCACGAGGCAGACAGAACTTCCTCAGTTCAACGACATGCCTAGCATCACGTACACATACTTCGTTGTCTTTTTTTTTTTTTAATGTGTGGCCTCCGTGGCTTTCACGTTTGGCGTCCTGACCAGTGCTGACCAATAAAATTATGAAAGACACCCCCCCTCCTCCCCAGGGCCCGCGGTTGCAGTTCTTCCCGGCCCGGATAGAGCGAGCCGGGCTCCCGGTGTCGGAGACATTCATGGGCCTTGCAGAGTTGAAAGGTCACGCGATTTGAGCTGAGGTTAAGCGGGTGCAGGGTTATAGGCTACACAGGCTTCCAAAAAAGGAAAATTTTGTTTATGTGTATGTCGCGTACAGTGGCGTAAGGAAAGTGGGGCGCGGGGTGGGGTGGGTTATTCCGCCCCTGGCATCACCTTTTTTTCTCTCTCTCTCTCTCTCTCTCTGCCTCTCTTTTTTTTCCCTCTGACGGGCGACATTTATTGCCGACTGTTGAGTTTTTTCATGGGGAAAAAAAGGGAGGAGGGGGCGGCGGCAAAAATCTTGACCCACCTCGGGCGTGGCCCCAACCCCTAGTTACGCCACTGTTCACGTAGGGTGCTGTAACTTAACCGGTATGTTTTCGGTAGAAGGTTTCTGTACAGACTTACCATTTTTAAACTAAAATGAAGGCATCTGAAGGCGCCGGTTCGAAGGTCTACCGTTTCCTAAGCTAACGGCACTTTTTTTTTCTTTTCTTTTTTTTTTTTTTATACACTTTAGCGCNTCTGAAGGCGCCGGTTCGAAGGTCTACCGTTTCCTAAGCTAACGGCACTTTTTTTTTCTTTTCTTTTTTCTTTTTTTATACACTTTAGCGCCAACTGGGCGCACACAGCGACATTTTGGTACTTCTCCAGAAAGGAAAATAAGAAAAGGCGCAATTAGCTTGGGACAAAAAAAAATAAAACTTTTCCGTGACATAATGCTAGATCTACGTAAGACATTTAGTGTTAAGTGGAACTTCAAAGAACAAAAAAACAAAAAACGAAACAAAAAAAAAAAAAACAAAAAAAAAAATAAGGAAAGAACCTTGTGCAGACGTCCTCGTTATTTCCAGTCAAATCTGATGGGTGAATGACCTTTCCTCACTCAGAGCGGTAAGTCTAGCCTGGACCGGCTGTAAGACTCACCTGGACCGGCGGTAAGACTCACCTGGTCCGGCGGTGAGACTCACCTATAGACCGGCTGGCTGCATTGGAAGCTCAACGTTCCCGACAGAGACGCGTCTTGTTACAGCAAAGTTACAAAACAATACGACTCAAATCCGATTTAGAGAAAATGTAAAAATCTCTTCATATATATATATATATATATTTATATATATATATATATAAATGCCAACTAAACTTACTCGACTTGATGCCGACTTGACCCCGGTTCTCAAATTATCAAGAACCGCACAAGCGAGGGTGTCAAAAAGAAACAATTTAAAAATTCAAGATCGGTTGATGATTTAAAAAAAAACGAGTGGTTACGGTTAAACTCTGAAATCAACCCCGGAGTTGGAGTACCGTAGGCGGTACGACATTGACACAGTGAACATTACGACAATCCATGCGACTCACAACGCCTAAGAGCAACCCGAGGCGCAAGGAACACCGTTGGTCATCTACTGCACCCTGGTCTATTTCCGGACGTCTTGACTCAGTCTTGCCATTGGATCATATAGGAATGGACGAGAGAGTGAGGCTGCCGAACGGAGCAACTCTCCCTCACTTTCAATAAAATATAGTTCAAGTCAAGGCCTTGAAGGGCGAGCAATAGTTAAACGCTGGACAATGAAATATTAAGAGTTGAAAAACGTGGATGGAAAGGGACCCCCCCCCCTCGCTTTACATGAGATTGGCCAAACAGGGTGCCAGGATGTTCTATTAAATGACAAACCCTAGTTAAAAGTGGACGCGTAGGCTAAGTACGATGACTTGACCAACACTGTCTGCTCTCGTCTTTATTTGAGGTTGGGGGGGGGAGAGATATTAATAACACATCCGGGTGTTCCATTTGGCCAACAGCTCAACAGCTGTTTGGTTCTTCTATAGAGTAACGCTGGCCAGCTTAGTTAGTTTTAAAACTTAGACTAATACTTGTCTACAACTTTATCTTTCGAAATATTTTTTAAAAAAAATATAAACAAATTGTTACTGATATGCTGAAAGTCATTACCGGCAGCCTCGTTTTACGAAAACGTTGTCAAAATCTAGCAACATTACTTAATGCGTTATGACCTTTTCCATTTTCAAAAAGGACATGCTTTACAGTGCCGTTACCGTAGGACCATTGTTGAGTACTTCGATTATGTTGGACAAGGTGGTTGGAATATAGGACCAAAAATGTGAGCGGCGAAAGGTGCCATCATGAATGGCGGCGAAAGGTGCCATCATGAATGGCGGCGAAAGGTGCCATCATGAATGGCCGCGAAAGGTGCCATCATGAATGGCCGCGAAAGGTGCCATCATGAATGGCCGCGAAAGGTGCCATCATGAATGGCGGCGAAAGGTGCCATCATGAATGGCCGCGAAAGGTGCCATCATGAATGGCCGCGAAAGGTGTCATCATGAATGGCCGCGAAAGGTGCCATCATGAATGGCGGCGAAAGGTGCCATCATGAATGGCGGCGAAAGGTGCCATCATGAATGGCGGCGAAAGGATGCGATTGGAGCAGAGGTTGCGTGTAAAGTGGAGACGAATTGCTGAATGCACGTGCCTGCGTGTGCGTGGAATGGAACCGCCCCGTTTCTTTGTAAAACATAATTAGGCCCTGGGACGTAGCTGAAAAGAAGGGGAAAAAAAAATGTCGAAAGTGCGTTGAAAAGTCACTAGTGGACCGGAAAGTTTACAGGTGCAAGTATTTATGGTAGAGTTGAATGAAGTGAATGAAAGTCTAGGGGTGAACGATCTGGATGAAAATTTTGAGGTGAATGATCTGGATGTTAGATTAGAGGTGAATGAACTAAATGAACGTTTAGAGGTGAATGAACTAAATGATAGGTTAGAGGTGAATGAACTGTATGTAAGGTTAGAGGTGAATGAACTGAATGTAAGGTTAGAGGTGAATGAACTAAATGATAGGTTAGAGGTGAATGAACTGAATGTAAGGTTAGAGGTGAATGAACTGAATGTTAGGTTAGAGATGAATGAACTGAATGATAGGTTAGAGGTGAATGAACTGAATGTAAGGTTAGAGATGAATGAACTGAATGATAGGTTAGAGGTGAATGAACTGTATGTAAGGCTAGAAGTGAATGAACTGAATGTAAGGTTAGAGGTGAATGAACTAAATGATAGGTTAGAGGTGAATGAACTGAATGTAAGGTTAGAGGTGAATGAACTGAATGTTAGGTTAGAGGTGAATGAACTGAATGATAGGTTAGAGGTGAATGAACTGAATGTAAGGCTAGAGGTGAATGAACTGAATGTAATGTTAGAGGTGAATGGACTGAATGTTAGGTTAGAGTTGAATAAACTGAATGTTAGGTTAGAGGTGAATGAACTGAATATATGGTTAGAGGTGAATGAACTGAATATATGGTTAGAGGTGAATGGACTGAATGTAAGGTTAGCGTTGAATGAACTGAATGTAAGGTTAGAGTTGAATGAACTGAATGTTAGGTTAGAGGTGAATGAACTGAATATATGGTTAGAGGTGAATGAACTGAATATATGGTTAGAGGTGAATGAACTGAATATATGGTTAGAGGTGAATGGACTGAATGTAAGGTTAGAGTTGAATGAACTGAATGTAAGGTTATAGTTGAATGAACTGATTGTTAGGTTAGAGGTGAATAAACTGAATATATGGTTAGAGGTGAATGAAATGAATGTAAGGTTAGAGGTGAATGAACTGAATATATGGTTAGAGGTGAATGGACTGAATGTAAGGTTAGAGTTGAATGAACTGAATGTAAGGTTATAGTTGAATGAACTGATTGTTAGGTTAGAGGTGAATAAACTGAATATATGGTTAGAGGTGAATGAAATGAATGTAAGGTTAGAGGTGAATGAACTGAATATATGGTTAGAGGTGAATGGACTGAATGTAAGGTTAGAGTTGAATGAACTGAATGTAAGGTTAGAGTTGAATGAACTGAATGTAAGGTTAGAGGTAAATGAACTGAATGTTAGGTTAGAGTTGAATGAACTGAATGTTAGGTTAGAGGTGGATGAACTGAATGTTAGGTTAGAGGTGAATGAACTGAATGTTAAGTTAGAGTTGAATGAACTGAATGTTTGGTTAGAGGTGAATGAACTGAATGTTAGGTTAGAGGTGAATGAACTGAATGTAAGGTTAGAGGTGAATGGACTGAATGTAAGGCTAGAGATGAATGAACTAAATGTAAGATTAGAGGTGAATGAACTGAATGTTAGGTTAGAGGTGAATGAACTGAATGTAAGGTTAGAGGTGAATGGACTGAATGTAAGGCTAGAGATGAATGAACTAAATGTAAGATTAGAGGTGAATCAACTGAATGTAAGGTTAGAGGTGAATGAACTGAATATAAGGTTAGAGTTGAATGAACTGAATGTTAGGCTAGAGGTGAATGAATTGAATATATGGTTAGAGGTGAATGAACTGAATATATGGTTAGAGGTGAATGAACTGAATGTTAGGTTAGAGGTGAATGAACTGAATGTACGTTAGAGGTGAGTGATCTGAATAGCACGATGGGGAGGAGGGGGTGGGGACGCGTGTCTCATTCCACAACCACCGAGGGACCCGCGTTGTGCAGCCACAGTTGCATTCAAAGACAGAAGCACCGTGAAAAAACACGAGATTCATGCTGTTTGGTGCCGAACCGTCCAAGCGTATCCCTCAGATGAAAATACCACCCGACCGTGACTCCCCACTGATTACACCCCCCCCCCCCTAAATCCGATGTTTCCAGAGCGCTGAGCGTGCCATAAGACGACATACCATCTTTTGATGGAGGTCTTTCACCCGCCTACCACCCCCCCCCCACCCCCCAACACATTTCACTCACTGAAACAAGTGTTCTCAAATTGTGACATCTCAATCAGAGAGAGAGAGACAGAGATCATCATAACTCTCGTTGCACAAGGTTGCGATCTCCGTTTTCGTTCCTAAGAAGTTTCCTAACTAGAATAAATTCGCCAGAGCTGTTCATACAATCACAAAACATTACCTTCATTACCACGAATTCCATACTAAATATTACCCTCACCACCACCAACTCCATACTAAAAATTACCCTCACCACCACCAATGCCATACTAAACATTACCATCGCCACCACCAATTCCATACTAAAAATTACCATTACCCCCACCACCACGTCCTCGTTATAACTAAAAAGCGCGCCATGTAACACTTTAAGAAGCGCTCATATTTTCATCCGCATTCTTTCACGTAGTCACCGCAGTCAAGGGCGCCTGCCGGTGTGGGGGGGGGGGGGGAAAGGGGGGGGGAGCAGTGCTGAGAACTGAAGGTGCCAGGATGAAAGGGTGTGAGGGTGGAGATTTAGGTTGGAAAGGAGGGTGGGGAGGGTGGAGGGGGGTGGTGATTATTAATCACAATGGTAAAAAGTGCGAAGGCATAAAAGCGACGGGGAGGCATCGGGCCCGTACCGGAAGTACATCGGCTATTACATTAGCCAGGCACGCGCTGCTATGTTTAGCCCACAGGCGATTGAACTCAAGTTTTTTTGGGGCGTTAGGAACGGAGAGAAGTTTTTAGGAGGAAATCGTCCAGGGTGGGAAAATCACATTTAAAACCAGAGGTGGATTGGTTGTGGCGGAGAAATGCTGTTCACGGAAAGCAAGATTCTTCTCAAAATACATTTTATTATCATTTTAATATTATTTTGTTTTTTAAAGGCATTAATTAATATTAATTGATAACTTTTTTTTTTGTTTCCAGTCCTTTATATTAACTTCGCTTTTGTACGCGGAGTTCTTTCTGGCTGGTTGTGTGGCAAAATCCTCGCACGGCTAATTGACCCACTTCACGTCAACCTATCGAGCTGACACTTGGCCCATAGACACCATGCCGATGACAACAAATTTGATCAAATTTTCAACCCCAACCCCCAAAATTTCAGTTTTTATTCCCTTGTTGTTGTTGCAAGGGCAGGATAACGGAAATATAATTTTGCGAACTAAAATTCCCGATAACTGCGCTAAATGAGATTCTTAAAAAAAAAATTACAAGTTCGTTTGGTGCGTAATATTTTCTTTTGTCTTCCTGAAATAGTTGGTGTACAAACAAATCTCTGCGGTGCAATAGCGGGTGGGTCGTTCATTAGACATTAGAAGATGAATAGAGTTTAGGGGCGCGGAAAAAAACATATAGGGTTCCGAGCCTTAAAGGGGGTGGGGGGTGGTGGTGGAGCACTGATTGGGGTTTTGATATCAAGAGTTTGTCTGTCTTAGCTCACTGATTGTGATTTGTATCAAGAGTTTGTCTGTCTTAGTTCACTGATTGTGATTTGTATCAAGAGTTTGTCTGTCTTAGTTCACTGATTGTGATTTGTATCAAGAGTTTGTCTGTCTTAGTTCACTGATTGTGATTTTTATCAAGAGTTTGTCTGTCTTAGTTCACTGATTGTGATTTGTATCAAGAGTTTGTCTGTCTTAGTTCACTGATTGTGATTTGTATCAAGACTTTGTCTGTCTTAGTTCACTGATTGTGATTTGTATCAAGAGTTTGTCTGTCTTAGTTCACTGATTGTGATTTGTATCAAGAGTTTGTCTGTCTTAGTTCACTGATTGTGATTTGTATCAAGAGTCTGTCTGTCTTAGTTCACTGATTGTGATTTGTATCAAGAGTTTGTCTGTCTTAGTTCACTGATTGTGATTTTTATCAAGAGTTTGTCTGTCTTAGTTTGTCAAATGTTCAGCAGCGCACCCACCCCCGTTCCCCCACCCCCAACATTGCTCAATATTAGATTTTATAAAATATTTCTAGGAAGAGCTTTGTATTTAGAGGTTGTTTAATTTTTCCCTCATGATGACTTGTCCCCAGTTCCAAACTTACATGTAAGCTAAATATGTTAAACATTAGGCTGATACAATCTGCTGCCCCCCACCCCCACCCCCCCCCGCCCAAAACAAAATACATATCCTTTTGAATATCCATTTTCTTGTGTCTATTTATCGTTGACCTATTTTATAAATATGTTTTAGCTTAAAATTAAAACATTTGCAAGTTACACTTCTGTAATTTTATTGACTAGAATCCGGCCTGCTGCTTTGTGTACTTTAGAGCCATTGGTCCCGTTTGTAAGACCTTTAAATCTGAGTAGGATACTAAGTCTCGACGGAGTCTCTAATGTTAACCGATTAACTCTCCTTTCTGGTTGTTGCCACTGCTATGTTTTATTGCTCTTGTCTATTAACTGTCCTTTCTGGTTGTTGCCACTGCTATGTTTTATTGCTCTTGTCTATTAACTGTCCTTTCTGGTTGTTGCCACTGCTATGTTTTATTGCTCTTGTCTATGGTTCTATTGGTTTTTTTTTTTACCCCAGAATCTAGGTTATTTTTTTCATCGCAATTTGTTACTTTTACATACAATTGTATGTTACAACATATGTGGGGCGCAGCAATGGTTAGTGCCATCCGCGGCTGGCCACCATTTTCGGCACCCCCTTACACTTACAAAAAAATAATAATAATAATAAATTTAAAATTTAAAACTATTTTCTGAAAATCCTGCCACCTTCGTATGAAGGGGAAAAAAAAAGGTGCCACCCGGGAACCACGCCCCCTCCGCACCCCCTTCCTACGCTACTAGGAAGATATGATGTTTTTTTGTTTTGTTTTTTTGTTGTTGTTGTTTTTTTTTTTTTTTTTTTTTTTTGGGGGGGGGGGGGGAGGTTGCACCCGTTATCAGAGCAAGCGACTCACTCTTAGGAATGTGCATGTCAATGCGGCAATTAGTCATGGGCGGGTTCCAGCACAAGCAACTTGAAATAGTGTGACTTATTTCAAAGTGCAGATAATACTGAAAGTCCGTGGTTCCCCCCCCCCCCAGCCGTGAACCCGCACATGGATCACTTGATAACTTTCCACGTGCTATTGCAAAGTCACAACATCTAAGAATCTAATAAAAAAAATTTTCGCATGGAGCTGAATCGGGTTTTGGTGTGTATTGTATTGTCAAGTAAAAGAAAGAAAAAAACATATTTTCTTTTTTAAGCTCTTGATAAGTATGTGTTTAGAATTATTGTTCATCAGAATTGCGTTATTTTCTAAACACGTATCGACGTAGATAGTTTTACATTTCAAATGTCTTCGGGTTTTCGAGAATAGTATTGATGGGAAATTTAAAAAAAAAAAAAGAAGGTATTCCTAATATAAAAACAAACAAACATATTTTTCACGCCCATGAACACTATATATGTATATGTATATTAATTGTTTAACGTTCATATTTTGATCAACAACAACAAACAAACAAACAAACAAACAACAAGCAAACGAGATTTACAGGCGTAGTGTGAAGACCTTGTTTCATCAATCTACTGATGTGTTTAAATAAAAAAAAAAATTTAAAATATATAAGGAAAAACGGAAAGACACGCATTCCTCTGACCATGACGACACTACAGGGCTTGTCATTTAATGACGGAAATCTATTCATAGAACTGATGTCATCATTACTCATCAATCGGGTACTCAGCGCGGACAAAATGCCAACACTGTTCAGTATTACTATGTTAGCGGAGTGTCCCTGAAACTTGTTTTAACAACTCTGTTTTACGATATACCTTACACATTTTTTTTTACTTCTATTTTTTCTGAAATGGGACTTCATTGCGCGAACGGCGTATGTAACAGTAACTCTAGATACTTCTTTCTATAATTTGTTGTATCTTCTTCTTCTTCTATATCTTAAGGGCCCACGATCAATTTATTGATCATTTTGGCTCCTATGCATGTAGATGGGATTTGCAATGTTTCTGTTACTGGTGGTGATGAGGAAATTATGCACTAGGGGTTTGAAG
>CAXITT010000918.1:189826-204716 GCA_964033795.1 Lymnaea stagnalis | reverse complement strand
AAAAAAAACCCCCCCCCCCCCCAACCCCCCCCCCCCCCCCCCCCCCCAATTTTACAAAACAGCTCCTAAAAACACATCCCCTTCCCACTTCCACACGCCTCGACACGCCCCCACATGCCCAAATACCCCCAACACCTTCCCCCCAAGGCCACCCATGACATCGGTGAGCACTACCGTACTATCGTTAAGAGTACAGCGGTTAACAACTGCTGAAGATCTCGGCATTGCGGTGTGTGTGGGTGGGACAGACTAATCTTTACCACTGTGACAGACTAATCTTTACCACTGTGACAGACTAATCTTTACCACTGTGACAGACTAATCTTTACCACTGTGACAGACTAATCTTTACCACTGTGAAAGACTAATCTTTACCACTGTGACAGACTAATCTTTACCACTGTCAACGATAGCGTTGTTGTTTGTGTGTCTGCATCAGAAAAAAAGATTATACTGCTCTTATCAGTGGTTCTCAAAAAAAAAAAAAAACACACCTTTTTTTGCGGTTAAAATCATGTCATAATTTTCCTCTTTTTTTTTTTTTTTAAACTGCAACTTTCTTTTTTCCTCCTACTTGTATGTATACGGGCTATAGCTGTTAACCTTAATTCACGGGAAGCAGTTGATGTGGATTGTACAAGCTGGTGTGGCAGACTCACCGTCTGAGCAAAATCTTCAGCGAATAAGCGCAACGCCCAAGCCCAAAGAAAGCGCGCAGCCGGAAGACGCAGAATTTACACACATCCTACTAGGGCCCAAATGTTTCCCACGGGCGGGAAAGCTTTCCAGGCACAAATGGGACTGACAGGCCACCGGCTTACTCACCGTGTAATAGAAGCCTTGGTCAACTTCGCGTGCGAAGCGCGCACAGCGTGGCCGTAGAACTCTGCCCGCTACGTCTCCGGTTTGAGGTCCGCCAGCGGGAACCCACTGACACCCACAGGGCGCTCAGGTCTCAGAACTCTCTCATTCACATCATAACGGGAGATAATGGATCCATTTTCAAAAGAATTTCCACCTGTATACATCCACCTTAAAGTACAACCGTACTTTTCACATCTCGTGCAGTTTTTTTTTTTTTAAATCACTTTTCTTTTAGTACATGAGACTAACCCGAACTTAATTTTAAAGGGGCTGTAAACAAACGTGTATATATATATATGTATATGTATGTGTGTGTGTGTATGCATATATATGCATTCATTGCGTTCTGATAAAAGAAAACCCTTTTCATAGTGATGAAAAAATGAAGTTAGAATTAATAAAACTTTTTTTTTGGAATTTAACGGTATATTTAGATCTATAGCTCTCGGTGTGTTAATTTTGAAGAAAAAAAAAAAGGAGGGGGGGGGGGGGAACCCCTCATAATATAAATATAAATTGACACGAAAAAATTTTGGGATAGGCAAGTCAAGTTAATATTTTCATCATAAAAAAATGATTTCCCCCCCCCCCCCCCCAACCATTCCCGGACACTGTGTTTATATACAGAGGGAAGAATTTAACAGGAGAAAAGTCACCCATGACAATTTTTTTTTCGGCCAAAATTTTATCATCCATGACAAGTCTGGAATTCATCATCATTAAAAAAAAAAACAAAAAAAAACTCATAATATTCTAAAGATATACAAATAAAATATAATAAAATAAAACATGAATTATTCTATTATATAATATTATGTTCTTTATAACATAAATATTAAATTGAAATGTATGGTATGGTAATAATAGCAGCAAAGAATATTCTATGGTAGACAAACATGTTCTCAGTAGCAGTGACTCCCAGTCTTTATTTTCCTATTCTTGTCGCTCTTGTTAAAACAAGGATTTTTCCAAGGCTTCATTTGTCATATTTTTAAAAAATTAGAGTACGCTACAAAATAGCCAATATCCTATTACATTTCAATGAACATTGGGGGAAAATTAAAAAGAAAATGTTTTAATCTTCACGGTACCCTTTCGAGGATGCGGTGACTCTCACTTTAAGAATCACTGCATTTTTTCTAAAGAATTCTCAAACATTTAGTCAACTATGGTTCGGAAAATACCTTTTAAATCTCCGACCAACTCAAGTTATGTCTCACTGAGTAAAGAAAGTCTCACCGAGTAAAGAAAGTCTCACCGAGTAAAGAAAGTCTCACCGAGTAAAGAAAGTCTTACCGAGTAAAGAAAGTCTCACCGGGTAAAGAAAGTCTCACCGAGTAAAGAAAGTCTCACCGAGTGAAGAAAGTCTCACCGGGTGAAGAAAGTCTCACCGGGTAAAGAAAGTCTCACCGAGTAAAGAAAGTCTCACCGAGTAAAGAAAGTCTAACTGAGTAAAGAAAGTCTCACTGAGTAAGAAAGTCTCACTGAGTAAAGAAAGTCTCACTGAGTAAAGAAAGTCTCACTGAGTAAGAAAATCTCACTGAGTAAAGAAAGTCTCACTGAGTAACGAAAATCTCACTGAGTAAGAAAGTCTAACTGAGTAAAGAAAGTCTCACTGAGTAAGAAAGTCTAACTGAGTAAAGAAAGTCTCACTGAGTAAAGAAAGTCTCAATGAGTAAAGAAAGTCTCCCTGAGCAAAGAAAGTCTCACTGAGTAAAGAAAGTCTCATCAAGTAAAGAAAGTCTCACAGAGGAAAGAAATTCTCTCTGAGTAAAGAAAGTCTCACAGAGGGAAGAAAGTCTCACTGACTAAAGAAAGTCTCACTGAGTAAAGAAAGTCTCACTGAGTAAAGAAAGTCTCACTGAGTAAAGAAAGTCTCAATGAGTAAAGAAAGTCTCACTGAGCAAAGAAAGTCTCACTGGGTAAAGAAAGTCTCACCGAGTAAAGAAAGTCTCACCAAGAAAAGAAAGTCTCACAGAGTAAAGAAATTCTCACTGACTAAAAAAAAAACTCTCTGAGTAAAAATAATCTGATTGAGCCAAGAAAGTCTCCCTGAGCAAAGAAAGTCTCACTGAGCAAAGAAAGTCTCACTGAGTAAAGAAAGTCTCCCTGAGCAAAGAAAGTCTCACTGAGTAAAGATAGTCTCCCTGAGCAAAGAAAAACTCCCAGAGTAAGAAGGTCTCACTGAGTAAGAAAGTCTCACTGAGTAAAGAAAATCTCACTTAATAAAGTCTCCCTGGGCAAAGAAGGTCTCACTGAGTAAAGAAAGTCTCATCAAGTAAAGAAAGTCTCACAGAGCAAAGAAAGTCTCACTGAGTAAAGAAAGTCTCACTGAGCAAAGAAAGTCTCACTGTCCAAAGAAAGTCTCACTGAGTAAAGAAAGTCTCACTGAGCAAAGAAAGTCTCACTGAGCAAAGAAAGTCTGGCGTTGGACAAAAAGAAGCTGATCACAAAAAAACATGCTAATAGTTATTGTAAGCCAGATCATTGCTTTTGAAACAAAACTGACAAACTTCGCTTACACTACGCTGGAACCATCTGCCGATGTTGCCTTTACTTCATGAACCTTTCCATATCTATCAAAACTGTTACGTTGTCTCTCGGCCGTGTTTAGCGATGACTCACGCTCGCACTCGCCCCACGTGAAGCTGCACTATTTACTGCCACGAGACAACTTACGATAGGGGGAATTCTCATCCTCCTCTTTTTTTTAGAACAACTGAGGTGTAAATAAGAGTGTTAACATGAGAGTGGGGACTCCACCTCACTGGGAGGGATTTGATTCCACATCAATGGGAGAGATTTGATTCCACATCCATGGGAGAGAGGTGATTCCACATTCATGGGAGGGATTTGATTCCACATCCATGGGAATGATTTGATTCCACACCCATGGGAGGGATTTGATTCCACATCCACGGGAGGGATTTGATTCCACACCCATGGGAGGGATTTGATTCCACACCCATGGGAGGGATTTGATTCCACCTCCATGGGAGGGATTTGATTCCACATCCATGGGAGGGATTTGATTCCACATCCATGGGAGGGATTTGATTCCACACCCATAGGAGAGATTTTATTCCACATCCATGGGAGATTTTCGATTCTACATCCATGGGAGAGATTTGATTCCACATCCATGGGAGAGATTTGATTCCACATCCATGGGAGGGATTTGATTCCACATCCATGTGAGAGATTTTCCAAATCCATGGGAGGGATTTGATTCCACATCCATGGGAGGGATTTTCCACATCCATGGGAGGGATTTGATTCCACATCCATGGGAGGGATTTTCCACATTCATGGGAGGGATTTGATTCCACATCCATGGGAGATTAATTAATCCACATCCATGGGAGAGATTTGATTCCACATCCATGAGAGTGGTGATTTTACTTCCATGAGATTGGTGATTTCACCTCCAAAACCTCAGAAATGGTTGGTAAAGGAGATCGTATGCGCTTAGTCTGATTGTCAACACAGACTGTGAAGAGAAAGTAGCTTGGTCGCAACGAAAAGCTGCCTCTGGTGCGTAGCCTGAATGCTGGTCCATCTTCCCCAAGTTTATACGTCATATTTTGCATGAACAATGACGATATTTGAGCCCTCCGAAGATGGTGCCAGGGGCGTCATTTGAATAGGGCAGGGGGCGCCACTCTGAATGTGCAGGTTTTATTTATTGCTGCGCACTGTGGCGCCTCCAGTAATAAACAACTCAACAAGCCGGCTAAGTTTTAGTTTTGCTCCAGATCGTGGGGAAAAAAAACAACTGAAATGACACTCCCAGTGGTGGTGCCCATTCCTTGCTCCCGTCTCACCTCGGGCTGGCACGGTCATGAAAGATGCTAAATGAATTGGACACTGGTCAAAAGTAGATTAAATAGTTAGAATCAGAAACGATAAAGTCATCTGAATACTTTCATTGCTGTATTTATTTTGACAAATCCATGTTTTGCAAAAAAAAAGCATTGACGATTTCCGCAGGTATCTTCCGTAGTCGGTTATGTTCGTTTTTTCTTTCCCTTAACTTGCTCTCCATGTTGAACACCACGTGGCCTAGTCCAGATGGTAGCATTTATCTCAGCATTTTAACTTCTGGCCGTCATAAAAACTCCGTGGAAAAAAGTAGAGGGGAGGGGGGGGGGTAAAAAAATCAGAGAATAGCCTTCGAACACACGTGCGTGCCTCGCGGACTGGCATGTCTGGAGGAGCTAAATATAGCACTGCTCGTTTACAGGTACGGGCCAAACCATGTACGCTGGGCAGGTTGGTCTCTCAAAAGCCGAGGGCCACGTCTCGGGGTAGGGTTTTTGATATGTAAACAAACTTTACTAACGATTGAAACGGGCCGGGTTGAGGGGGCGGGGGGGGGAAGGGGGGCACAGACAAATGGACACATATGACGTCGAGAGATGGGAAAGTGCTCCACCAAAGTTCCGCACCAAAGTGCCGCACCAAAGTTTCACACCAAAGCGCCGCACCAAAGTGACGCACCGAATACCGAAACAACGAAGCATAGACCAATCCCCCGCGTCTCGTGTGTTGTGTGCATGCACACAGAAAATGCATCTGACATTGAATCGTTCCTCCCAAATAATTCTTCGTGTTGACCAAATCTTTGAACTACCTCCTAGTAGTGAGTTAAAGGGATGACATAAACGTCCCCAACTGTACATTAATGTTTCCGCATAGGAAAAAGTCCAAGCCCGCCAATTAAGGTGTGTGGGGGGGGGAAGGAGGAGGATTGTATGTAATATATATATATATATATATATAACTAATGCTGTTGTGAAATGACTGCTAACTGTATGTATTCGCTTCTATGTTTGAACCACATACGGTTTGAACACATCAGATGATGGATACAGTAGTTTGACGTACGTAGCTTAATGGCAATGCAACATTTGACGATTTTTTTTTTCAAAACCTTTACCGGGGGGGGGGGCGCCCAGGACCAGGTTACGGCTATTTTTTTATATAAAGGGGGGGGCGGGCTTTGGTGGGGGTTGGGGGCTGTCCTTGTCAAGACCACCAAAGAGGCCGAGATCTGTGTAAAACGACACTACATGTGAGAAAGCAAAGATCATAAAAGCTTATTAAGGTTTTAGATTGATGTTATCTGCTATTTTTTTTTTACCCCGCCCCCCAATATAATAATTAATTATAAATTAATAAATAAATGTCAAACNCCCCCCCCCCCTTTTTTTTTTTTCCTCCCGAGCTTTACATGCTTTCTGGACGTCTCCTTGTACAAGACACTGAAGCTAGTACAAGAAGGTCGCCACATTTCTGGTACAGGAGGAAAAAAAGAAAGGAACATGTCTGTGGTGAATAATATGCAGGCTTATGGCACTGGGATAAGTTTGGGGTTATTTCTTTAAAATGACTTCAAGGGCAATCATTTTTTAAATTGCTACAAGTGGTCTCCCCTGTCGTTAGCTGCAATGATTGGTTGTTTGAAGTCTATTTTTAGGCAACCGATATTTCCGTCGGGACTCGGGACAAGCTCAGAAAATGGGTTGATTTCTAGAGTAATGACAGCGGCCAGCGAGTTACAAGTGTGTTTGTGTGTGGGTGGTGACCAGCGTGTGTAGGTAGTGCTAAGTACGTGTGGGTGGTGACAATCATGTGAGGGTGGTGACAAATATTTGTGGGTGGTGACAAGTGTAAAATATACATATTATATTATAATGCTCATAGCTGGGAGTATGCAGGGTAACATTATAGTGCGAACGCTAAATGAATGTCTTTTTAGGTTTTGGACGCTTGGGGTCTAAAAGGATCGCCCTCGCTGCTAAGAGCCTGCCTGTTTGACCTTTAAAAACTGAAATTAACACGCAGTAACGAATGTCTTGTAACATTGTATGACCTTGACCTCTCCACTTTCCAACTCCACACGCATTGAAATTCTTCTGCGGGGAAGAAAAAAAAAATACCACCGTGGACAACAACAAATGCTGTTCCCAGAAAAGTAAATGTGAGTTATCTCCCCAGAGATGCCCTATTTCTGACACGACATTCAGATGCTGCAGAAAGATGTTGTGTGTTATTTTTTTAAAGGGCTGTTTTTGTTTGTGCAAGACGCCAAGTATCAATCAGAACTGTGGATAGATCAGTAAATTCCAGGAAAACACACCAAGGTCAAGGACAATCTAAATAATAATAAGTTATTCGAGCGTAAGGATGAGTTGGAAGGATCTCCAGGATAGGTCGTCGAAAGTTAGTGTGTTGTCGGCCATACTCATAGGTAGGTGTGTTGTCGGTCATAGGTTGGTGTGTTGTCGGTCATAGGTAGGTGTGTTATGGGTCATACTGGCTTAGGATCCGCAGATGAATATAATAATAATAACAATCATTTAACTTTTGTTTTATGTGACATGTGGCACCAACCACAGCCACCACCACCTTCCAGGCACCCATAGCCACCAGCGCCACATAGACACCCCTCACAACCAGCACCCAGAAACCCCAAGCCGGAACAACCCCGTAATCACCCTTAGCTGCCACCCGACCAAAAAAAAAACCCACCCATAGCCACCACCACCACTCCCTAGACACCAATAGCTGCCACCCCAACCACATACCCATAGCTTCCACCACCATCCACACACCATTACCCACCCTCACCATCCCTATCCAGCGTATACCATCCTCCACTCCTTCGATCGATGCCAGCCCCCAGCCGCCCCACCACTGCCCCCACCTCCACTCTTGTTTACGACCGCACAACACTTATGCCGTTGTGTATGTGTGTAGATGACATCACGCCGGTGCTACAACGCACTTCTCTCTCCGCCTGGATGACGCAATCCGGAATGAGAAAATCCTTACCAAAGTACAGAAGAATAAAAAAAAAAAATTAAAAAAAATAAAATAAAAACAAGTTGTCTATTTAAATCTGACTTGTATTAAAGTACCAATGGTCGAGATTGGGGGAGGTGGGAGGAGGTTAAAAAAGTGTGTGTGTGGGGGGGGGGGCGATGGATCTTATCTGTAAGTTCATCCCGTCTAAATATTTCGGTGCTGCTGAAGTGTAGACCCGCTAAAAGGATACGCTCCTGTGTTCTCATTTGGTTTCTTTCGATTTTCTTTACCTTGATTTTTTGTTAATATAATTGGTGAGTGCCGTAAGATGCCGCTAATCCAGAGACTACGAATGTAGTTGGACCGACATCCTCACTGTGGAGATATCCCAACAAGAACGGTTTCTTGGGTGTCGTTTTTTTATGTTTTAATCTGAATCAATTGTTGTTCATGTTTAGAGATGTGACTGCATTCATTTTAAGTCCACCCCCCACAACTCCCCCACGTCTCTCATTCCACAATTTTAAAAAAAAATAAAAAATTATCAAATTCGGATATTTCGACGCTACCGAATGTTTTCTTTTAGACTGTATTTTTTTTTACTGTAAATACTTTATATTCCTTTTGTTTCCGTATCCGGAAATTTGATCGAAAGAAATTTCGTCGACGGAAAATTGATCGATGGTAATTTGGTGGAAGGGAAATTTGGTCGAACCATTTTTTTCAGTTTTTACGTTAAAATTTAGCTTCAAATTTCTTTTTGAACGCATAATTTTGTTTGACTAAATAGTCGAGTGCGTTCAAAAAGAATTTTGTTTGACTAAATAGTAGAGTGCGTTCAAAAAAAATTTTTTTGACTAAATAGTAGAGTGCATTCAAAAAGAATTTTGTTTGACTAAATAGTAGAGTGCATTAAAAAAGAATTTTGTTTGACTAAATAGTAGAGTGCATTCAAAAAGAATTTTGTTTGACTAAATAGTAGAGTGCATTCAAAAAGAATTTTGTTTGACTAAATAGTAGAGTGCGTTCAAAAAGAATTTTGTTTGACTAAATAGTAGAGTGCGTTCAAAAAGAATTTTGTTTGACTAAATAGTAGAGTGCGTTCAAAAAGAATTTTGTTTGACTAAATAGTAGAGTGCGTTCAAAAAGAATTTTGTTTGACTAAATAGTAGAGTGCGTTCAAAAAGAATTTTGTTTGACTAAATAGTAGAGTGCGTTCAAAAAGAATTTTGTTTGACTAAATAGTAGAGTGCGTTCAAAAAGAATTTTGTTTGACTAAATAGTAGAGTGCGTTCAAAAAGAATTTTGTTTGACTAAATAGTAGAGTGCGTTCAAAAAGAATTTTGTTTGACTAAATAGTAGAGTGCGTTCAAAAAGAATTTTGTTTGACTAAATAGTAGAGTGCATTCAAAAAGAATTTTGTTTGACTAAATAGTAGAGTGCGTTCAAAAAGAATTTTGTTTGACTAAATAGTAGAGTGCATTCAAAAAGAATTTTGTTTGACTAAATAGTAGAGTGCATTCAAAAAGAATTTTGTTTGACTAAATAGTAGAGTGCGTTCAAAAAGAATTTTGTTTGACTAAATAGTAGAGTGCGTTCAAAAAGAATTTTGTTTGACTAAATAGTAGAGTGCGTTCAAAAAGAATTTTAGATCATTTTATTGATGGATTTATTTTCTGTGAACGCGCCTAACCAATTGGGTATGGGCGAAATGCCTGAAAAATGAGTCTCATGAACGAGTAATAATGAGTTATTGCATTCGTCGTGTCTCATCTCATCCAAACTCAGATTGACGTCAAAAACAACAACAACAAAAAAAAAAAACAATGACGGGTAATTGTTTTTCGATGACCGTTTTCCACTAGACATCATCTTAGCGACTTCCATCCAGCAGAAATTTGATGTCCGGCAAGCGTACATGCTGAAGGCATGATGGACACACACAAACAAAAATTGAATTTTTTTTATTTTTTTTAACTTTAGTCAATCATATTTATTCTGTCTAATCTTCTTGGGCAAAAGTGGGTTTGGGGGGGGGGGGCAGATGCCCGGGCGCCAGGCGTCCTTAAATCATCCGGCCTTTTCGCCTAAACGGGTACCCGGAAATCAGCGGCCATCATGGGTCCGTGCATTGGCCATCCGCTACTCCAAAAGCTAGACCCACTCGTCCCAATGGAAGCTATGATACGGGTTAGAGTTGTTGAGATTGTTCTTCGTTTTAACTATTGTATTGTTTTGTTTTTTTTTTCTTTCCTTTTTTTTTTTTTTTTTGCTTTTCAAAATTTTTATTTTGGTTACTACAAATTAGATGTGTGAAGCGTGCATTGGAATTCGTTCATACCGTGTTAAAACTCTACGGTGTCTGAGAGTCGGTGTGAACCGGCCAACTCTGATTTTTAAAAAAAATGAGGGGGACTCATGTTCGAAAACATTAGCTTCCCTAACGGGGTACTTTTACCGCAAGAAGGCTTCGCGTGTGTTTGTTGCAATGTGATCTATGCGATTGTGTGCCGTAGATGCCTCTCCTGCTGTTATATAGGTCATTCGGGAAGAAGATTATCTGATAGGTTCACTGAACATCGTCGTGATATCGAACAGGGAAAACTTTCGCCGCGCCCCCCCCCCCTTTTTTTCCCGTGTCTCATCCCATTTCAACGGAGAAAAACACAAAGGCGCATCAGACGTTGCCATCACGGCAACGATTTGGTTCACTGAACATCGTCGTGATATCGAACAGGGAAAACTTTCGCCGCGCCCCCCCCCCCCTTTTTTTCCCGTGTCTCATCCCATTTCAACGGAGAAAAACACAAAGGCGCATCAGACGTTGCCATCACGGCAACGATTTCCTGCACCAACACACCAGTGAGAGTCAGGAAGGAAAATAAATGCACCCATGTTTTCGTGACCATATCACCAGTGACGTCATTTGGTTAGGGCATGGTGGGGCATTCCCCACACCCCCTTGAATTTGCAGGTTCTATTTAAATTACTATGTACTGTGGCGCCTCCTGTAACAACTTAACAAATCGAACAAGTTTTGATTTAGCCGCCTTTTTTTTTTTTTTTTTTATTTTTTAAATTTTTTTTTTTTTTTTTTTTTTTTTTGGTTAAAATGTTATATTCCACAGTAATGATAATAATAAGTTCGTCCACTTCACGACATCTTTTGGATGGCGCACAAATTTCGTTTTTGGACAACCCAATTTCCGGTGCACCAAACTTGTTGCATGGTGAACTCCAGACAGTTATGGTTTTGAACTGTTCCGCATTTCTTGTTGTTTCTTGTTTTTTTTTTTGTTTTTTTGTGTTTAAGAAAATCTGTCGAACCGTTCTCCTTATATTGTCATGTCTTTTCATGTCAAGCTTCAATATACTTTGCGAGAGCTACTATACATGTTGTTTTGTGGGTACATAATTAAACAGAGTTGCCGCTCCTGGTCATTGGTGCTGAAGGCATGAGCACAACACATGCAAGATGGCATTTCAGGGGATCAGGAGCGTAGGAAAGTGGGCGGGGGGGGGCGGTCAACCCCGGGGGCACTTCGTTATATTTTTGATGGAAGGGCGTAATTTTCGGTCACTAACCCTAAATACGCCACCTCTGGAGGGTGCCGAGAAATAAATGTCATCATCAGATGAGAGAAGACATTTAGTTTAAACTTAGGATACACAAATTTACATTTTTATTGTTGAAATTATTCAAGAACATTTGATTTTATCTACAAAATACAAAATAAAATAAAATTATAATAAAAGTCATGTGTTTATTGGCAATATCTGCGTTTCCTAAACACTTAATTTTGGCGGACCGGTGGACCGGTATCAGCACCGGTCCGTGGACCATCATCTGGGGAACGCTGTCCTAGATGTTACGGTTCTCTTTGTAAGACACTGGACACACTTTAGAACCCAATAGTGTTATACATTTTAGAATAGCATTGTTCATTTTCGTAGGGGATGGGAGACTTAGTCAAACAATTAGTAGGGGGTGAGAGGCTTAGTCAAACAATTAGTAGGGGGTGAGAGGCTTAGTCAAACAATTAGTAGGGGGGTGAGAGACTTAGTCAAACAATTAGTAGGGGATGAGAGACTTAGTCAAACCGTTAGTAAGGGGTGAGAGACTTAGTCAAACCGTTAGTAAGGGGTGAGAGACTTAGTCAAACCGTTAGTAAGGGGTGAGAGACTTAGTCAAACCGTTAGTAAGGGGTGAGAGACTTAGTCAAACCGTTAGTAAGGGGTGAGAGACTTAGTCAAACCGTTAGTAAGGGGTGAGAGACTTAGTCAAACCGTTAGTAAGGGGTGAGAGACTTAGTCAAACCGTTAGTAAGGGGTGAGAGACTTAGTCAAACCGTTAGTAAGGGGTGAGAGACTTAGTCAAACCGTTAGTAAGGGGTGAGAGACTTAGTCAAACCGTTAGTAAGGGGTGAGAGACTTAGTCAAACCGTTAGTAAGGGGTGAGAGACTTAGTCAAACCGTTAGTAAGGGGTGAGAGACTTAGTCAAACCGTTAGTAAGGGGTGAGAGACTTAGTCAAACCGTTAGTAAGGGGTGAGAGACTTAGTCAAACCGTTAGTAAGGGGTGAGAGACTTAGTCAAACCGTTAGTAAGGGGTGAGAGACTTAGTCAAACCGTTAGTAAGGGGTGAGAGACTTAGTCAAACCGTTAGTAAGGGGTGAGAGACTTAGTCAAACCGTTAGTAAGGGGTGAGAGACTTAGTCAAACCGTTAGTAAGGGGTGAGAGACTTAGTCAAACCGTTAGTAAGGGGTGAGAGACTTAGTCAAACCATTAGTAGGGGGGTGAGAGACTTAGTCAAACAATTAGTAGTGGTGGATATTATAATAACCGCGTGGAAGCCCCAAACAAAATTAACACAACATCCACTCACAATATCCATGTCACAACATCCACTCACAATATCCATGTCACAACATCAACTCACAATATCCATGTCACAACATCCACTCACAATATCCATGTCACAACATCCACTCACAATATCCATGTCACAACATCCACTCACAATATCCATGTCACAACATCCACTCACAATATCCATGTCATATGAACGTCATATGCACGCCTGAATTGAAACACATAAAGCCACACACACCCTAGACACATCACAGACCATATGCATACACGCTACATACACGCCACATACACGCTACATACACGCCACATACATGCTACATAAACGCCACATACACGCTACATAAACGCCACATACACGCCACATACACGCTACATAAACGCCACATACACGCTACATACACGCCACATACACGCTACATATACGCCACATACACGCTACATAAACGCCACATACACGCTACATACACGCCGCATAATGCCACATTCACACTACATAAACGCCTCATACACGCCACATACATGCTACATACACGCCACATATACGGCACATACACCCGTCTAATCTCATTTGGCGAATCCCCGGCCGCTTACTCTCTGGCATTTGATCGAAGATAGGACCCTGGAACAGTCCCACCCCCCCCCCCCCCTCCTTGCTCCTAACACAAGGCGTAAGGTGGTATTTGTAAACCTTTCAGACAGCCATTAGGATGCTGTGCGCTGAAGTCATGGGTCGCTCTAATCCAATTGTCGTGGCATTCTACGCCACGGTATAGAGCCAACCGCGTGGTGCTGTCCCGGCCGTCCAAAAGGTCTTTCTGAACCAGCCGTGCGGCTTTCGAAGTAAGCTGTGGTGCAAATCTTGTGAGGCTATCAACACGATCATCGTGTCCCCTTAGTCCGTTGGGGTGTCACAGGTGACATGAGAACTATCCTCCATTCCTCTCTGTTTTCTGCGCTCCGCCCAGCATCGCCTTAGTTTTAGTCAGTCCACTCTTTGATGTTATCTTCCCCTCTTTTTCTTTGTCTTCCTCTTCTTCTTCCTTCTCTCGTTGTTCCCATCATGATTTCTTTGGCGAGCCCTTGTTTTCTTGTCACGTCGCCATACCGTTCCAGTTAAGCGCATTTTTTTTACAGTCACCAGGAGGTCATCATACTGCCCAATTGCTTGACGAACCCTTTCTTTCACTTGCTCATTAGAGATATGGTCTCTATAGCAGATTCCAAGAATGCTTCTGAAACATCTCATCTCCATTGCCTTTATTTTTCTTTCAAGTTCTGCTGTTATTATCTAGGACTCACAGGCATGCAAGAAAATGGAGAGGACTAATGAGCGCGTCAGCCTGATTTTGGTGCTGGGGGATATATTTTTGTCGTTCCATATTTTCTAAAGCCTTTTTAGCGCTGCTGTGGTCTGGGCAATCCTGGACATCAATACGGGCTTGGAGCCTTCTTCCGAGACTGTTGCTCCTAGATACTTGAAGCTGCCTACTGTCTCTAATCTATACTCCGCGACTTGAACTTCAGTGCATGGCGATGCCGGTGGTGTTATTCGTCATCAAGTTGGACTTTTCTGCACTGATTAGCATGCTGAAGGACGATGAAGTCTTGTCGAGACGCTTTACCAGGTTGGCGAGCTCTTCTTCGTTTCCAGCCAGTCCGTCTATGCCATCCGCAAAGCGTAGGTTGGTGATTGTTCTGCCACCAATGCTGACTGTCCCTACATGCGCTTCCGGTGCATCTGACATAATTCGCTCTAAGAAGATGCTGAACAGGGTGGGGGAGAGCAAGCAACCTAGCCGTACTACAAGCCTGAGGCCGTAGGTTAGTTCAAAGCCAGCAATTATGCAGATCAAAGCCTTTCGTAATGTTTCCCTACGCCGGGCCATAGCCAAGTCTTGGTTCTTTCCAAGCCAGCAGTGGGTTGTTACAATCAAACTAGTAGGTTTTCTAGCTTGATCGGCGGCTACCTGTGTTTCTAAGCCAGCTATAGACTCTTTTCAGCCACGCTATGACGGCTAATTGTTGTTTCTAAGCTAGCTATAGTCTATTAACCTTTCCAGTCAAGCTTTGAAGGCTACCTGTGTTTCTAAGCCAGCTACACGCCCTTTTCAGCCAAGCTATGTCAGTATGTTGTGTGGTTGTCCTAGTTATAATTTTTTAATATACTTCAAGGGGGGGGGGGAGAGAAACATCAACACCCCTGCCATTGGCCGAAAATGCCACCCACACATTTAAGAAAACTAATCCACCGAGGGTGGATCCCCCCCCCTCAGCCTCCCCTTCCCACGCCACTGCATATGCAACAGCAGCCTGTGTGGATGCGTGGCCTCTACCAAAATCCAGT